>CAJVGC010000065.1:35136806-35308882 GCA_910822075.1 Senecio squalidus | reverse complement strand
ATCTAACTCGTACCGGATGAAATATAGGTTTTATAAGGAAATGAGGGTTTTGAATGGGTATAACGTGGTTTGGATTGTTGATTTCGGTTATTATAAAGTTTATTAGGGTAGTGTGGGAGTATGGACTAGAAATTGTAATGTATGGAAAGGTTTTAGAAAATTAGGGTTTAAAAGTACCTATGGGTTTTTAGAATTAGGGTTTTGATTTTAAAAGGGTACTTTTTGTTTGATTGAGTTTTTTATGGATGAAATGGCTTCTAATATCCTTCTTCAGACATTCTTAATGCTATTGTGACCTACGGGATTATGAAACATGAATATCACCCACCTAACCGTGATTCTAACTCGTACCGGAAGAAATCTAGGTTTTATAAGGAAAATAGGGTATTAATGGGTACAACGTGGTTTGGATTGTTGATTTCGGTTATTCTAAAGTTTATTAGGGTAGTGTGGGAGTTTGGACTAGAAATTGTAATGTATGGAAAGGTTTTTAGAAAATTAGGGTTTAAAAGTACCTATGGGTTTTTAGAATTAGGGTTTTTATTTTAAAAGGGTATTTTTGTTTGATTGAGTTTTTTATGGATGAAATGGCTTCTAATATCCTTCTTCAGACATTCTTCACGTTATTGTGACCTACGGGATTATGAAACATGAATATCACCCACCTAAACCGTGATTCTAACTCGTACCGGATGAAATATAGGTTTTATAAGGAAATTAGGGTATTAATGGGTACAACGTGGTTTGGATTGTTGATTTCGGTTATTATAAAGTTTATTAGGGTAGTGTGGGAGTTTGGACTAGAAATTGTAATGTATGGTAAGGTTTTTAGAAAATTAGGGTTTAAAAGTACCTATGGGTTTTTAGAATTAGGGTTTTGATTTTAAAAGGGTATTTTTTGTTTGATTGAGTTTTTTATGGATGAAATGGCTTCTAATATCCTTCTTCAGACATTCTTCACGTTATTGTGACCTACGGGATTATGAAACATGAGTATCACCCACCTAAACCGTGATTCTAACTCGTACCGGAAGAAATCTAGGTTTTATAAGGAAATTAGGGTTTAATGGGTATAACGTGGTTTGGATTGTTGATTTCGGTTATTATAAAGTTTATTAGGGTAGTGTGGGAGTATGGACTAGAAATTGTAATGTATGGTAAGGTTTTTAGAAATTAGGGTTTAATAGTACCTATGGGTTTTTAGAATTAGGGTTTTGATTTTAAAAGGGTATTTTTTGTTTGATTGAGTTTTTTATGGATGAAATGGCTTCTAATATCCTTCTTCGGACATTCTTAATGCTATTGTGACCTACGGGATTATGAAACATGAATATCACCCACCTTAACCGTGAATCTAACTCGTACCGGATGAAATATAGGTTTTATAAGGAAATGAGGGTTTGAATGGGTATAACGTGGTTTGGATTGTTGATTTCGGTTATTATAAAGTTTATTAGGGTAGTGTGGGAGTATGGACTAGAAATTGTAATGTATGGAAAGGTTTTTAGAAAATTAGGGTTTAAAAGTACCTATGGGTTTTTAGAATTAGGGTTTTGATTTTAAAAGGGTACTTTTTGTTTGATTGAGTTTTTTATGGATGAAATGGCTTCTAATATCCTTCTTCAGACATTCTTAATGCTATTGTGACCTACGGGATTATGAAACATGAATATCACCCACCTAAACCGTGATTCTAACTCGTACCGGAAGAAATCTAGGTTTTATAAGGAAATTAGGGTATTAATGGGTACAACGTGGTTTGGATTGTTGATTTCGGTTATTATAAAGTTTATTAGGGTAGTGTGGGAGTATGGACTAGAAATTGTAATGTATGGAAAGGTTTTTAGAAAATTAGGGTTTAAAAGTACCTATGGGTTTTTAGAATTAGGGTTTTGATTTTAAAAGGGTACTTTTTTGTTTGATTGAGTTTTTTATGGATGAAATGGCTTCTAATATCCTTCTTCAGACATTCTTAATGCTATTGTGACCTACGGGATTATGAAACATGAATATCACCCACCTAAACCGTGATCTAACTCGTACCGGATGAAATCTAGGTTTTATAAGGAAATTAGGGTATTAATGGGTACAACGTGGTTTGGATTGTTGATTTCGGTTATTATAAAGTTTATTAGGGTAGTGTAGGAGTATGGACTAGAAATTGTAATGTATGGAAAGGTTTTTAGAAAATTAGGGTTTAAAAGTACCTATGGGTTTTTAGAATTAGGGTTTTTATTTTAAAAGGGTATTTTTTGTTTGATTGAGTTTTTTATGGATGAAATGGCTTCTAATATCCTTCTTCAGACATTCTTAATGCTATTGTGACCTACGGGATTATGAAACATGAATATCACCCACCTTAACCGTGAATCTAACTCGTACCGGATGAAATATAGGTTTTATAAGGAAATGAGGGTTTTAATGGGTATAACGTGGTTTGGATTGTTGATTTCGGTTATTATAAAGTTTATTAGGGTAGTGTGGGAGTATGGACTAGAAATTGTAATGTATGGTAAGGTTTTTAGAAAATTAGGGTTTAAAAGTACCTATGGGTTTTTAGAATTAGGGTTTTGATTTTAAAAGGGTACTTTTTGTTTGATTGAGTTTTTTATGGATGAAATGGCTTCTAATATCCTTCTTCAGACATTCTTAATGCTATTGTGACCTACGGGATTATGAAACATGAGTATCACCCACCTAAACCGTGATTCTAACTCGTACCGGATGAAATATAGGTTTTATAAGGAAATTAGGGTATTAATGGGTACAACGTGGTTTGGATTGTTGATTTCGGTTATTATAAAGTTTATTAGGGTAGTGTGGGAGTATGGACTAGAAATTGTAATGTATGGTAAGGTTTTTAGAAAATTAGGGTTTAAAAGTACCTATGGGTTTTTAGAATTAGGGTTTTGATTTTAAAAGGGTAATTTTTGTTTGATTGAGTTTTTTATGGATGAAATGGCTTCTAATATCCTTCTTCGGAAATTCTTAATGCTATTGTGACCTACGGGATTATGAAACATGAGTATCACCCACCTAAACCGTGATTCTAACTCGTACCGGATGAAATATAGGTTTTATAAGGAAATGAGGGTTTTAATGGGTATAACGTGGTTTGGATTTTTGATTTCGGTTATTATAAAGTTTATTAGGGTAGTGTGGGAGTATGGACTATAAATTGGAATGTATGGTAAGGTTTTCAGAAAATTAGGGTTTAAAAGTACCTATGGGTTTTTAGAATTAGGGTTTTGATTTTAAAAGGGTACTTTTTGTTTGATTGAGTTTTTTATGGATGAAATGGCTTCTAATATCCTTCTTCAGACATTCTTAATGCTATTGTGACCTACGGGAATATGAAACATGAATATCACCCACCTTAACCGTGAATCTAACTCGTACCGGATGAAATATAGGTTTTATAAGGAAATGAGGGTTTTAATGGGTACAACGTGGTTTGGATTGTTGATTTCGGTTATTATAAAGTTTATTAAGGTAGTGTGAGAGTATGGACTAGAAATTGTAATGTATGGTAAGCTTTTTAGAAAATTAGGGTTTAAAAGTACCTATGGGTTTTTAGAATTAGGGTTTTGATTTTAAAAGGGTATTTTTTGTTTGATTGAGTTTTTTATGGATGAAATGGCTTCTAATAACCTTCTTCGGACATTCTTAATGCTATTGTGACCTACGGGATTATGAAACATGAATATCACCCACCTTAACCGTGAATCTAACTCGTACCGGATGAAATATAGGTTTTATAAGGAAATGAGGGTTTTAATGGGTATAACGTGGTTTGGATTTTTGATTTCGGTTATTATAAAGTTTATTAGGGTAGTGTGGGAGTATGGACTATAAATTGGAATGTATGGTAAGGTTTTTAGAAAATTAGGGTTTAAAAGTACTTATGGGTTTTTAGAATTAGGGTTTTGATTTTAAAAGGGTACTTTTTGTTTGATTGAGTTTTTTATGGATGAAATGGCTTCTAATATCCTTCTTCAGACATTCTTCAAGTTATTTTGACCTACGGGATTATGAAACATGAATATCACCCACCTAAACCGTGATTCTAACTCGTACCGGATGAAATCTAGGTTTTATAAGGAAATTAGGGTTTTAATGGGTATAACGTGGTTTGGATTGTTGATTTCGGTTATTACAAAGTTTATTAGGGTAGTGTGGGAGTATGGACTAGAAATTGTAATGTATGGAAAGGTTTTTAGAAAATTAGGGTTTAAAAGTACCTATGGGTTTTTAGAATTAGGGTTTTGATTTTAAAAGGGTATTTTTTGTTTGATTGAGTTTTTTATGGATGAAAATGGCTTCTAATATCCTTCTTCAGACATTCTTCACGTTATTTTGACCTACGGGATTATGAAACATGAGTATCACCCACCTAAACCTTGATTCTAACTCGTACCGGAAGAAATATAGGTTTTATAAGCAAATGAGGGTTTTAATGGGTATAACGTGGTTTGGATGGTTGATTTCGGTTATTATAAAGTTTATTAGGGTAGTGTGGGAGTATGGACTAGAAATTGTAATAACAATTTAGTCATCGTGTTTTTTATGTTTAAAAACTATGAATAAATATTATTATGAATAAATATCTTAGAAGTGATTAACTAGTGAACACTTCAGATTTTATAAACGCAGTCTCAAGTCTAATTCTTACCGTTTCAACTCATTGGGTGTGTTTGATGTTTAGAAAGAAACAAAACTTTCGAATAATCGTTCAAGGTATTATATGTGTTACCAAGAATGATCCAAACCACGTTGTACCCATTAATATAATCTCGTGGTTTGGATTGTTGATTTCGGTTATTATAAAGTTTATTAGGGTAGTGTGGGAGTATGGACTATAGCATTGTAATGTATGGAAAGGTTTTTAGAAAATTAGGGTTTAAAAGTACCTATGGGTTTTTAGAATTAGGGTTTTGATTTTAAAAGGGTATGTTTTGTTTGATTGAGTTTTTTATAGATGAAATGGCTTCTAATATCCTTCTTCAGACATTCTTAATGCATAATTAGAACCGAAATCAACAATCCAAACATGAATATCACCCACCTAAACCGTGATTCTAACTCGTACCGGAAGAAATCTAGGTTTTATAAGGAAAATAGGGTATTAATGTGTACAACGTGGTTTGGATTGTTGATTTCGGTTATTCTAAAGTTTATTAGGGTAGCGTGGGAGTTTGGACTAGAAATTGTAATGTATGGAAAGGTTTTTAGAAAATTAGGGTTTAAAAGTACCTATGGGTTTTTAGAATTAGGGTTTTTATTTTAAAAGGGTATTTTTTGTTTGATTGAGTTTTTTATAGATGAAATGGCTTCTAATATCCTTCTTCAGAGATTCTTCACGTTATTTTGACCTACAGGATTATGAAACATGAGTATCACCCCCCCTAAACCGTGATTCTAACTCGTACCGGATGAAATATAGGTTTTATAAGGAAAGGAGGGTATTAATGGGTACAACGTGGTTTGGATTGTTGATTTCGGTTATTATAAAGTTTATTAGGGTAGTGTGGGAGTATGGACTAGAAATTGTAATGTATGGAAAGGTTTTTAGAAAATTAGGGTTTAAAAGTACCTTATGGATTTTTAGAATTAGGGTTTTTATTTTAAAAGGGTATTTTTTGTTTCATTGAGTTTTTTATGGATGAAATGGCTTCTAATATACTTCTTCAGACATTCTTAATGCTATTGTGACCTACGGGATTATGAAACATGAATATCACCCACCTTAACCGTGAATCTAAGTCGTACCGGATGAAGGTTTTATAAGGAAATGAGGGTTTTAATGGGTATAACGTGGTTTGGATTGTTGATTTCGGTTATTATAAAGTTTATTATGGTAGTGTGAGAGTATGGACTAGAAATGTAATGTATGGAAAGGTTATTTGAAAATTAGGGTTTAAAAGTACCTATGGGTTTTTAGACATTAGGGTTTTGATTTTAAAAGGGTACTTTTTGTTTGATTGAGTTTTTTATGGATGAAATGGCTTCAAATATCCTTCTTCAGACATTCTTCACGTCTTTTTGACCTACGGGATTATGAAACATGAGTATCACCCACCTAAACCGTGATTCTAACTCGTACCGGAAGAAATCTAGGTTTTATAAAGAAATTAGGGTATTAATGGGTACAACGTGGTTTGGATTGTTGATTTCGGTTATTCAAAAGTTTATTATTGTAGTGTGGGAGTTTGGACTAGAAATTGTAATGTATGGAAAGGTTTTTAGAAAATTAGGGTTTAATAATACCTATGGGTTTTTAGAATTAGGGTTTTGATTTTAAAAGGGTACTTTTTGTTTGATTGAGTTTTTTATGGATGAAATGGCTTCTAATATCCTTCTTCAGACATTCTTAATGCTATTGTGACCTACGGGATTATAAAACATGAATATCACCCACCTTAACGGTGAATCTAACTCGTACCGGAAGAAATCTAGGTTTTATAAGGAAATTAGGGTATTAATGGGTACAACGTGGTTTGAATTGTTGATTTCGGTTATTATAAAAAAGAAAATAACAATCTTGTTGAGGAACTACGTAAAAATAAAATTGTCATAGGAAATGAAAAACTGTTTTCTGAGAAGAATAAACTTTTGACAAAACAAGTCAGTGATCTGGAAATAGCGTTGTTAAACAAACAGGACTCCATTAACAAATATTTAAAAGATATTGATGCCCTTAAACGTGAAAATGCTTCTATAAAAATCAGTTTTGAAACCTTAAATCAACAGGTTAGAAGTTATTCCACCGCATCATACCTTTTAGATCATATTTTAAAGGAAAAACGTCCTGAGAATGGGGAAGGAAAATCAAGGGTTGATTACAAAGCTTGTCCACCTCCAATTTTTAACAAATTGATTAAAGCCCCAAAGGAGGAAGGGGACACTGAATTCATTGTTCAACAACCAGACCCAGTTTTCCAAACACCTATTGTCAATCACAAAGATAATTCAAATGCTAAAAGTGCTAAAAACGAAAAATTAAAAGAAAAGGTATTGGTTGAAGGAAATCCACGGGATTGGGTTTCCGACTCAGATGAGGAGGATAATGGTTCGGGTTTGGGTCGTCAGTTAAAGAATATAAATTCGAATAAACCTAAACAAATTAAAATTTTAAAGAGACCTGAGGTTAAGGGACCAAAATTTGTAAAAGCCGGGGAATCACCAGTGGAGGTTGAGAAAAAGGAAACTGAAAAAGTAAAATTCATACCACCTCACTTGAGAAACACAAACACCAACCCCCAGAAGCCACCAAACATTCAACAAAATAATGGCTTCATGCGTTCAAATGCCATGTTCTCCAAACCTCATACACATCACCGGAGAATGACGCGAAGTTCTCAAAACATTAATGAATGGAGAACTTGTTTTGATTGTGGGGAGAAAGGCCATGTTAATTATAATTGTCCAAATTTGAAACAAAGGCCTAGGAACAGTTTTGACCAAAATAAAATGTCTACTGGAAATCGTTTTTCTAGTCCAAATCAAAATCGATTTTCAAACAATCGGTCATCATTTCCAAAACAAAACAGTGAGTTGTTTCCTGCTGGTAAATCCAAACAGCAACCTCCTGTTAAACAAATTGAAAAAAGGTCACCATCACCAACTCATAAATCAACTGGTTATATCAAACGTTCTACTCATGAATCAAAGTCATGGAAGCCTAAGGTTGATACTAAGGGTGCTGGACCTTCAAATGTACCTGATGGTTCCACGGGAAAATGGGTGGACTTACAGATTTTAGGTGGTGATGGTAAACCCACAGCCATTAAGGCTTGGGTTTGCATCGCGAACTAATATTTTCAATTTGATGTGCAGGTCGTCTATGATCCTATCAAGAATACCTGGATTGTTGATAGTGGGGCGTCTAGGCACATGACAGGAAATATGTCACCACTTTCAAATGTCAGATTTATTAAAGGAGGATATGTTTCTTCTGCTGGAGATAAGGGAGGTTTTATCACAGCCCAGGGATTGGTTGCAAAAAACAAGATTAGCTTTGATAAAATGAATTTTGTTCAGGCACTGGTCAACAACTTGTTATCTGTGTCTTAAGTTTGCGACAAGAAATTTAAAGTGATTTTTGATGATCATCAATGTTACATTCTGAAGAAAGAATTTAAGATTCCAGAAGAATTGGTTATTATAACTTCACCAAGGGTTGGAGATTTGTACGTGCCCGACATGTCGAAAACTTTTTTGAATTCGACTGATCATCAAGCTTTTGTCTCGAAAGCCACTGAACGTGAATCAGTATTGTGGCACAAACGCATGGGACATCTTAGTTTAAGGAAGATGAATCATCTGATGCATAAGGATTTGGTTATGGGAGTAAATGTGAAAAGCTTTCAGTTGCCGGAAGTTTGTATTTCATGCAAAAAGGGAAAGCAATCCAAAAAGTCTCACAAAGCGAAGAAGTTTCACACCATCGATGCTCCACTTGACCTTTTACATATGGATCTTTTCGGCCCAATCAAATATTCGAGTGTGGCAGGGGACAAATATTTTTTAGTGGTGACTGATGATTACTCTCGATTCTCTTGGGTTATGTTTTTACGGGAAAAATCTGAAACATTCGAGAATATCAAGCTGTTAGTTATAACGTTGGAAACACTGTATAAATTAAAAGTCCGACGTTTTAGAACGGATAACGGTACAGAATATAAAACTCAGAGGATGGAAGATTTCTGCAAGGACCGAGGAATTCAACAGCAATTCAGTGCAGCCTACACTCCACAAATGAAACGGGTTGCAGAAAGGAAGAACAGAACGTTCATTGAAGCAGCTAGGACTATGTTGGCTTACTCGTCGCAGCCAGTACGATTTTGGAATGAAGCGGTAGCTAATGCATGTTACACTTTAAACCGAGTGCTAGTAGTAAAGCGTCATGAGAAAACATGTTATGAGTTGTTGCAGAAAAGAAAGCCAAATATTCAGTACTTGGAACCCTTTGGAGCTCCGTGTACTATGCTCAAACGTAAATCAGAAGGAAAGTTCGATGAAAAGGCAATAGAAGGGATATTTCTGGGATACAGCACTCCTAACAAGAGAGTTTGGAATCCTACCACTAAATCTATTGAAGAATGGTATGAGGTGGACGTTCAGAAGTATTCTAAACCTATTCCTTCTAAAGGCTATCCGTGGATGTTTGACTATGATTCGTTATTTGAATCATTTAATCTTCCAGAGTTTTCCGATGAAGATATTGCAAGGTATTATTCTCACAAAGAAGATTTGGAAGATCATATTTCTCAAGATACAGTAACTCAAATAGCTGCTACTCCTCCCAGTGCACAAGATAATACTGCAGATTCCCACACAAATGATGATGATTCAGATTCTGATGGCTCAGTTCAGGTTAATGAGCAAATTGAGAATGAAGAGGAAATGGAAAATCCTGATATTAATAATTTGGGTCCTAATGTTGAAATTCCTAATACTCCAGCCACACGAACTGAACGTAACCACCCTGTCTCGAAAATAATAGGTGAACACACGGCAGGAGTTCGCACCAGAAGACAAGTTCAAAGCGATGTTTACATTGACCTGTTTAAATCTGGGGATGTCAACTACTGTGCACATGCATGTTTTATTTCCCAGATTGAACCGGCAAATATTGAAGAATCTCTTTTGGATGACAATTGGATAAATTCGATGCAAGAGGAACTTTTACAATTTAAGAAGCTGGGTGTCTGGAGACTTGTCCATAAGCCAAAAGGTGTCAAGTCTCTTGGTTGTCGTTGGGTCCATCGTTGCAAAAGGGATGATCAAGGTATAGTTGTTAGGAACAAGTCAAGGCTAGTGGTTCAAGGTTTTCGACAAATACCTGAACTGGATTATAATGACGTTTTTGCTCCGGTTGCGAGATTAGAGGCAATTCGGATTTTTCTAGCCTTCGCATCATATAAAAGATTCACCGTTTACCAGATGGATGTAAAGAGTGCCTTTCTTTACGGGACTATTCGAGAAACAGTGTACGTTAATCAACCACCAGGTTTTGTAGACCCATTACATCCGGATAAAGTGTATATTCTCGATAAAGCACTTTACGGTCTGCATCAAGCACCGCGCGCCTGGTATGAGACACTTGCAAATCATCTGCTTGACAATGGTTTCCGTCGAGGTGTTATCGATTGTACGCTGTTTATTAGGGAAAGAGGGGACGATATTCTGTTGGTGCAAGTGTATGTGGACGATATCATCTTTGGTTCTACCAATCAAAATTTGTGTCAAGAATTTGAAAAGGTGATGACAAGCAAGTTCGAAATGAGCTCTATGGGTCCGATTAAGTTCTTTTTGGGGCTACAAGTAGATCAAACAGCAGAGGGAATCTTTATACATCAAACTAAATATGTCAACGATATTTTGAAACGGTTTGAAATGTTGGAGATGAAGCCTGCCTCCACTCCCTTATCGGTGAATCACGGGATATCACCAGACACTACGGGGGAGCCAATTGATCAATCTCTTTATCGCTCCATGATCGGATCTCTTATGTACCTCACCGCTTCTTGTCCAGATATTATGTATCCTGTGTGCTTGTGTTCTCGATACCAAGCAGCACCAACTGTGGTTCATCTTCAAGCAGTGAAGCGGATTATGCAATATCTGAAGGGTACTCCAGATTTAGGTCTTTGGTATTCTCATGATGACAATTTTGAGTTATCTGCATTCAGTGATTCAGACTATGGCGGGTGCAAGAAGGATGCTAAGTCAACTTCAGGAGGATGTCAGTTCCTCGGAACACGTCTAGTAACGTGGCAGTGCAAGAAACATACCGATGTAGCATTGTCCACATGTGAGGCTGAATACGTTGTTGCGGCTAGCTGCTGTTCTCAGGTTATCTGGATTCAGCAACAACTGCGTGATTACGGTTTGTCTATCTCTACTACTCCTATTTATGTTGATAATTCTGCTGCCATAGCTGTAACTAAAAATCCCGTGCATCATCCTAAAACCAAACATATAGGCTTAAAATATCATTTCATTCGTGATTGCTTTGAAAAACATTTAATTGATGTCATTTATATCGAAACGATGTTTCAAAAAGCAGATATTTTTACAAAGGCATTCGATAAGTCTAGGTTTGGATTTTTATTGCTGGAAAATGGTGTAGTCAAAAAGAGTGATGTGATTGAAGAAATTAAGTCGGACAAGTAACCGAAATTACTTTTGTATACTATGTTAAGGTTTTTATTATTTTTAATTTTTATTTTCTTCTTCTTTTTAGTTTTAGAAAATTTCAAAAATATAAAACGATTTTTATTTTTAGAATTTTAGGGGGAGAAATAACACACACAAAAAAAAAATTAAATAAAAAAATAAAAAAATAAAAAAAATTGAGAATAGTTTTCAACCTAAAGGGAAGTGAGGAAATACTGAACTAAACTGAACATGTAATTGTCAAAAAGGTATGCTGAATGTAACGTTTACACATGTCAGTTGTAGAATATATTGGTAGGCTTATCTCACTGAAACTTGACGAAAATAAATCAATTTTAAAAAGGTTATCGCAGATATCGAATTTTAATTTGAATTATTATCGATATGTCTCAGAGACTGTCTACATGATATCTGGAGGTCAATAACAATTGAGAATATTGTAAACAGCACACACCAGTCGAAATTAAAATTTTAAAATGTTATGATTAGTTTTTGTCTTGTAGTGTTTGTGGCTTTTCGCTTGATCAATTCGTAAAATAGTATATATTAGGTGTAATATCAGAAAAAGAATACAGTATGTCAGTATATATCGAAGCAATTAAGGGCCATTCCAGTGGTTTTGGGATAACATCTTTGAATGATTTGATCAAGATCAAGAAAAATTGAAGAAATGATGTGAAAACCAAAATGGACACAGTCTATTCAAGATCAAATACAAAGTAAGAGATAAGTAAACAAACTTCAAAAATACCTTGATGGATGAACAGAATTATAAGGTCGAAAGAAGATAAAATTCGAGCATTCCAAATAAAGGGTGAGGAAGTGCTTAATAAACAAACTTCAAAAATACCTTGATGGATGAATAGAATTATAAGGTCGAAAGAAGATCATAATTCGAGCATTCCAAATAAAGGGTGACGAAGTGCTTATTCTCTAAGTGATGTAACTTAAATGTTTCAACGATCAAGAATTGAACGAAGTTCAAAATGGCAATTCAAGACAAGATCAAATCATTCTTAGTGTGTAAGTCCCGCAGAACTGGTCCTTATTGCCTGTGCAGTGGATGCCATACTGACATACGATATAAATAATATGATATTACGTCTGGTATTTATGAAAATAGAATTGAAAAGGCTGAAAAGTTAAGAGGACAAATACACAAACATACGTACAATTCTAATTATGATATGATTCTGGTGACTGGTAAAATTCAAAAGGTGTGTTGATATCTATGTTCAAAATATTGGGAGATCTTATCGAGATAACCATTTTGAAAGAAAAATGTCAAGTGAATGTTTGTTTAAGTTTAAGAGGACAAATATACCAATAATCGTAAATTGAGATGTTAATAGTTACAAAGAAAAATGAATGACAATGTTATGTTTCAGTATCAGTCTGATCCCTTATTTGGAAAGATTCTCACAAAAAGAATGTGAAATTTTCAGTTTGTATAGTTGTTATTTAAATTTTAAACTTTCATTATTTTGTCTTAGTTAAAATTTCCTTTAATTTACCAAAAACAGAAAAATACAAAAAGATTTTATTTTTATTGTTTATTTTGCTACTTTTACGGTTGCTTGTCGTGACTTGAAATCTAAACGTGAAAATGAGATTAATGTTTAATTCTTGCAACGTCTCGAGGTCATGATTGTTAGTGAAACTTTTGGTTAGAATTCTTCGAAATCATGTTTAATTGCGCAAAACGTTTATTCTTTCTGCAATTGATAATTTTTATGTGATTAACGTTTACTTGGTGTTTGAATTTGAAGAAAAGTGAAAATTTTAAAGTTGTGAGTTTTACAGCTCATTCGTGCGGATGTATATTACATACGCACGGATCAACAAAGCAACCGCACGAATCAAAGTGAAGGTATCGTATAGTCTGTTATCTCTCATACGTGCGTATCTGAGACCATCTGTGCGGATATCAACACATCCGTGCGGATCAAAGGCAATTTAAACTTTACGTGTTTGTTGGTTAAACGCACGGACGAAGGCTCATGCGTGCGGATGTCATTCACATCCGTGCGGATGAGAAGTGGGTATATATATCTCATACGTCTGTGCTGTTCATTCACCACACTCATCCGTTTTAGAAAATCTCATCAAATTTTGAAAGTGTAAGAACGAGTTGTTGCATCCGATTTTCTTGTGTAACTTTGCATTGAGAAAATAACCATATAAACCACGTAAGGTATTGTGACCGTTTAAGTGTTTAATCTTTGAATTTTAGGTCCGAATATACTTTAAGCAATCGGTTATTTTTGTGTGTTTGCAATGGTAAATTGAGTTAGGGGATTAGTTAATCGGTGGATAAGGAACATGTTGGTATAAATTTTGTGACCAAAAACAGGTTGATATAAAAATTTAGGTTTTGGAAAACCAACAGTTACGATGAACTCTGTCCGCACGAATGTGATTTCATCCGTGCGGATAGGACTATCGTCCGTACGATTGTTTAGGTCATACGTACGGATGGATATTGTGTAATCCGTTTGGTTTGAGTAGTTCATCCGTACGGATACATACTGATCCGTGCGGATGGAAGTGCTCATACGTGCGGATGGCCAGAACAGAAACATAAAAACGTTTGAATTTTATTCTAACTGTTTTGCATTCGATGTTTATATTTCTGTTTGCAGGAAAATGGCTGAAGTTCCTACCCCTGAAATCCCGGTTTCTGATGTTGATGTAATTGTGGGACAATCTTCGCAACCTCAAAACATTATCTGGAGCGTTGGATCGAAGAAACAACATGTGTGCATATCTAACGAAGAGACTCGAAATGCTACATGTTTTGCTAGGAATCATCAAGTTCTTGAAGCGATCCAGAATCTACAAAGCAATATCTACAGAGTGTGTGCCATATCTATCTCATGTATCATCCTTCTGGCAGAATGCTCGGGTTGTTCGCGCAGATACAAAGATTCAAATTCACAGTACAGTTCTCGGGGTAGATGTAATGATTGATGAAAACGTTATTCGAGAAGTTATCGGTTTTGAAGATTCAGCTGGGATGCCGACTATGCTGAACAAGTATCTCGTTAGAGGGCTGTTTTTGCGGGTGAAGTATGACGGTGAAATTGAGAAGGGCGTGATTACCAAGTCTGGGTTGAGCATACAATATAAGTATTTGTGTCACGTTTTGCAGCATTGTTTGAGTCCACGAAAGGCTGGACATGATCAAATGAGGGAGACAACTCAGAGTGCGTTTGCAGCTTTGGTGTTGAACATTCCTTACAACTTTTCGGGAATGATTTTGCAGCATATGGTAGAGAATCTGGAGACGAAAAAGCTCAAATATCTGATGTATGCTCGCTTTGTACAAATGATTCTGGACGTGAAGGTTCCAACTTTGCCCAAAAATGCTGATGATGTGATCAAGCTGGAGATAATGACTGATATGACGATGGGACGTTTGATTACGTACAAGAACAAGGAGGTGAAACCTGTGGAGAAACGCTTGATTGGTCACCTTGCTGATTCAGAATATCTCTTCCCTGGTGGTAAGAAGTGGAGACATGATGATAGTGACTCAGATGTTGAGGATATTGTTGTACCTCAACAGTCTGACTCTGATGAAGATGTTGCGGTTATTCCTGCTGTATCTCCTGTTGTTGGTGGATCGTCATCTCAAGCTGGTTTACGAGATGAAGATGATGTTGACATTGGTGCTGATGAGATTCCATTAGTCCGGAAAAGAAAAGATCCTCCTGCAGCAAAGTCGTTAGGAGATATTCTCAGGGGAAAGGAGAAGGAGAAATCGTCGAAACGTTTTAAGCTGGTAAAACGTTCTGATATTGCTCAAAAGACGATTGCAAGTACTACAGCTCCAGTTCCTCCTGTTACTGTTCCTCATTCGCAGCAAGGACGTACTAGTGAGCCAATCATGACGACTGCTACTACAACAACAATAACTGCTGAACAATCATCTTCGTCAACGCAGATTTCTGATTCTGCTCAGCTTTCCGTCTTGAATGCTATGTTATTGAAGGTTTTGGCAAAACATCATGAACAAAATGACGAAATTCAGAGACTAAATGCTGTAGTAGCAAAAGGTGAAGCTGAACGAGCTGAAATGTCCAACACGATAAAAGATCAGACGCTGTTGCTTGATTCGCAGAAGTTGTTGCTAGAGGATTGCTCTAATAAAAACAAGGAATTGGAACTTATCACTGCAGAGCAATCCGAGAAAATCAAGAAATTGGAGGAAGATTACAATCAGCTGAAGGATAATATGATTGTAGGTGAGGATCGGATTTTTAGACTTAAAGACTCAGGCGATGCATCTTCTGAACCGTCTGTCGAAGGAAGTGAAAGCACCGATTCTGATAATGCTGGTAAAGAACCTACAAGTGAACCACAGCATGATATTACTCCTATCTCGCATATAAAGTCCAAATTAACTCATATTTTGTATATGCAGGGGGTAATCCAATTTAGCGTTGATAAATAAGAAGGAGAGATAATCCATTGTTTGACAAAAGAACAGATTGCAGAACTGTTGGAAATGAATCCTGATGAAGTTATTACTGAAGAAACTGCATCTGCCTCTGCAGCAAATCCTCCTGATTCTGACGACGATGTTGATGAGATAGTGTTTGAGCAAAACGTTAATTCAGCAAATCCTATCTATCAATCGAATGATTTTTAAGATCTTCCAGATGACGATGCAATTTTTAACGTCGATGATGGGGATCTTAATCGCAAATTAGATAAACATCCAGTTGCCGGCAAATCTACACCAGATCTCGAAGAACTGCGTGTCAAGAAAGATGAATGGCGTCAGGCAATGCAAGGATGTTTCCGCCCGCCTCGTCAAGTTGTTCAACCTGATTACTCGAAGTTTTATTCTTTGAAAGGTGCGAAGACCGGAGGTCAAATTATCAGTTGGGCATACTTGGATGATTTAAATGTATACGCAATCAAGGGAGAGCGTGGCATCGATTACTTTAAATTCGCTCCTGACTTGAAGACTCTACCGTATTTTGATATGATGCGGTTGGCTCGTCTAAAGTTGTTGTATAGTGAGTCGGATTATAAGGCAACTTGGTTGGAAAAGCAACTTCGTTATGAGTTCAGAACATCGTGGAAGTACCTGAGGCCACAGTATCCGAAGATTACCTATTCTAAAGATCGGAAGAATCCGAGAACAGGTAAAGCTTTGAAGCATGTAACGTATACAGCGCCAAGGGTGATGGAGAAGATTCCGCTACGTAAAATGAAAACCGATTTCCATCGGAGTTTCAAATGGTGGTATTACGATGATCGAACTACCGAAGGTGTGATTGTGTTAGAGAGAAAAGGTGTATGGGAAACACTGAGAATTTTTTATCCAATGTGGATTAGAAATTTAACTGATGATGATATTTATTCTTTGTATCTATCTCCTATATTTTGTGATGTCAAAGATATGGATCAGGCGTCACGTTTCAACAAGGTTGTACGTGTATGTTTTGTTTATAAGATCCATGCATAAGAGGACCGATCGAAGACATGTTTGAGCAGCAGTGAAGATTTTGAAGACTGAATACATAGAATCTAGTTCCTAGGGGGAGTTTGTAGGTGCATTTTGTTAGTTACTAGATTCATATGTAATTACACGTTTATTCTAATATCAGTCTTTGTATTGTTTGGATATTAATATTGCTTATTTGATTTATTATATGCTTGAATGTTTACGTTATTCTGAATTAATCAAATATACGATTTGTGATATTTAAATAATATTCAGATTACATTCGCACGGATGAGGATGCATCCGTGCGCATGAGAGTTTTGTTCGCACGGTTAAGAAAAGTAAACAAGATTGTTTATTAAATTGTTGCATCCTTTGGTCATACGTGCGTATGACTGGTCATCCGTACGGATGAATATTTGGGCCTATAAATACCCATAAACTTCCTGCATAACGAGTTAGTTGTTTTCTCTAGGTTTTGTGCGTGTGAACTGCTACTGCCGTTTTTCTTGTTTTCCAAACTGATTATAAAGGATAATCAATCATCCGAATAGTCTTCCTAAGGTCTAATCTTATCAATAATCATTGGTTTGATTTTGTTTCCGAAGGTTATATATTCGCTAGATAATCGATAGCTTATTTCCGCTAGGTTATTGATACAACGTTGAACTCTTAAGATCTATAAACCCCAACACATTCAAATACGAAGAGGTGTTTACAACTAGCACAAAAGCTCACGACCAGTTGAAAACGAGGGTTTCGCGATTCCACGTTTTCACGATCAGTTACCTCGAGAAAAACTGAAGTTTCGCTATTCCACGTTTTCACGTTAGAGACGAAATCGAAAAATAAGAATTTTTTAAAGAGAGCGAATGTTATTTTTTCCGACATTTTTCGGATACCGCTTAAGCTTACGCGGCGAATTTTGACGAGATTCAAACATCGGAAAAATACGAGATTTATATTTCCGGAATCGAAATTGAAAAGCAAATTCAACGGTGTTATACTAAGAGATTGGTTTAATAAGTTTCGGGAAAAAGATTGTACAGGCGTGAGATACCACGGGTCAAGGTTATCCGGCTTTTTCTACCAATATTCAGAATTGGGAAATTTTCTACCAACTTTTGAGGGATTTTCGCCATAAAATTCTCATCATGAAGAAAGATTTTTTAGGAATTATTGTGGATCTCATATTCGACAAAGATGACGGGCTTCCATTTTATTGTCCTCCGGACCAAGCTTCGACAAAACTAGAGGAGCTAGAGAAATTGTGTTAAGACACGGGGAATACATTGTCTTCTAATGATTGGAACGGTCATGAAGATGGGATCGAAACCAAAATGTTGCTACACGTGCACGAGAATTTTTATCGACATTATCGCATTCCAACTTATCATCATCATGTTAGGACAACGTCGCAGAGGTACAATCTTTATCTCGTTATACCCTTGATAATAAGATCATTGAGTTGGAAAAGAATTGGTTTTAAGGTTTTCAAACGAAAAGGCTAATATTTTAAATGATAATTCTAAACTTTCAAATGAAATTCAAGTTTTGACATCTCAACTTCAAGCTTTAAACCTTACCAATTCCAAACTCAAGTTAGCAACGTCATGGAAGGGGAAATATGATCAAAGTGTGATTCGACTTCAAAATCTTACAAATGAACTTAATGAAAAATTGGAGTTAATCAATACACTTCAAAAACAATCAAACACCATTACGTTTGATGAGAGGAAATACAATCAAAGTGTTTTATTGGAACTCGAGAATCTTAAGAAAGAAGGAATGAATGAAAGATTTAAAAGAAAGGGTTTAATCACCGAGTTAAACAATCAAAGAAATGATAGAATTAGTGCTAACAATAATCTTATGCTTTTAAGGAAACAAATTAAAGATTATCAAATGGAAATTAAATCTTTAAAAGCACAAGCACTTGAAGTTGAAACTTTAAAGCAAAATGGTCTGAGAGAACACACGAATCAACTCATTTTTCCAAACAAACCAAAAGAGTTTCGATTTTTCAATCCACAAGAAGGTTTGGGTCATGATAATCCAAAATATCTAAAGAAAGCTATGTATCATGCTCCCGGGCTTTACGACACAAAATCTTTGGGAAAAGCAAATGTTACCATAGTTTTCATTAAATCATCAAAAGAAATTGAAGAACAAGAGGATGCAAAACGACCACTTTTGAATAAAACGCAATTATCTTTTGATTACAAATCATTAAATGAGAGTTACAAAACTAGGAAAATTCCACTTTCAGATGATTACTTTACAAATTATTACGAAAATAAACTTCATTCCGATGATGTTTTGGAGCAGGTTGTTTTTCAAAAAGTATACGTTCCAACTCTTATTTTAGAAAAACAATTTTCGGAACTTGAACAAGAGTTGGAATGTCGAACTAATTACTTTGAGAATGAAAAACGTAATTTTTTAGAGAAAATTGTGTCTTTTGAAAAAGCATCACTTAATAAATCTTCAACTTCAAATGACAAATCTTCGTTGGAAAAGATGATTAAAATCAACAAACTCTCAAAACAAGAATCTACAAAACCTTTTTCCTCGAATGAACAATCTCTAGCTAAGATATCATTTCTTCAAAATGTCTTACATTCAAAAGAAAAAGATATTGAAGCTTTATCGAAAAAGATTGATTCAATGTGGAAAATGAATGGTCCGGTTTCACCACAAACGCCAATTATTTCACATGACGAGAAATGGTTATCTAAAACTCTTGAAAAAGATTCTAAAAAGGAAGTTAAAGTTCCATTGAAGGTTTACAACGGTAAATCTTCCAAAACATTTTCAAAAGTGGTTTCTCCAAATACTAATTCTTTTCCGAAAAAAAATCAAAAGTATTCTCCGAAATCACAAACTAATGGAAATTTTACAACACCTTTGAAAACTTCGAGTTTGAAATCCAAAATCATCTTAATCAAACATGTTGAAAAGGATGCACTTTCTCCTCAAATGAACAAGAAGGAAACAAAATCTTTTACTTATTCAATACCCGAGTTATTTGAATTTGCACCATCAAATTTTAAATATTCGGTGCAAAAAGTGAATAGTTTTGTTTCTAAATTTAAACAACGATCTTCAATGAAATCAAATGGTTTTGTCCCAAAAACTCCTTCACCAACTCTTAAACAGAAACAGAAACGGATTCCAAAGTCTCCACCAATTTCAAAAACAAACACACGGATTGCAAAATCAACTAACTCAAATGTGTGTTTACTGGAGAAATGGAATTCATATTCTTTGCACATAATCAATACAACTTATCAATGGTTTTCAAACAAAGCTAACTAAAAAGGACCCAAAATGAAATGGGTACCAAAAGAAGTTATCGTGCGGAAACGTAGGTTTTTGAAATGACTCCGGAACAACTCAGTTTTAGACTCGAACTTCATGGAGTGCTTACACGATTTTGTTTAGGCTTTCAATTATTTCAAATTGAAACCCGTTCTAAAAACCGGAAAATTACGAAATTATTTATTTAAATACAAGTTTAATATGATGAATGGGAATCTCAATTAGAACTAACATATTCAAAGTATTATCTTTGTGTTTAATAGTATTTTCGTAATTAACAAGTGTTTTCAAAATGACAAATCTTCTCAAAATTGTATACTAGCAAATTTGATTAACTCGACTAGAACTAGATTTAATAGAAAAAGTTGTTTTAATAGCGAATTTGAATCTCGACTAGAATTATTTCATCTTTTAGAGAGGATTTAGTAGCGGTTTTTCTTATTTCAACTACTTTTTCAAAACATTTGTTTGATCAAAAATGGAGAATCTAACTTTGAGGGGGAGTTCATAAAATTATTTTTCGAACTACCTCCTAAATCTTTCAAATGAGCTTCAACGAAAAAAAATTTCAAATAAATCTTTCGCAATGCAATATTCTTTCATGAACACATCAAATGTATTTTCGAAAAAGACTTCCCATAACATAACACATTTTTGTCATGCATATGTTGAGGGGGAGCGTTTTTTCGAAAATATTGCAAACTTTCAAGTTACCTTGTAAATGTTTTTCAAAATTTGGCGAAATGTTGATGCACCTTGAGCGGTTTTCAAACCATATATCTTTTTCCTAGAGTCCAACCAGAGTCGGAGGGACTTACCCAAGGAATCACTTTCGAATGTGAGGGTTCTTTAGGTCTAGGATTGGAGATTAAAGGTGCAAAATCAACAAAAACATCGTTTTCAAAATGCCAAAATGAGGGTGGAGTTAAAAATTATGAGAGGTTGAATGAGGAGCGTGTGATACAGTTAAAAGAATGAAAGACCGTTTCTTCACTGATTAAATCGTCCGGTAGCCAAGTTTCTATCGAATTTGATGTGTTGATTTTCGATATTGAAAAAGACATCATTGACCCAGTGATGCAATGCACATATACCTCATCGACACTTCAAATTCTTCACAAGAAGTTGTTTCAATATACACGGAGAATTCGCACATTTCTATCATATTCTCACTCGGAGAATGTTGATATTCCAACAAGAGAAAACCAACTCCATTTCTCGACTTCATTTCATACACTATGGAGTCTAGCGCCAAAATGTTAACCATTTTCTAGGACACGAACGGATTTTTAAAAATCATGTCTTTGTGATATCGCTCGGAACATTTGTAGTGGTACCAACGATCTTGGTATTTCACAATGATCGAATGGAAATCCTACCAATGCTAACGCTTTTCCAACATAGAACGTAGGTCACACAATCAACTTCTTCTGTGATTTTGATTGTTGTGTTAACGAGCAATCTAAGTGATTTCGTAGTTAGTTACCCATTTTCACGCCCATCGATACTATTTGAGGATACTATTTGGGTACACGTTTACATGATGATTACAACGAGTCATAATCATCATGACGGGGAAGAACGTGTACCAAAGGGAAAAACGTGTGTAAATGGTGTACCAATGGGAAGAACGTGAAGTAAAGAAGAATGTTGAGGGGGAGTTCATCATCAAGCTACAACGAAGTAACACATCAACTTTCGGATAGTTGATTACAAGTATGTGTTGAGGGGGAGCTAAATGAAAAATAAAAACGTCAAGGAATTTGGAACGATTGCTCAATCAAAAGAAGCTTCAAACAAAAAAAATCCAATCAACCTTCTACAAGTTAAACGATAGAGTGAAACTACTCAATTAAGGGGGAGCGTTCCACTTTATGGTTCAAACGATCAAAGGAAACGTCAAAGACTTCACATCTACATTCAACATTCATTTGAAATGAAAGATTCTTCAAGTCAACTTTCAAAGTGTGCTTTCCGCGATACAAAGATTTAAACGCTACTCTGATGAAATCTAAAGTTGAATTTGAAGATCATGAAGACAAAAGGAGGAGATCGTTAAGACTATCATTAAAGGTTCGCCATAAAGAGTTTTTGGATGATTAGGTTCTTAAGACTTCTTTAGAGAGCAAGACCTTCGAGAATACTTCATCAATGACATATTCATTACAACATACAGGTCAAGCTTTCAAGAGAAAAAAAATGATTCTTCCCCTTATCTTTAGATACAAAAGTATCAAAGATTACAACAAGCTACTCTGATGAAATCCAAAGTTGCGGTTGAAGATCAAATCAAGCATCTACGCGTTCAAGATAGCAACAATGAAGATTCTTCAAGACAAAGACTTCCTTATTTTGAACAAGTACAAATAAGGGGGAATTGTTAGGAATAGAATATTCATAACATTGTATTTGTATTTGTTCTCAGGGGCATACTTGTAATAATTAGGAAGTCTATGTTAAGTCCCCACACTCCTATAAATAGGAGTGTGGGGTGTGATTAATGGAACCAATGGTGCTTAATGCTAAATCCACTTTCTCTCTCTAGATTAAGTTTCTCTCTCTAGACTGATCAGACCCTTCAAAAACCGACGCCCAATACACATGCATAGCGGAAAGAACAGACACGACAAATTGAATTCTGCCTGCAATAGATAAAGATTTATTTCGCCAATCTCCCAGACGATTCCGAACTTTCTCAACTAAACTCTTACAATCTTCAACTAAAAGTCTGGACGAGATCAATGGAACTCCCAAATACTTTATAGGAAAAGACCCCTCCTCAAAAGGAAACAACTCCAAAATAGCACTCCTAATCCGATCACTCACACATGAAAAGAACACCGTACCCTTCTCAATACTTGGAATTAACCCCGAAACTCTTCGAAATTCATTTAAGGCATTTAATAAAACCATAATCGACTTTTTATCTCCATGATAAAACATAATCAAATCATCTGTTCACTCTGTCACCCCTCTTTTAAGTAACAATGTTAACACCTCCATAACAATCGTAAATGAATATGGAGATAGCGGATCACCCTGACGCAAACCACGCTTCCCACGAAAAAACCCATGGAGCTCCCCATTAACACAAATCGAAAAAGACGTAGTAGTCACACATTCCATAATCCACGCCCCCATGGTATTAAGTAAACCAAACACAATAAGAGTATTCCTTAAAAAAAAACCCAATCAACTGTATCATAGGCCTTTTGAATATCAATTAAAGGCACACCTGGACACCCCACACGCAATATGATAATTCTTGACCAGTTCTTGAGATTATAAAATATTATCCGAAATGCTTCTACCGGAAACAAAAGTAGATTGATTAGCACTAATAATATCTGTCAACCCCTCTTTCAAACGATTAGTGACAATACGACTAATACATTTTTACAACACATTACAGTAGAAAATAGGGCGATAATCCGTAACTTTCATCGGAGAAGCAACTTTTAGAAGCAATGCAATAATCGTACTATTTACCTCTTTAAGAATTTTACCATTACGAAACAATTATTGAACAGCGAGACAGACGTCATCCCCCACAACCTCCCACGCCTTCTTAAAGAGAGCATACGTATAACCATCAGGACCAGGAGCTTTGTCTTCCCCAATGGAAAACATAGCTTCCTTAATCTCAACATTTAACACAGCATGAACCATATTATGAGCTTTAGTACCCGAAATACGGTGTTGAAACAACCCCGCCATATCCCTAATTGGCTCCACGTCCTCAGTTGTGCCTAAGAACTTACTGTAATGATGAACAAAAACACCAGCAATGTCGGCATCTTACAGGTCCCGAATTCTCTCTACACTTAGAGAATCGAAATGAAACATGTCATGATGCGGAATCTCATGACCTGAGTTGAATCAAAAGTAGAAACATGAAATTGAAATTGAAACTGAAGCTGATATCAAACAATGTATGACTAAATGTTTAAGATTTCATTGATAGTGTGAACTGGTTTTGGATCGAGCTGTTACATCTGACATTGACAAGCTCAACGGAACTCAAACTGAGTTCCACGTTCAAAGACAACAAACTCTAACAACCTATCACACTATTTATAGACAAAATATAAAACAGTACGGATTAAATATTACAACATGTCATCATCTTAATTTCAACTCGGGGAGTTCACTTCAATTCGGAATCAAAGTCTTCAGCCTCCGAGTTGATATCTTCAACGTTCACTTGAGTTGACTTAAGTTATTCTTCAGTTTATTTTCAGTTCTGAGGACCTTCATTTAGTTCAGAGTATCTGAACTAACTTATTCCTCGAACTGAAAATTTCACTTAGGATTATTCATGATTTTAGTTCGGACCCTCCACGAACTAAAATCATCTTTATTCAAACACACAAAAGACTCCATACCTTCATCCAGTCAATTTCTTGACCCAACAACATCCGAATGCAACACACCAGCCACATCATGAACACACATGATAAGAATCCTATTCTGCTTCCCTTTTATCATATTGTGAAAAAACCCGGTATTCTCATCGCCCTCCTTTAACCAATGAATTTTAGAACGCTGTTTCAGAAACATATACTCATCTAACCTTTCCTTAGTAAACGCACGAAGATAAGCAGTTTCCTCAACACGCAGCTCCTCCGACCCAGGATTTTTATCTAACTCAGCTTGAACCACATCTAATTCCTTTCGAAGAAATCCAACACGTTTATGAATATTCCCATTTTTCCACATAAACTTCCGCATAATAGGCTTTAACCGTTTTATTTTTTTAGAAACTCTAAATAAATGAAATCCATCAATGTTCTCCACCCAAGCTTCTGACACCCGTGGCAAAAAAATCTTCTTTATTCTCAACAAAATTTGAAAATTTAAACGGCTTCGGCTTTCTGACACTCGCCAACGGAATCTTCAGAACACTAGGACAACGATCCGAGATACGATACGGCTTAAATATCGCATGAGCATCCGTAAACTGATGCAAAAACGGACCATTACACATTATTCTATCAAGATTCTCTAGAATACCATCCATAGAGTTCGGGCGTTGATTCCATGTATACCACAGGCCAGACTGATTTAGATCCACCACACCAATACTCTCTACACAATTTTTAAATTCAGCCATCCCAATAGACACACCAGACACACCACTGGTACTATCATCTAGATTCAAAGCAACGTTAAAATCTCCCATAACAATCCAGGCGTTACTCCCCACAAATTTATTATGCATCAATACACTTTGCCACAGCTCACGCCTATGAATATAATGATTACCTGCGTAAATAAACGAACAATAAAAGCTCTTTTGGGCACTGATCAAACGCAACTGATAATGAAGAACTTGGACCGACTGATTAACCACCATCAACTCTACATTTTCCGATTCCCATCCAACAATAATACGAGTACCTTTTTGAATCACATGAGAATTAGATGTCCACCGCCAACCTTTACAAACCTTCGTACACACATTATGAAGTCTTGAAATATCAACATGGGACTCTAAAATAGCGCAAACTTGCAAACTATTTTTGAGCACCACCTCTTGAACCTCTGTTTTTTTTGGGGTTTGGTTCAAGCCCCTTATATTCCACGATGCGGAACTAAACATTAAAACCATACATACCACAGACTTCAGGACCTGGCCGATACACTTGCACCCCTTGATTTTCCTTACCTTTAATCGACTCCATGCCACCAGCCCCTAAAACCTTACTCACAATCACACCAGCTCGAGCTTGGACATGCGTCGCATAAGTCATTGCATCACCACTTATACTCCTAGCATTCCCGGCATTTACGTTACTCTTCGGACGATATTCAAACACTGGTTGTTTAGGTTGACTCACATTAAAACCCTTTACATTCTTCCGTTTCACTTCTTGAAAGCCATCTTCATCTACTTTATTAGCACTCACCATCACCACCCTTGGAATATGTTTCTTACAGGCTTTTTCAGTATGTCCAAAGACCTTACAGTTAAAACATTATGGCGGCTTCCACTCATATTCAACACGCACCTCATGGCGAGTACTACCGTCAGCATCCAAACGGGGAGTTGCAATAACATGTTTATCTTTAAATTGAACACTCGCATCAACCTCAATCATTGCTCTTGCGTAACTAGGTTGACCCCAAGAATCAATACACATAGCAGTGGTGTATGAATCTAACATTAACGGATTCCCAATTTTAGTAGCCATGGCACTTAAACCATCATTCGTCTAACCCAAAAAGGAACATCATGCAACTTGACACAAACAGGCACCGACGTAATATCTTCCTTTTCGAAAACTTGTAATAGAAAAAACCTTTTGCAGTCATCATTGTTTTTTACAAACCAAATTTTCTCCAAACATTCCACACAAATCTATCCACAACCGGAAATGGAAGGCGATTACCAATAAAGTAACCATAAACTGTAAATTCATATTTCTTACTTGATATTCTTACAGCCTCCCTCGGTATCTCCAAATCCACCCCATCAACACCATTTTCTGTTATATACGACCGAAAATTACCTCTCCTCTTTACGGGTGGTACTTTAATCTTGTCAGCAAAAGACGGTTTAGAAACCCCCTTATGAACCCAGCAACTCCTCATCCATGTTACCCTCATCCTGCACAAACCTACTATTACCAGAAAACAACTCAGTTTGACGTAGTTTGATCTTACCCAACCATCGAGTCATATAATCCTCCATAGAATTCCCCGGAATAGTTGGAAAATCATCATGTAAATTTATGTTATCACCTAGGGAAGGTGATTTTAAATCCTCATTATTAAAACCCATATGATACGAACCTGCTGAATGTGATGGCGAAACAAAACCAGTCTGAGCTCCAGCTACCGCAACACTTTTAAATTATGGCGTAACAAAACCATCTTCCGAAACAGCATGTGCTTGCGCAACACCATTCATGGATGGCGTAAAAACAAATGGTGTAACACTAGGTCGCGCAACAACTGTTGGAACCGTAACATGCTGTAACACAACAACAACAAACGGTAATGGAACACCATTTTGGAGCAACAACCGGAGCATCCGTAACATTGGACGTAACAGCATGCAAAATTTCCCCATGCGCAACACCATCATGCGCAACAACCTGAGCATCCATAACGTTGGACGTAACACCAAGCAAAACTGCCCCTTCCGCAACACCAGCATGAGGTAGCGTAACACCCCCATGCACCGATGAAACACCTTCTTCATCCTCACCACTACCTGCAAATAAAACCCTAGCATGCTCGGACATTGACAAGACCACAGAAGGACTCCCACCGTTCGAACCTTTCATTACAGAACCGCCTGACTTCTTCTTCTTCCCCATAAGCGACGAAACGCCCGCTTCGATTACGCGACCCCTCGAAACCCTAGCCGAAGTGACGTGAACCTTTTTATCGTATTTCCGTTTCTGTACCGAATTCGCTACGCTCATAACCAGCCACTAGTATCAAAACTAAAACCCACGCCGACAGCCACCGGAGAAACCAAAGAAACCGCGTTGTTACGCCGATCGTCGACGAGAATTCCGGAGCACTTAGGGTGTTTATATTATATATTTCCTTATGGTGTAAATAAGCCCATCTACTGGAGTTGGATTTGATAAAAGCTCGATTCGAGTCGAGCCTAAACGAGCACTTGTCGAGTTTATGCCCAAGTTAAAGCACATTTAATAAACGAGGTCGAATGAAGTTGCATACACCGTGTTCGTGAGTCAAGCTTAATCGAGCCTTTAATAATCTACTACGTATACATATTATTATGTTTATAAGTATCAAAAACATTTTTAAATGATACATTATATTTTTAATATACTTATTATTACATATTTGATAGAAAGATTAATTCAATATTTATAAAATAATTAATTAATAAATTTTTCTTTTATGTAAAACAGTCTTGTCTTTAGCTAGTAAAATTTCTACCTTACCTATTCGAGCTCTATATATGAGGTTCGAAACCAAGCTCGGGCTAAGTTGAGTTCATACTCATATCAACTCCTTTACACCCCTCATTTTCTCTTAATATAACATTAGATGTATTATTTTTGTTTTGACCGTGAAAAGTGATATTGTGTGACCAAGGAAGTTGGACTTTTAAGCTTATATAGTCAAAATGGGGTTATCAAAATAGGTTATTTTATGGAAAATGATACGCGTTAGTGGTTAAAAAAAAAACTTTTCTGGTTTGTAATGAAACTATTTTTAAATATTATACATATGAACATAATGAAGATTACATATAGCAGAATTCATTTCATAAATAGAAAGTTAATTTACATGGTTCGTGCTTTTGATTTACCCAAAATGACATGTATCATCCTTTCAAGTTTAAAAGTACACTGAACAACCTTGTACACCAACAGTCCTATACTCCGTTAGGGTTACCCTTATTCGGTTAATAATTTCAAAATGACTAGTTTACCCTTTCTAAAATATTTCAAACAAAGTCCTTTTCGATAAACATTTTCCCATCCCCTCATATCCCACCTACCTCTATGAATAATAAACTTATAATGTTTTTTCAAAAGCCAGAAAATCCTCACCAAAACAATATTTTCATCACCACCATCGGCATCTTGCGACACTTCGAAAAAAAAAAAAAACCCACCATATCCGCCATCTAAACTTCACCTCATTAATCATGAACAACATCAAATAATTGCAATGACAATATAACAACAAATAAAAGATATGAAAAAATTACCACAAATCGGTCTAACACTGACACCAAATACACCATAATCACCACCAAATCTACCATAACCACCACCAATCGCCACCGGATCCGTCACGACTAGTCACAAGAGTCGCTAGATCCAACACAACCACTGTAACGTGCCACACAATGACACTACCACCGCACACTTCCCTTTTCGTCTTTTCAAAATTTAAAAGCTTTTTCTTACAATCCGTAACATAGATCTCGTATATAAAACTTGTTTTTTTTAGATTTAAGGATTTTGATCTAAGCTTTTCAAAACCTACATTTAAAACTTTTTTTGTTTGCTTTTTCACATATATTCTTCGATGACCATCTGTCACCGTCGACCATCATCGCCACCACCACCACCTCCTCCGTTAAATATCATATGAGATTTAAAAACTTTAAGATTGTACTACACCGAAATTATATGTGATTTTTTAAAAACATAAATATTTTAGGTTTATACTTATTATTACATATTTGATAGAAAGATTAATTCAATATTTATAAAATTTTTAATTAATAAATTTTTCTTTTATGTAACACAGTCTTGTCTTGAGCTAGTAAAATTTCTACCGTCCCTATTCGAGCTCTATATATGAGGTTCGAAACCAAGCTCGGGCTAAGTTGAGTTCATACTCATATCAACTCCTTTACACCCCTCATTTTCTCTTAATATAACATTAGATGTATTATTTTTGTTTTGACTGTGAAAAGTGATATTATGTGACCAAGGAAGTTGGACTTTTAAGCTTATATAGTCAAAATGGGGTTATCAAAATAGGTTATTTTATGGGAAAATGATATGCGTTAGTGGTTAAAAAAAAAAAACTTTTCTGGTTTGTAATGAAACTATTTTTAAATATCATACATATGAACATAATGAAGATTACATATAGCAGAATTCATTTCATAAATAGAAAGTTAATTTACATGGTTCGTGCTTTTGATTTACCCAAAATGACATGTATCATCCTTTCAAGTTTAAAAGTACACTGAACATTCTTTATTTTAAAACCTTGTACACTAACAGTCCTATACTCTATTAGGGTTACCCTTATTCGGTTAATAATTTCAAAATAACTAGTTTACCCTTTCTAAAATATTTCAAACAAAGTCCTTTTCGATAAACATTTTCCCATCCCCTCATATCCCACCTACCTCTATGAATAATAAACTTATAATGTTTTCTCAAAAGCCAGAAAATCCTCACCAAAACCATATTTTCATCACCACCATCGACATCTTGCGACACTTCGAAAAAAAAAAAAAAAAAACCTACCATATCCGCCATCTAAACTTCACCTCATTAATCATGAACAACATCAAATAATTGCAATAACAATATAACAACAACCACAAATCGGTCTAACACTGACACCAAATACACCATAATCACCACCAAATCTACCATAACCACCACCAATCGCCACCGGATCCGTCACGACTAGTCACAAGAGTCGCTAGATCCAACACAACCACTGAAACGTGCCACAGAATGACACTACCACCGCACACTTCCCTTTTCATCTTTTCAAAATTTAAAAACTTTTTCTTACAATCCGTAACATAGATCTCGTATTTAAAACTTGTTTTTTTTAGATTTAAGGATTTTGATTTAAGCTTTTCAAAACCTACATTTAAAACTTATTTTTTTTTGTTTTTTCATATATATTCTTCGATGACCATCTGTCACCGTCGACCATCATCGCCACCACCACCACCTCCTCCGTTAAATATCATATGAGATTTAAAAACTTTAAGATTGTACTACACCGAAATTATATGTGATTTTTTAAAAACATAAATATTTTAGGTTTATACTTATTATTACATATTTGATATAAAGATTAATTCAATATTTATAAAATTTTTAATTAATAAATTTTTCTTTTATGTAAAACAGTCTTGTCTTGAGCTAGTAAAATTTCTACCGTCCCTATTCGAGCTCTATATATGAGGTTCGAAACCAAGCTCGGGCTAAGTTGAGTTCATACTCATGTCAACTCCTTTACATCCCTCATTTTCTCTTAATATAACATTAGATGTATTATTGCTGTTTTGACTGTGAAAAGTGATATTGTGTGACCAAGGAAGCTGGACTTTTAAGCCTATATAGTTAAAATGGGGTTATCAAAATAGGTTATTTTATGGGAAAATGATATGAGTTAGTGGTTAAAAAAAAGAATTTTCTACTTTAAAATGAAACTATTTCTTTGAAAAGGTTATAACTTCCAAACAATATAGTTAAAAAAATATTTTCCAGTCAATCATAATTTTAAAATTACTTTTTTCTTTCAATGTTCATGCTATCACTTTATCATGTTACGTTTTTAAATAGTTAAAATAATACTTCTTGACACCCTATTCAAAAAAATTAAAATAAAACATTTTATTTGCTATAGTAATCTAATAGATCAAACATACTAATCATATACAAATAGTTCAAATGATTAATAATATTTTGTGTTATTTTTGTGGTTAGACTAAATTACATAAATAGTCTCTGCTGTATATTAGTTTTTAAACATTTCATACCTATTCAATATCTTTTGTATAAATCATACCTATGATCCACACCTTTTAGCCTAAACATTATGTCTCCGTCAACTTTAACATTTTCATGGTTAAGTATAAAGAAATTACCACCTTACCCTTTTAAGTTTGTTTATGAATTATGAATTATATGATATATAATTTGTTGAAACAAACCCATTTTCCCCTTCCTACCTTCTTTACCTACAATTACAAACTCACATGATCAAATCTATAATCTAACATAAAAATCAAAACACCACTAAAATTATACAAGGATTTGAAATCGTTCAATTTGAAAACTAAAAGAAATATGGGAGGCACCCGAACCCGCCCCCCCCCCCCCCCCCCCCCCCCCCCCCCTCCCCCTTATTGGACAACAACCACAACATCTATCCTTATAACTAACAAACAATCTCCTTGTCCTTGTTGACGGGTTGACACCACCATTCCTAAAGTTGGATTTTTGTTTTCATTTTCCAGGTCTTGACTTGTAAAGAAAGTGTGTTTCGTTTTTAAAATTAAAGATTTATAGAGAAGAGGGTGTATAATATATGTGAGTGACGAAGATTTAAATATTTTATTTTGATTTTGTGTTTGTTAGAAAGTAGGTGGAGAGAGAGAGAGAGAGAGAGAGAGAGAGAGAGAGAGAGAGAGAGAGAGAGAGAGAGAGAGAGTAAATCAATGTAAAAATGTAAAATGGTAATTTCAATATATTTGACGACAAAAATGTTAAAGTTAACGGAGGAATGGACTATCTTTGTTAAAAAAATACGAACCATAAGGATCATTTATGCAAAATATTTTGAGTAGGGACGAAAAGTGTAAAATTGACATACATCAAGGACTATTTATGTATTTTTATTTTATGGTTATTTCTTCATTACATTTTCATTTTGAGGTTAACATGAAGATTATAGTTTTTTGTAAAAGAAGTGTTAAAGAGATAATTTTAAATATTATACATATGAACATAATGAAGATTACATGTAGCATAATTCATTTCATAAATAGAGCTAATTTACATGGTTGGTGCTTTTGGTTTACCCAAAATCACATGTATCATCCTTTCAAATTTAAAAGTACCCTGAACATTTTTTGTTTTAAAACCTTGTACACTAACAATCCTATACTTTGTTAGGGTCCCTAATTCTGTTAATAATTTCAAGATGACTAGTTTACCCTTTTTAACATATTTCAAACAAAGTCTTTTTCGACAAACATTTTCCCATCTCCTCATATCCCACCTACCTCTATGAATAATAAACTTATTAGGTTTTCTCAAAACCCAGAAACTCCTCACCAAAACCATATTTTCATCACCGCCATCGGCCTCTTGCAACACTTCGAAAAAAAAAAAAAAAAAACCAACATATCCACCATCTAAACTTCACCTCATTAATCATGAACAACATCAAATTATTGGAATAACAATATAACAACAAATAAAAGATATGAAAAAATTCCCACAAATCAGTCTAACACTGACACCAAATACGCCATAATCACCACCAAATCTACCATAACCACCACCGATCGCCACCGGATCCGTCACGACTATTCACAAGAGTCGCTAGATCCGACACAACCACTGTAACGTGCCACACAATGACACAACCACCGCACACTTCCCTTCTCGTCTTTTCAAAATTTAAAAACATGTTTTTGTTTAGATTTAAGGATTTTGATTTAAGCTTTTCCAAACCTACATTTAAAACTTTTTTTGTTTGCTTTTTTACATATATTCTTCGATGACCATCTGTCACCGTCGACCATCATCGCCGCCACCACCACCTCATCCATTAAATATCATATGTGATTTAAAAACTTTATGTTTGTACTACACCGAAATTATATGTGATTTTTTAAAAACATAAATATTTTAGGTTGAAAAACCTATAAATTGATGTTTTTAAATCACATATGATTTTCAGTGGGTGGTGGCGGCGACGATGATCGATGGTTACGGATGGTCATCGAAAAACATATGTCAAAATTTAACTGTGATTTTTATATATAATTTTTGTATACAAAAAAAACCCATATGATTTTTACAAAAAAAAAAAAAAAAAACAAATCAATTAATTAATTAATTAAAATAAATGAAAGGAAAATAAAATTATATTTTTGGTCCTTTTAATTAGTTCAGTTAATATTTAATGGTAAAAAATAACTATAACTTGACGGAGGAACAAAAAAACGAAAAAATAACAAGGTAAAGACAAAAATTGCGAAAAAAAAAAAAAATTTAAGGACGAAATCGGCAAATTAAAAAGTCCCGAGGGATTTGCAATTTACTTATTAATATGATTACTATTATGGGGATAACATTAGTCTTTTTGGGGGCATTTAATTTAGGTGCGACATAGAAAAAACTTAAATAAAAAGTTACAATTTAGTCGCTTAATATTTATGTGAATTTTATAAATGCCCTTTTATTTTTTTCTTGCAACACCTATCTTATATGTAATTTACTATATATAAGGGGTGTGATCAATAATATGACTTTTGGTGATTCTTAATTCTTACAATTGGTCTCAGAGCAGGATACTCTCAAAAGTTCATGTTAAATTCGACCAGCTTCATTCGAATAAGTTCATTCGAATAAGCCCATTCGGCCAACATTTCAACATACACGAATAGAACTTGTATTCTTGTACTTTGATTTTTCAGTTGCATAAACTCATTCGTGTGAAGAAATTTGAAAATATTTTGTATTCGTTTGAAGTTGAATTTGAAGATTAATTTGTCTTAGTGGAAAAGAAGATCGAATGGGGAAATTCGTTTGAAGATTGGGTTAAAGTTTGAAGTGTTTGAAGATTAGAACAGAAGTATTCGAATAAGGGTCTTCGAATAGAGTCATTCGAACAGGAGTATTCGAATAGGGGGTTCGAAGAGGTAGCTCAGACAAAGGTCTCGGATAGCTTCGGACAAAGTTCTCGGATAATCTCGGACAAGTGTTGGAACGACTAGGAAGAGTACACGAACTCCATATTGAATAGATCGATCACGGTAATGTGCTCAGAAGTTCGAATTACACAAGAAGTGGAGAATTTGAACGAAGAGAAATTACTAAGTCATCATTCGAACTAGTTTTCATCACACACGAACTTAACTATTCGAATAGCCTTTAAGCTTACACGAACTCAGTAACCATTCGAATAGGATTTCAACCTACAAGAACTCAATAACCGTTAGAACAGTTTTTCAACCTACACGAACTTTATTACCATTCGAATACATTTTAAACTCACACGAAATCATACATCATTCGAACAGACTTTAAACATAAACGAACTCCAGATCATTCGAACTAGTGTTCATCATACACGAATTGAAGAGTTGAAACTTTTACAAAGAGTATAAAATGATCAAAGAAAATTAAAAATCATGATGTCAAAAGACCAAATGTCAATCAGATCGGACACAAGACCTCCAGTTCTTTTCCGTGGTGATTACGAGCAATGGAGAGCACGGTTTTTGGACTTCATCGAACGACGAAGACTTGGGTCCACAAATGCTAGATATGATCAGAAATGGTAGAGTGAAAATCATAGTCAAAATCATTAATGAAGATGGAACGGAGAGTGATACTACAACTGAGAAGATATGCACTCAAATGACGAACGATGAAAAGAATTATCACAAAGCAAATCGTCTAGCAAGATCGCACATCATGAATGCCATTCCAAATGACATTTTCATGAACATTGATAGTCACAAGACCGCAAAAAGAGATGTTCGATGAGCTAACCAAGCAACTCCAAGGAAGTAAAGCGGGTCAAAGCATAAAGATGATTGGAGCTATGTACAAATTTGAATAATTTCGAGCGATAGATGGAGAAATGCTTGAGCAAACCTACAATCGCTTTTGTGGCTTACTCAATGAGTTGAGGAAAAACGGCTTTGTGAAGACTCATCTTGAATACACTTAATCTAGTCGGGAAATGTTTCACTTCAAACCTAAAGCAAAACATCAACATTCAGACAACTCCAGTGCGTGATGTGTTTGAATGTTTAATGCAAAATGAGGAGGAAGATATGGAACTCAAGTAACCAAAGAAGACTAAGTCAAAGAAGGAGAATGATCCATTAGCACTCGTGTTGAAAAAGATCGATGAAATATCGAAGAAATCTTCAAAGAGTGAGAAACCGTCCCAATCAAAGGCGTTTCTTCACAACAACTAAGCATCCTCCAAATACTCTGTATCGTTTCCTGATGAAGAAATGGAAGGCATTCAAACTGCAAATTCCGATGAAGATTCTAAGGAAGAAATCTCACAAATTATTTCTTTACTATCCAACATGGTTCATAAGCGGAAATTTGGAAGGTCAATTGGTCAAAGATTCCAATCAACTCAAAGGTCTCAAAACAACAACAACTATCGGGGTCGTTCTTCATACAATCACACTCAAGCTCCCCACTATCAAGGTCAACAATCATACACTCAAATCACTCAAGAGGAGTCAAACAAAGAGATAGTAAAGGATAAGAGTACGGTTATTTGTTTCAAGTGCATGGAGCCGGGGCATTTTGCTAGGGATTGCAAGATGAAAGTGGTGAAGAATTCAGAATACTACCGCAAAAAGATGTAGTATAAGAAGAAAAGGGAATCTGGAGGAGAAAAAGGGCAAGCTTTTATAACTGACGATGCACACTGGATGAGCGATTCCGACAATGAGGAACAAGCAAGTGCACACTTCGCTCATATTTCATTGATGGCTGATGCCGATTTCGAGGAATCTGATGAAGATGAGGTATATCAATATATCTATGACCCAGTTAGAATGGAAACTTGCATTTTTCAAATGAAACTTATTGAGTCAAAACTTCGTGCTAAACGTGAAACGATTAAAGAACTTGAAACTAAAAATTCTACACTTATTGAAAAGAATCAAAAATACGTTTCGAAATTTTCAATCATGAAAAGTCACATTAAACAACTTGAGGACGAAGTTTTGAGTCATAAGATGAACGAGAAAAATATGAATGAAAGTTTGTGTGAAGCAACTATCAAATGTCAACAATTGATAACAATTTATAACTGATAGTAGCTTCCACCAAAGTGAAGTTGAACGTATTTCCAAAGAAAATTTGGAATTATGTTCAAAGATGAAAGATTTGGAATTAGAATTTCTGAAACGAGGCCAAACAGATCAAACGATTCATTTAAACATGACCGAAACAATTAAACTTTAACATAAAAAGGATGATCTTGGTTTTGATGAAATCACTTTGTTTGAAATTCCGTAATTTCTTAAATGAGCCATATCAAAGTGTTGATCCCTCTACGATTTTTGTTTTATCAAATTATGAGCAAACATTGATAGGTTAGTTTTTATTAATGCTTCGAAGGAAGAAATTTTGGAAGAAAAAGTTTGTGAGGATGCAAAGAGGAAACGGGGAAACAAATGTCAAATGGGTTTTGAGTATTATGGAACAAATAATAGATATTTTGAACAAGATTCTCCTAATACATACAAACCTAAAACAAATGACTCGAAACCCGAAAATGCAATTCCTACGTTTTCAAAAGAACAAAATGTGAGTGTACAACCTTCGAAAGTGTTATATTATACACCAACGTTGATTCTAGAACAACATTTGGAAGAGTTGCAAACTTATATTTTTGACATCACATTTTTAAATGAATTGCAAACCACATATTTTCTGAAACAATTGGAAAAATACGAAGGTCATTTTGAAAGGATTGAAAGAGAAAATTTTCAACTTGAGAGAAAAGCAAACACAAATGTGAAATTGCTTGCAAACGAAAAATTGGAGTATGGGAAATTGTGGGAAAGGTTTTTCATCCTACAAGAACACGTAAAATCAATTTCAAATGTGTCAACGTCCTTGAATGCTCACGTCCCGAAATCACAATTTGATCAAAAAGTTATGTTTTATCAAAAAGCTTTAAATGATAAAGAACAAACCATTGATCTTTTGCAAAAACGAATTGATTTATTAAGTGTGTGTAAACCGATTTTTTTTAATGATAAAACTCTTGAAACTCCATCTCCAAAGATTTATTCCACGGAAAAATCAATGGAAAATGGTTTGTTTAAAAGTTCAATCAAAACGAGAGATTCGGTAAACACAAATTTTCCAAGTAAATCTACAAAAGATGTCAAGTTTCAAGAAGTTAAACCTAAACGAGATATTACCAATTTGGCAACTAACCTTGATTTTAACTCAAAAGACATGGATGAATGGTTTGATTCTGATGAAAATTTTGATGCTTCATTTGATCATTTCTTCACAAGAACAACACAAGTAAATCCTAAAATTGCATAGGAAACTAAAGTAGTTACACCGTCAAACGTGACTTCCAAAGTAGCAAAGAAAACTAAGGTAGTTACACCATTAAAAGTGTCTACCAAAGTTTCTAAGCAAACGAAGGTCGTTACACCGGCAAAAGTAACTACCAAAGCTGCTAAGAAATCTAGGGAAGTTACTCAATCAAAAGTGATTTCTAATAACGTTTCCAATATTTCAGTGCCAAGGAAGGGGAGAGTAAAGGGAATTTGGAAGCTAAAGAGTGAAAAGATTGAAGTCAAGACAAACGGGGGGCTGAAGAAGCAAGAGTCAATACAATTTGTAGCTAATAAAACTTGTAATAAAAATGTCTTGCAAAAAAATGTGTCATTTGTTCATTCGAAACTTGTAAAATGATGTTTGAAAACAATGGTTGATTTTGGCTTTAAATATAATGAAGTTGTTGATGTATCGTTTAATCCTCTAATTGCTAACAAAAAGGGACCTATTTTTAAGTGGGTACCTAAATCTTCTTAAACTGTATTGTGTAGGCCCGTCATGTGTGGTAATTGGATTCGGGTTATTCAAAACACATGACCAGGAGAGAGAACTTATTGACAAATTTTGTGAAGAAATACATGGGCACAGTACGGTTTTGCAACGATCACTTTGGAACGATTGAAGGCATTGGGGATTTGAAGTACGATAAGATTACTATCAAGGATGTGGGGTATGTAAGGGATTTACATCACAACTTATTCAGCATCGGGAAGTTTTGTGATGAATACCTTGAAGTGAATTTTCTGAAAATGGTTTGTGCGGTTCGTGATTATGCAGGGAAGAATATGATAACGGGATCAAGAAAAAAAAATATCTACACAATCAACATGAAGCAATATAAAACCGACAAACCGTGTGTCTTTTATCTCAAGCTTATTCACAAGATACGTGGTTATGGCATCGAAGGCTTTCTCATCTAAATTTTAAAAACATCAAAAAGCTTACAGTTAATGGTTTAGTCACCGGACTTCCTAAACTCAAGTTCGTCAAGGATCAACTTTGTGATGCATGTGAAAAGAGAAAGTTAACAAAAACTTCACATTCTTGAAAACAAGTTTGGGATACAACACATGTCCTTCAACTAATCCACGTGGATTTGTGCAGACTAATGCAAGTGGAGAGTCGAAGTAAGAAGAAATATGTCCTTGTGATTGTCGACGATTTTTCTCGTTTCACTTGGGTCTATTTTCTTCATTCGAAGTCGGAAACTCCGGATATTGTGATTTCCTTCGTCAAGAACAAGCAACTGCATTCGGAGCATTGTGTGAAGATTATTCGTTTGGATAATCGAACGGAATTCAAAAATCATGATCTCAATGATTTTTTAGCAATGGTGGGAATCACACATCAATATTCGGCGGCTTGAACTCCACAACAAAATGGTGTCGTTGAAAGGGGTAATCGGACACTGGTGGAGGCTGCAAGAACGATGCTTTCCTATTCCAAATTACCTCTTTCCATCTGGGCCGAAGCAATTTCCACCGCTTGCTTTACTCAAAATCGTTCGACAATCAACAAACGATTCATTATCAGTCCATACGAAATAATGTATGGTCGCCCTCCGAATCTCAAGTATCTACATGTTTTTGGGTGAAAATGCTTTGTTTTGAATCATAAAGATCAATTGCGAAAATTTGATGATAAGGCGGATGAAGCGATGTTTGTCGGATATTCTTCGGAATCAAAGGCGTATCGTGTATACAATGTTCGAACAAGGGTAATTGTGGAAAATGTGAATGTGTCCTTCGATGAGTTTGGCACAATGACTTCAGATTATTTCAACAAGGAAACTGTCACACCCTGCCATTGGCGGAACGCAGGGTGCAACATGATTGGCGATCGTCATAACACAACAGTAATATAAAGAATATAATCTATATGAAAAAGTAAATAAAAGTTGTTATGACGTCGCCGTACTTAAGGTATAAACCTTAGTACACGAAAATCTTCAAACACTACAAGAAGAATATTCAAATGCAAACATCGACGAATGAAAGAATACTTGGGCGTGCAAACCCGAAATGTAATTCAAATGTATAAATATAAAATGTCCATAATGCAAAGATATCCTGAAGTCAACTAAAGCCCGACTCCCAATCCAAGTCCTATGCCTGCTCGTTACCTGAAAGTAAAGCTTAAAACGTCAACATAAAGTTGAGCGAGTACATCGAGTAAGTAGTAAAAAGGTTTAATCTCAATATCAATCAGTAAAAGCTATTGTGTAACTAATGCATTTTAGAATAGTAGGAAAACAATCATCTCAGCATATAGTATAAAAAGCACATCACAAACATCCAATATAATCAGAACATAGCAAGTGCACCTCATAGAGAGCGTGCGGTATCGGTATGAAACTCATACCGATAATCCATCGTAATAGTAAGTGCACCTCATAAGAGCGTGCGGTATCGGTATGCTAACGCATACCGATAATCCATCGTATAGTAAGTGTACCTCATAAGAGCGTACGGTATCGGTATGCTAACGCATACCGATAATCCATCGTATAGTAAGTGTACCTCATAAGAGCGTACGGTATCGGTACGACAACGCATACCGATAATCCATCGTAATATATCGAAGCAAGTATTGAACAACCGTTTGTGATGTTTTTAGAAAATTGCATTAGCTTTTTATTACACAATTTAGAGTTTCGAAATATCGTAAGTTTCCATAAATAGAATAATCTATTTATGGTAAGTTTCTAAAAATAGAAATATTTCCGTAAATAGGAAGTAGATCGTCATTGTCGTAAATCATTTGTTTCAAATTATTTTGGTTGCTTTACTTTCCCCCGATTTAAAATATAAAAGCAGTAGTAAAATAGGGGCGATGACTCACCTTATCGAGTGAGCGTATGTAAGCGATACTGTGTGTATATGGTGTAGTAAGTTGGTCACAACTAGAGTCCTCACTAGTCCTAGAGCTCCCCTAGATAAAATTATAAACGTATAAGAATAGGATTCGACGGATAACTATTTTGGATTAAACGACAAACTTTTCAGCGAACACATAGGTTCACTCAAACTGAGATAACTGGAGTTCTAGAAGAAATTAGACGTTGACGGGAACATATTTGAAAACTAAACACCGAGAGCTACGTTTTAGACTACGACATCGTTATAAAAGAGTTTGATATGAATTAGATATGGTTAAAACAAAACTGGTTTATAAAACTGTCCAAAAACGTTATTCTTAAAGATGTTGAGTTTATTACATTAAAGTGTCGTATAATTTAGATGTAGACAAGATACACAATTTTATTACTTTTAAAGCTTGTTATTAACTTAGTGTAATCCAAATTAATAATTATTATGGTTGTCTAATTGGTTACACGAAATAGTTTAATGAACCTAGACATATTACTCAAAATAATCAGATTAGACCCCTAGCTGGTATTTTATGTTTTTAGAAAAATCTATAAAGAGTTAGAAAACGAATCTTACGTTTTTGAAAACTAGACTCCGAGACCTACAACTTATGTTCAGGTCACAGAGTCTAATACTCAGTTCAAGATAGGGAAAAACATACATCAATACAGATTACAAAGAAATGGGACCCAAAAATGTCCAAAACAAGTTTGTCCATAATTAACGAATAAAACGGAAAGATACGAATAACGGAATTCAACCACGCAGTTATATACAAGAAATATAAACAACCACGCAATTAAAATATATGGACTAAAGAACAAATGGCAAAACAAACGCCACCAAAATTAAAAACGCAAAAGGAGTAAGAAAGGTGGGTTACCATTAGTCGTAACGGTTAGGTTATCGAAATGTGATTACCGTTACAACTCGAAAACACGAATGATAAGGATTCGAGGGCTGTAATAACACAAGAAAGATAGCCACAATTAGAATCGTCAAGTAGCATACTTGTTGATACGGTTTTTGACAAATTGATAAAGAATAGTTAACGATAAAATAACTCGGTTTTGCAACTAATTAGAAAATGAAATGGTGAACGATTGAAGGCACGAAAACAAACCTTTTAAAGATGATATTGGGGACTCTAATGCGCTGTCCAATATCAGATTTGAAGGACGGAAATAATCCACAAAAACAGTCCGCAAAACCTTACCTTCAAACAACGATAATTAGAAATTTCGATAAGATTTTTAATACACAAACTTCTATGATAAACGATTATGAATATGATGAATATAGTAACGTGAAAAGGTAATTAGACCTGAATATGATGAGGTTCTGATCGGTTGATAACGAAAATGAAGGGACTCGATTCATGAGGCTTGAAACACCGGCTGAAAAATCAACAACACATAACCCGATAAATCCTTAGCATGAAATCGACCTAGGTTGATCACCACAAGAAATATAGTACAAACCTCGAATGATAGCTTGCTGGAACTCGATTGTGATGGAGAAAACACTGCTGCTCGATGGTGGGAACTTGTTCGGAATCATACACAAACAGCAAGTTTACAAAAACGAATTTCAGTTGTCCAATATAGGGTTTCGGATTTGAAATATAAAGAGCTCATGAATTCAACATAACATACCTTGAAACATGGAGAAGATGAACACGAATTAGATGATGGGTCAATGAGATTTCGATGGATGGAAGTTGCTGGAAATCAGTTACAAGAAAGGAGATTATCAAAACGATTTTATACAACCCATACTAGGGTTTTCGGTTAAGATTAAAGCAATACACACTAGAAATCGATTACCTTGGCTGTTGTGATGGAAACCCGAGATGAGCATGAAGTGTAGGCTTCGACAATAACTCATGGATGGCTGAGAGCGGGGCTGAAGTGGTGGAAGGTAGTGATCGGCCAAAAAAAACTGCAAGGGGCGAATTAAGGTTTCCAATGGAGACGGTAATGGGGCTGCAAAGGGGGGTGGCGGGTTTGAGCAAAAAATGGTTTAGGGTTTTAAATTTTAGTTTAAATATTATTAGGTTTAGGTTTAAGGTTAAATTTTTTAATAGGCTTGGTCTAGCAAATTATTAAGACTAGGCCAACCCGATCCTTTAGTCAATTAAACCAAAACCCACTTTATATTCGGTGATGGAAAAAAACTAGAAAAAAACGGATGTCCAACAAGACGTAGAAAGTAAAGTGATAGACGTAAACTAAACCGAGCGATAAATAAGAATTTAACATAAGTATATAATTAAAGGTGGTTAAGCGAGATTTAATCTTAGATATACTTAAGTCCATTAATAGTACGGAAATATAATTTCCCGCTTAAATCATCTAGGAGCTCGACTAGTGGAACTAACTATTGTGCACCTAACTAATACTATAGCATCACATATAGAGTATACACACATGTCACAAGTAATCATTGTACATAAAAGAAAATGTAAGTTCGTTTTATAAAAATTTTTGTAAACCCGGTAAGAGCATACGGCATACTAGACTAATCTGAGTCGGAAAAGTGACGGTTGTCACAGTATTCCCTACTTAAAAGAATTTCGTCCCGAAATTCAAGTAGTATAACTGCTGAAAGAAGCATCAATCGAAAATGAGTATCTAAGGGGGGTTTCGTACATCAAACCCTTAAGATTCACTCCTGAAGTGTGTCATGAATCTAAACACTGATTCGCATAGTTTGAATTTCCGTCCGATACTGGAACCGATACGCGTTAGAATGTTTTTATAATTACGTCTAATTATAAACACATTCTACATGTACGTTCACATTACCATAACAGTTCATAGGTACTTTGTGTAAGCGCTTAAGGTCAATCGTATAACACTGCATAAGCTTCAGTCCCATAGAGAGTATGAATCCAGGTAGATACATGGTAAACGATAAGTTCTCCATTATGTTGGCCAGACATAACTGAAAACTCATCATTAAGTATCGTTTATAGAATTTGATATGTAACACTTAATTGTTGAAACACATTCAACAATAGAAGTCACGGGTCACGGTTAACGAACAAAATCGTTGGTCACAAAAGAATCGCACGTAACGGTATAAGAGTGAAAATAAGTTCATAAGTAATACGAAAGGGCGTTGAAAGCGAAAAGCTACGCGAAAGTTTGAAAATTTAAAATAGTGACTGAAAGATTTTATCAGCTCGCGTGTAACAACCAGTTTCCTCTTATGTTGATCAGACACAAGAGAATTCCTATCATTACCTGCGAGTGATTATCATTGCATATGAAGTACCGAATTAAAATTAAGATCAACAAAGCGGAGATTAAGGAAAACGAAGTCATTAGAACGACTTTTGAATCATTAGGGAGTTGAATAAATAGCTAGAGTGAATAGCAGTAGTTGAGGAAGAAATCCCGCGTCAAAGAATATCTCCAATCCGTATCACAAACAGAAAGTAGTAAGAGTAGGTTCGTAGGGAACTTTGTATCATACGAGTTGCGTTAGGATGATTGTTGTGTAGCGTGTACCTTGAATCAATTTCACAAGTGTATATCAGCGTTTGGTATCATACTAAAATTTCAACAACATATCTAAACGCACTAACCAAAAAGTTTACACGTTGGATGCGTCTACACTGTATCATAGGTCAAAAGGACTCAACGACTTAGATCAGAATGAATATCGCTTCAAGCATTATTTACATCCAGAAATCTCCAAGTTACGCCGAGGTGATCATGAAAAGCTGTCGAAATAGCGAACTCAGGATATTGGGATGAATAAGTATATTAATGCACAATACGCTTGCAATATATCTCGAGATGTCGAAAGTCTAACGCACAGAGCAATGTCGGTTGAAGGTTTCAGTACCGAATGAAAGTCGTATGGGTATCAATGAGGTACGAGCTATTGAGTTTTCAACTGATAATGGTTACCCTCCTCGTGGGTACGTATAAGAACAAGGTTTCAAGAGTTACATGCGATGAAGAAATAGTCGTCAGATGTTACCGTCTTCTGTCTCAAGTCGCATCTAAAGTCACTTCGAGGTTTCAGTAAGAACTGCGATGATAAAGAATTCAAGGATAAAATTTAGCTCGAAAAACTATCTGTTGTAGAACGTTCATGGAAATCATGAATACAATCAGGGAGGAATTTTCTTAAAGCATACGAAATCGGATATAATGAAGTTTGGGAAATCAAATTCTTCTCGTACTAGAATATATGTCTCACCGAAAGAACGTGTCGAAAGTCGTAAGCTGATTGGAACCGGATATGTATAAATCAAAGTAAAACCTTCTTCTGCGACCGAAAATGAAATAGCTAGCAATTGCTTGAAGTAATTGAGAATATCTTAGAGTTGACAAGGGTATCGTCTTCGAGAACATCTGATTTGATTGAGAAAATAGAGAAAAGAGTTTCACCGGTTTGTATAGACTGACTGATAAGGAAATCAACTAGTTTACAACTCCATATCGTTTTTAAAAATACTGACTTTCTATGAATGTACTCGACCAGTATCAGTGGTAGTAGGATGTGGAAACCTCACATGTTTTCGATGTCATTGGGTATCAAATGATTGGTAAAAATCTAGAATCAGATAGATTATCTCTTCGGGGAAATGAATACATCATGAGTAAACTTTCGGAGCGAAAACGATATGTTCGCATCATCAGGAACTAACTTCGGCTTGAGTGCTTTTCACGAATAAAAGTGATCATGAAAAAAAAGATAGAAGAATCCAGATTTGAGCGCATGTCGTATAGCTTCGTAATCAATTCCATTCATAGCTTGAGAGAACACGGTTTCAAGTGAGTTAGTTCTAACTAACTCAAGGTTAAATAAAAGAGTTTGAAGTGGTGCTCCAGAAAAGAACGTTTAGACAACGATTTCATTTGAGTAGATTAGTATAAATCGTGAAAATGTTTCGGCGTCTGGTCTCCGTATTGTAGTTAGATTTCAACATTTGGAACAATTTTTTTTTTAGAAGGGATTAAAATTTGAAAACGAACAGAGATAGGAGGAAAATAGACGTTTTGCTGCTGAGACACAAATTTGGTATCGATTAGAATGTTTATCTCCGAGTGTCAATACTAGAATCTTTACGAAGGATATGGCGAGAATTAATATTTCTCCTCAAATTTTGAAATAATGAAGCAACCGAAAGGATAGATACAATCTCATAGTATCTGGTTTAAACAAATTTGCTGAGTAGCAACGTATATCGATTTTGTGGTAATATAATAATGATTGAAAAGGGTTCAAGGATGTAGAAATCGAGATAAGCGAAAACATATAGCACCGTCTTTAAGATAGGGTAGGCGAGTCTTCATCTTTACATCTTCAATTCTGCACGAAGGTTCTTCCATGAGAGCGTCACGTACAGTAGAATAGAATTCCGGAAGTACGAAGATCGAGAAATCGAAATGAAAAAAGAAATTTTAAGTGAGGGGTGGAGTCGTAAATGAATAAGAGAATGATTTCAATACTGCAACTAGATGAGGCACCCAAAGATAGACATAGAAGTCTGCTTCTCGTATACATGATCATAATGGCGACGCTTACATTTTATTGAAGTAGAAGTATAAGAGTTTAAGTCGAATTCGATTACAAACAAAAAATGAAATTTTTAGGAAACGAAAAGTGAATAAAATAGAAACTCCTTCAGCGTCGTAAGTCGTTGCGGTTCACCGTCTTCCTTAGGCGATAAGTCGATAGGTACGGGTAGTGAGACGATATGAAAAAGTAAAAAGATCCTAGAAATAATCTATATGAAGGACACCTAGTTATAGTCTAGGCCAACCACCTAGTTCTCTATAACCATGTGCTCTGATACCAATCTGTCACACCCTGCCATTGGCGGAACGCAGGGTGCAACATGATTGGCGATCGTCATAACACAACAGTAATATAAGGAATATAATCTATATGAAAAAGTAAATAAAAGTTGTTATGACGTCGCCGTACTTAAGGTATAAACCTTAGTACACGAAAATCGTCAAACACTACAAGAAGAATATTCAAATGCAAACATCGACGAATGAAAGAATACTTGGGCGTGCAAACCCGAAATGTAATTCAAATGTATAAATATAAAATGTCCACAATGCAAAGATATCCTGAAGTCAACTAAAGCCCGACTCCTAAATCCAAGTCCTATGCCTGCTCGTTACCTGAAAGTAAAGCTTAAAACGTCAACATAAAGTTGAGCGAGTACATCGAGTAAGTAGTAAAAAGGTTTAATCTCAATATCAATCAGTAAAAGCTATTGTGTAACTAATGCATTTTAGAATAGTAGGAAAACAATCATCTCAGCATATAGTATAAAAAGCACATCACAAACATCCAATATAATCAGAACATAGCAAGTGCACCTCATAGAGAGCGTGCGGTATCGGTATGAAACTCATACCGATAATCCATCGTAATAGTAAGTGCACCTCATAAGAGCGTGCGGTATCGGTATGCTAACGCATACCGATAATCCATCGTATAGTAAGTGTACCTCATAAGAGCGTACGGTATCGGTATGCTAACGCATACCGATAATCCATCGTATAGTAAGTGTACCTCATAAGAGCGTACGGTATCGGTACGACAACACATACCGATAATCCATCGTAATATATCGAAGCAAGTATTGAACAACCGTTTGTGATGTTTTTAGAAAATTGCATTAGCTTTTTATTACACAATTTAGAGTTTCGAAATATCGTAAGTTTCCATAAATAGAATAATCTATTTATGGTAAGTTTCTAAAAATAGAAATATTTCCGTAAATAGGAAGTAGATCGTCATTGTCGTAAATCATTTGTTTCAAATTATTTTGGTTGCTTTACTTTCCCCCGATTTAAAATATAAAAGCAGTAGTAAAATAGGGGCGATGACTCACCTTATCGAGTGAGCGTATGTAAGCGATACTGTGTGTATATGGTGTAGTAAGTTGGTCACAACTAGAGTCCTCACTAGTCCTAGAGCTCCCCTAGATAAAAGTATAAACGTATAAGAATAGGATTCGACGGATAACTATTTTGGATTAAACGACAAACTTTTCAGCGAACACATAGGTTCACTCAAACTGAGATAACTGGAGTTCTAGAAGAAATTAGACGTTGACGGGAACATATTTGAAAACTAAACACCGAGAGCTACGTTTTAGACTACGACATCGTTATAAAAGAGTTTGATATGAATAAGATATGGTTAAAACAAAACTGGTTTATAAAACTGTCCAAAAACGTTATTCTTAAAGATGTTGAGTTTATTACATTAAAGTGTCGTATAATTTAGATGTAGACAAGATAAACAATTTTATTACTTTTAAAGCTTGTTATTAACTTAGTGTAATCCAAATTAATAATTATTATGGTTTTCTAATTGGTTACACGAAATAGTTTAATGAACCTAGACATATTACTCAAAATAATCAGATTAGACCCCTAGCTGGTATTTTATGTTTTTAGGAAAATCTATAAAGAGTTAGAAAACGAATCTTACGTTTTTGAAAACTAGACTCCGAGACCTACAACTTATGTTCAGGTCACAGAGTCTAATACTCAGTTCAAGATAGGGAAAAACATACATCAATACAGATTACAAAGAAATGGGACCCAAAAATGTCCAAAACAAGTTTGTCCATAATTAACGAATAAAACGGAAAGATACGAATAACGGAATTCAACCACGCAGTTATATACGAGAAATATAAACAACCACGCAATTAAAATATACGGACTAAAGAACAAATGGCAAAACAAACGCCACCAAAATTAAAAACGCAAAAGGAGTAAGAAAGGTGGGTTACCATTAGTCGTAACGGTTAGGTTATCGAAATGTGATTACCGTTACAACTCGAAAACACGAATGATAAGGATTCGAGGGCTGTAATAACACAAGAAAGATAGCCACAATTAGAATCGTCAAGTAGCATACTTGTTGATACGGTTTTTGACAAATTGATAAAGAATAGTTAACGATAAAATAACTCGGTTTTGCAACTAATTAGAAAATGAAATGGTGAACGATTGAAGGCACGAAAACAAACCTTTTAAAGATGATATTGGGGACTCTAATGCGCTGTCCAATATCAGATTTGAAGGACGGAAATAATCCACAAAAACAGTCCGCAAAACCTTACCTTCAAACAACGATAATTAGAAATTTCGATAAGATTTTTAATACACAAACTTCTATGATAAACGATTATGAATATGATGAATATAGTAACGTGAAAAGGTAATTAGACCTGAATATGATGAGGTTCTGATCGGTTGATAACGAAAATGAAGGGACTCGATTCATGAGGCTTGAAACACCGGCTGAAAAATCAACAACACATAACCCGATAAATCCTTAGCATGAAATCGACCTAAGTTGATCACCACAAGAAATATAGTACAAACCTCGAATGATAGCTTGCTGGAACTCGATTGTGATGGAGAAAACACTGCTGCTCGATGGTGGGAACTTGTTCGGAATCATACACAAACAGCAAGTTTACAAAAACGAATTTCAGTTGTCCAATATAGGGTTTCGGATTTGAAATATAAAGAGCTCATGAATTCAACATAACATACCTTGAAACATGGAGAAGATGAACACGAATTAGATGATGGGTCAATGAGATTTCGATGGATGGAAGTTGCTGGAAATCAGTTACAAGAAAGGAGATTATCAAAACGATTTTATACAACCCATACTAGGGTTTTCGGTTAAGATTAAAGCAATACACACTAGAAATCGATTACCTTGGCTGTTGTGATGGAAACCCGAGATGAGCATGAAGTGTAGGCTTCGACAATAACTCATGGATGGCTGAGAGCGGGGCTGAAGTGGTGGAAGGTAGTGATCGGCCAAAAAAAAACTGAAAGGGGCGAATTAAGGTTTCCAATGGAGACGGTAATGGGGCTGCAAAGGGGGGTGGCGGGTTTGAGCAAAAAATGGTTTAGGGTTTTAAATTTTAGTTTAAATATTATTAGGTTTAGGTTTAAGGTTAAATTTTTTAATAGGCTTGGTCTAGCAAATTATTAAGACTAGGCCAACCCGATCCTTTAGTCAATTAAACCAAAACCCACTTTATATTCGGTGATGGAAAAAAACTAGAAAAAAACGGATGTCCAACAAGACGTAGAAAGTAAAGTGATAGACGTAAACTAAACCGAGCGATAAATAAGAATTTAACATAAGTATATAATTAAAGGTGGTTAAGCGAGATTTAATCTTAGATATACTTAAGTCCATTAATAGTACGGAAATATAATTTCCCGCTAAATCATCTAGGAGCTCGACTAGTGGAACTAACTATTGTGCACCTAACTAATACTATAGCATCACATATAGAGTATACACACATGTCACAAGTAATCATTGTACATAAAAGAAAATGTAAGTTCTTTTTATAAAAATTTTTGTAAACCCGGTAAGAGCATACGGCATACTAGACTAATCTGAGTCGGAAAAGTGACGGTTGTCACAGTATTCCCTACTTAAAAGAATTTCGTCCCGAAATTCAAGTAGTATAACTGCTGAAAGAAGCATCAATCGAAAATGAGTATCTAAGGGGGGTTTCGTACATCAAACCCTTAAGATTCACTCCTGAAGTGTGTCATGAATCTAAACACTGATTCGCATAGTTTGAATTTCCGTCCGATACTGGAACCGATACGCGTTAGAATGTTTTTATAATTACGTCTAATTATAAACACATTCTACATGTACGTTCACATTACCATAACAGTTCATAGGTACTTTGTGTAAGCGCTTAAGGTCAATCGTATAACACTGCATAAGCTTCAGTCCCATAGAGAGTATGAATCCAGGTAGATACATGGTAAACGATAAGTTCTCCATTATGTTGGCCAGACATAACTGAAAACTCATCATTAAGTATCGTTTATAGAATTTGATATGTAACACTTAATTGTTGAAACACATTCAACAATAGAAGTCACGGGTCACGGTTAACGAACAAAATCGTTGGTCACAAAAGAATCGCACGTAACGGTATAAGAGTGAAAATAAGTTCATAAGTAATACGAAAGGGCGTTGAAAGCGAAAAGCTACGCGAAAGTTTGAAAATTTAAAATAGTGACTGAAAGATTTTATCAGCTCGCGTGTAACAACCAGTTTCCTCTTATGTTGATCAGACACAAGAGAATTCCTATCATTACCTGCGAGTGATTATCATTGCATATGAAGTACCGAATTAAAATTAAGATCAACAAAGCGGAGATTAAGGAAAACGAAGTCATTAGAACGACTTTGAATCATTAGGGAGTTGAATAAATAGCTAGAGTGAATAGCAGTAGTTGAGGAAGAAATCCCGCGTCAAAGAATATCTCCAATCCGTATCACAAACAGAAAGTAGTAAGAGTAGGTTCGTAGGGAACTTTGTATCATACGAGTTGCGTTAGGATGATTGTTGTGTAGCGTGTACCTTGAATCAATTTCACAAGTGTATATCAGCGTTTGGTATCATACTAAAATTTCAACAACATATCTAAACGCACTAACCAAAAAGTTTACACGTTGGATGCGTCTACACTGTATCATAGGTCAAAAGGACTCAACGACTTAGATCAGAATGAATATCGCTTCAAGCATTATTTACATCCAGAAATCTCCAAGTTACGCCGAGGTGATCATGAAAAGCTGTCGAAATAGCGAACTCAGGATATTGGGATGAATAAGTATATTAATGCACAATACGCTTGCAATATATCTCGAGATGTCGAAAGTCTAACGCACAGAGCAATGTCGGTTGAAGGTTTCAGTACCGAATGAAAGTCGTATGGGTATCAATGAGGTACGAGCTATTGAGTTTTCAACTGATAATGGTTACCCTCCTCGTGGGTACGTATAAGAACAAGGTTTCAAGAGTTACATGCGATGAAGAAATAGTCGTCAGATGTTACCGTCTTCTGTCTCAAGTCGCATCTAAAGTCACTTCGAGGTTTCAGTAAGAACTGCGATGATAAAGAATTCAAGGATAAAATTTAGCTCGAAAAACTATCTGTTGTAGAACGTTCATGGAAATCATGAATACAATCAGGGAGGAATTTTCTTAAAGCATACGAAATCGAATATAATGAAGTTTGGGAAATCAAATTCTTCTCGTACTAGAATATATGTCTCACCGAAAGAACGTGTCGAAAGTCGTAAGCTGATTGGAACCGGATATGTATAAATCAAAGTAAAACCTTCTTCTGCGACCGAAAATGAAATAGCTAGCAATTGCTTGAAGTAATTGAGAATATCTTAGAGTTGACAAGGGTATCGTCTTCGAGAACATCTGATTTGATTGAGAAAATAGAGAAAAGAGTTTCACCGGTTTGTATAGACTGACTGATAAGGAAATCAACTAGTTTACAACTCCATATCGTTTTTAAAAATACTGACTTTCTATGAATGTACTCGACCAGTATCAGTGGTAGTAGGATGTGGAAACCTCACATGTTTTCGATGTCATTGGGTATCAAATGATTGGTAAAAATCTAGAATCAGATAGATTATCTCTTCGGGGAAATGAATACATCATGAGTAAACTTTCGGAGCGAAAACGATATGTTCGCATCATCAGGAACTAACTTCGGCTTGAGTGCTTTTCACGAATAAAAGTGATCATGAAAAAAAAGATAGAAGAATCCAGATTTGAGCGCATGTCGTATAGCTTCGTAATCAATTCCATTCATAGCTTGAGAGAACACGGTTTCAAGTGAGTTAGTTCTAACTAACTCAAGGTTAAATAAAAGAGTTTGAAGTGGTGCTCCAGAAAAGAACGTTTAGACAACGATTTCATTTGAGTAGATTAGTATAAATCGTGAAAATGTTTCGGCGTCTGGTCTCCGTATTGTAGTTAGATTTCAACATTTGGAACAATTTTTTTTTTTAGAAGGGATTAAAATTTGAAAACGAACAGAGATAGGAGGAAAATAGACGTTTTGCTGCTGAGACACAAATTTGGTATCGATTAGAATGTTTATCTCCGAGTGTCAATACTAGAATCTTTACGAAGGATATGGCGAGAATTAATATTTCTCCTCAAATTTTGAAATAATGAAGCAACCGAAAGGATAGATACAATCTCATAGTATCTGGTTTAAACAAATTTGCTGAGTAGCAACGTATATCGATTTTGTGGTAATATAATAATGATTGAAAAGGGTTCAAGGATGTAGAAATCGAGATAAGCGAAAACATATAGCACCGTCTTTAAGATAGGGTAGGCGAGTCTTCATCTTTACATCTTCAATTCTGCACGAAGGTTCTTCCATGAGAGCGTCACGTACAGTAGAATAGAATTCCGGAAGTACGAAGATCGAGAAATCGAAATGAAAAAAGAAATTTTAAGTGAGGGGTGGAGTCGTAAATGAATAAGAGAATGATTTCAATACTGCAACTAGATGAGGCACCCAAAGATAGACATAGAAGTCTGCTTCTCGTATACATGATCGTAATGGCGACGCTTACATTTTATTGAAGTAGAAGTATAAGAGTTTAAGTCGAATTCGATTACAAACAAAAAATGAAATTTTTAGGAAACGAAAAGTGAATAAAATAGAAACTCCTTCAGCGTCGTAAGTCGTTGCGGTTCACCGTCTTCCTTAGGCGATAAGTCGATAGGTACGGGTAGTGAGACGATATGAAAAAGTAAAAAGATCCTAGAAATAATCTATATGAAGGACACCTAGTTATAGTCTAGGCCAACCACCTAGTTCTCTATAACCATGTGCTCTGATACCAATCTGTCACACCCTGCCATTGGCGGAACGCAGGGTGCAACATGATTGGCGATCGTCATAACACAACAGTAATATAAGGAATATAATCTATATGAAAAAGTAAATAAAAGTTGTTATGACGTCGCCGTACTTAAGGTATAAACCTTAGTACACGAAAATCGTCAAACACTACAAGAAGAATATTCAAATGCAAACATCGACGAATGAAAGAATACTTGGGCGTGCAAACCCGAAATGTAATTCAAATGTATAAATATAAAATGTCCACAATGCAAAGATATCCTGAAGTCAACTAAAGCCCGACTCCTAAATCCAAGTCCTATGCCTGCTCGTTACCTGAAAGTAAAGCTTAAAACGTCAACATAAAGTTGAGCGAGTACATCGAGTAAGTAGTAAAAAGGTTTAATCTCAATATCAATCAGTAAAAGCTATTGTGTAACTAATGCATTTTAGAATAGTAGGAAAACAATCATCTCAGCTTATAGTATAAAAAGCACATCACAAACATCCAATATAATCAGAACATAGCAAGTGCACCTCATAGAGAGCGTGCGGTATCGGTATGAAACTCATACCGATAATCCATCGTAATAGTAAGTGCACCTCATAAGAGCGTGCGGTATCGGTATGCTAACGCATACCGATAATCCATCGTATAGTAAGTGTACCTCATAAGAGCGTACGGTATCGGTATGCTAACGCATACCGATAATCCATCGTATAGTAAGTGTACCTCATAAGAGCGTACGGTATCGGTACGACAATGCATACCGATAATCCATCGTAATATATCGAAGCAAGTATTGAACAACCGTTTGTGATGTTTTTAGAAAATTGCATTAGCTTTTTATTACACAATTTAGAGTTTCGAAATATCGTAAGTTTCCATAAATAGAATAATCTATTTATGGTAAGTTTCTAAAAATAGAAATATTTCCGTAAATAGGAAGTAGATCGTCATTGTCGTAAATCATTTGTTTCAAATTATTTTGGTTGCTTTACTTTCCCCCGATTTAAAATATAAAAGCAGTAGTAAAATAGGGGCGATGACTCACCTTATCGAGTGAGCGTATGTAAGCGATACTGTGTGTATATGGTGTAGTAAGTTGGTCACAACTAGAGTCCTCACTAGTCCTAGAGCTCCCCTAGATAAAAGTATAAACTTATAAGAATAGGATTCGACGGATAACTATTTTGGATTAAACGACAAACTTTTCAGCGAACACATAGGTTCACTCAAACTGAGATAACTGGAGTTCTAGAAGAAATTAGACGTTGACGGGAACATATTTGAAAACTAAACACCGAGAGCTACGTTTTAGACAACGACATCGTTATAAAAGAGTTTGATATGAATAAGATATGGTTAAAACAAAACTGGTTTATAAAACTGTCCAAAAACGTTATTCTTAAAGATGTTGAGTTTATTACATTAAAGTGTCGTATAATTTAGATGTAGACAAGATAAACAATTTTATTACTTTTAAAGCTTGTTATTAACTTAGTGTAATCCAAATTAATAATTATTATGGTTGTCTAATTGGTTACACGAAATAGTTTAATGAACCTAGACATATTACTCAAAATAATCAGATTAGACCCCTAGCTGGTATTTTATGTTTTTAGGAAAATCTATAAAGAGTTAGAAAACGAATCTTACGTTTTTGAAAACTAGACTCCGAGACCTACAACTTATGTTCAGGTCACAGAGTCTAATACTCAGTTCAAGATAGGGAAAAACATACATCAATACAGATTACAAAGAAATGGGACCCAAAAATGTCCAAAACAAGTTTGTCCATAATTAACGAATAAAACGGAAAGATACGAATAACGGAATTCAACCACGCAGTTATATACGAGAAATATAAACAACCACGCAATTAAAATATACGGACTAAAGAACAAATGGCAAAACAAACGCCACCAAAATTAAAAACGCAAAAGGAGTAAGAAAGGTGGGTTACCATTAGTCGTAACGGTTAGGTTATCGAAATGTGATTACCGTTACAACTCGAAAACACGAATGATAAGGATTCGAGGGCTGTAATAACACAAGAAAGATAGCCACAATTAGAATCGTCAAGTAGCATACTTGTTGATACGGTTTTTGACAAATTGATAAAGAATAGTTAACGATAAAATAACTCGGTTTTGCAACTAATTAGAAAATGAAATGGTGAACGATTGAAGGCACGAAAACAAACCTTTTAAAGATGATATTGGGGACTCTAATGCGCTGTCCAATATCAGATTTGAAGGACGGAAATAATCCACAAAAACAGTCCGCAAAACCTTCCCTTCAAACAACGATAATTAGAAATTTCGATAAGATTTTTAATACACAAACTTCTATGATAAACGATTATGAATATGATGAATATAGTAACGTGAAAAGGTAATTAGACCTGAATATGATGAGGTTCTGATCGGTTGATAACGAAAATGAAGGGACTCGATTCATGAGGCTTGAAACACCGGCTGAAAAATCAACAACACATAACCCGATAAATCCTTAGCATGAAATCGACCTAGGTTGATCACCACAAGAAATATAGTACAAACCTCGAATGATATCTTGCTGGAACTCGATTGTGATGGAGAAAACGCTGCTGCTCGATGGTGGGAACTTGTTCGGAATCATACACAAACAGCAAGTTTACAAAAACGAATTTCAGTTGACCAATATAGGGTTTCGGATTTGAAATATAAAGAGCTCATGAATTCAACATAACATACCTTGAAACATGGAGAAGATGAACACGAATTAGATGATGGGTCAATGAGATTTCGATGGATGGAATTTGCTGGAAATCAGTTACAAGAAAGGAGATTATCAAAACGATTTTATACAACCCATACTAGGGTTTTCGGTTAAGATTAAAGCAATACACACTAGAAATCGATTACCTTGGCTGTTGTGATGGAAACCCGAGATGAGCATGAAGTGTAGGCTTCGACAATAACTCATGGATGGCTGAGAGCGGGGCTGAAGTGGTGGAAGGTAGTGATCGGCCAAAAAAAACTGCAAGGGGCGAATTAAGGTTTCCAATGGAGACGGTAATGGGGCTGCAAAGGGGGGTGGCGGGTTTGAGCAAAAAATGGTTTAGGGTTTTAAATTTTAGTTTAAATATTATTAGGTTTAGGTTTAAGGTTAAATTTTTTAATAGGCTTGGTCTAGCAAATTATTAAGACTAGGCCAACCCGATCCTTTAGTCAATTAAACCAAAACCCACTTTATATTCGGTGATGGAAAAAAACTAGAAAAAAACGGATGTCCAACAAGACGTAGAAAGTAAAGTGATAGACGTAAACTAAACCGAGCGATAAATAAGAATTTAACATAAGTATATAATTAAAGGTGGTTAAGCGAGATTTAATCTTAGATATACTTAAGTCCATTAATAGTACGGAAATATAATTTCCCACTAAATCATCTAGGAGCTCGACTAGTGGAACTAACTATTGTGCACCTAACTAATACTATAGCATCACATATAGAGTATACACACATGTCACAAGTAATCATTGTACATAAAAGAAAATGTAAGTTCTTTTTATAAAAATTTTTGTAAACCCGGTAAGAGCATACGGCATACTAGACTAATCTGAGTCGGAAAAGTGACGGTTGTCACAGAAACTCAAGTGAATACTTCTCCACCAATCTCGGAACATTTTTTCGACACTTTGTACTATTTCAATGATGAAGACTCACGTTGTTCACGAACTCCTATCTCGAAAACAACACCAAATGATCAAGAAACCTCACAGGAACAACAAGAAACCTCACATGACCAACAAGAATCCTCAAATGAAGAATCCTCGATCAATGGTAACCCCGATTCATCACCGGGTTTGATACACCAGAATCTTCAACTGTTGATACACCAGAATCTTTAAATGTTCAAGACGATGTCTCCGAAGAACCTTCCACTCCACAATGTAACAAGATCATCACTTCGATTTCTACACCACTAGAAACCACTCTAATTGTTCAACAACCAACGTCATTAACTCAACGTGTCAAGTTGTGGACGAAATCTCATCCTCTCACTCAAATCATCAAAAGTGTGAATAACCGCGTTTGAACGAGAAAGGCAAAGGAATATGAATGTCTTTTATCAATATTCTTATGCTCGATTGAACCGAAAAACATGAAGGAGGCTTTTACAGATCCTTATTGGATAAACTCGATGCAAGACGAGTTGAATCAATTCAAGCGTTTGGATGTTTGGGAAAAGGTTCCTCGACCAAAGGATCGTTCGATTGTAGGGGTCAAATGGATTCACAAAAACAAGAAGGATGAATGGAGTTGTGGTACAAAATAAATCGCGTCTAGTAGCAAAGGGGTATTCTCAACAAGAAGGAATTGACTACGATGAGACGTTTGCTCCAGTTGTTAGGATTTAGGCGATACAGATATTTCTTGCATATGCGGCAACGAAGAAATTTATCGTTTATCAAATGGATGTCAAGACCGCATTTCTTAATGGAGATCTAAAGGAAGAAGTCTATGTTAAACAACCGGAAGGATTTGTTGATCCACATCGACTAAATGATGTGTACAAGCTAAAGAAGGCATTGTACGGTTTGAAACAAGCACCTCGAGCATGGTATGAAAAACTCTCATCTTTTCTCTTAGATGCATGATGTATCTGAAATAATCCATATTTTGTAGCCACATTTATCGTATTTAAGCTCATTTTCTGCAACTTTTATTATGATTTGGTATATTTTTAGTGAGAATTGCAGAATAGAGTAATATTTGGACCACGGAGCGAAAAGGAGCTGAAACCGGCTTGAAACGGAGACAAACGAGCAAGAAACGTGAAGTTGGAGAAACAGCCGACGGCTGAAGATATTTAGCCGACGGCTAAATTAAAGTTTTTCACTAATTGTTCGTTACGTGCCGCGGAAGCAACTTTTTAGCCCGCGTGTTCCAGCCGACGGCTGAAATGAGCCAGCCGACGGCTAAATGGTCGTTTTCAGAATCTATTTAAAGGGCTGCTAGGGTTCGGGTTAAACACACTTTATTCCTTATTTTCAACCTGCATTCATCCTGGAAAGCTGCAAGAGAGTCCTAGAAGCCTTTGATCACGTGGAAGCTTTTGGTTAATCTCTTTTAACCAATTTCTAAGTTAGCAATTGTTTGATTCAACGTTTATGCATTATTTTCTTAACACAATGTTTTGTTTTAAGACCTATTTTGTTATTTGCTTACAATCCAACATGAGCTAAACTCTTTAAGCGATTGCTTGGATTGTTGAACCTGGATCTATGTTTTAATCAAGTTTATGTTTGAACTTATTGATTTTTCCATTATTATTTACGTTTAATCGCGATCCATGTTTATTCAAAGTTATTAAATTTACTACTTAGCGTGATTGATAGATCTATAACATAACTAGCGTTCTTATAAATTTATCAGTTATTTACAATTATATGATTTATTAGATAATTGTAGCTTGATACTTAATTGAGATAGGCTAAGAGATTAGTAATTTAATGAATTGAATGAACATGACAATTATATCGAATCTGAATAATTGAGACTTTTGTTAATTCGTAGTCGACAGATTAAATTGTAAATAATAGTGAACTTAAAGCACAATTTAGAGTGGATAAATCTAAGATAGCTCTTGATGTACGAACAATCGTATGATCTTTCTCTAAAATTGTAGGATTAGATAACTCTAGCGGGAAATCTAGTTATCATAGAAATCACAGTTAAATCAATCAAACATATTCTTGTTAATCATGATCCAGGTGAAACATAATTCCAAGTAATCGTTGCTTTTAAAATCTGATTAATTCTCAAAGACTTTTCGAAACAGTTTTTCATCCGCAATCCACTTAGTTAATTAAATTGCTATTTAATTTAGTTATTTGTTTTCTGAATTATGTTCTCTCAGAACTAAAACGTCCCCCATATTTAATTGCTTTAATTAGTTTAATTATATAATTTGAGATAACGGATATAAATACACGTTCCCTGAGTTCGATCCGGACTTACTGATTCTATATTTGCGTACGATCAGGTACACTGCCTGTATTGTGTGTTAATATACATTGGTATAATCCTTTTCTAAACTTTAAATAATTTTATGTTATAAAATACACATCAAGTTTTTGGCGCCGCTGCCGGGGAACGGTAGCTATTTTTATTCGTAATTTTGAATTTGTAATTATTCGATCCTTTTGGAAAGATTTATCTTTCTGGAAGTTGCATTTATTTTGTATTACGTGATAATTGTTAATTGGACTAATCGGATTTTTGAAATTACAGTTTTTCAGGAAAATTTGCACACAGCACTTTTTAACCGCCGGCTGAATTAAAACAGCCGCCGGCTGATTTCCAGCCGCCGGCTGAATTTAGCCAGCCGCCGGCTGATTAGCAGCTGTTTGTTTATTTTTCGTTTATTTGTAATTTTAATATTTCGGTTTGTTTAATTTTCAGTTATCACGGGCTACTGACATATTTTCTTCTGTTCTATTAGGTTTTGCATGACCCGGAGTTCAAATCCAAATCTTGTAGAGCCTTTCGAAGATCCGGAGAAAGCTTTTAGAATTCGACGCAGACTGTTTTCCCCAAAAGCTCAACCACTCACCAGTTTTAAGATTCACCAAAACGAGAGTTTCACTTCTGATTTTATGCCATCTTCTGACGAGGAATACAACCAGTTTTCTGATCAAGAGGAAGAGAAACCACTCCCTAATTCACCAGCCACCGTATCAGATTCCGATTCAACTGAAGAATCAGAGCACGAAATGGCAGTCAACATCAATGAGATCACTTTGGAGGAGTACTATGCTCTTACCCCGAATGTTGCAACAGACATTCCCAACCCTGCTATCACTCGAGGAGCAGACTTCCAGCTTAAGGGCCAGTTTCTCAAAGAACTTCGAGAGAACCCTTTTAATGGAGATGAGAATGAAGATGCTAATGTTCATGTGGAAAAGGTCATCGAGATTGCTGATGCTTACACTATTCCTGGTGTGACTAAGGAGGCTGTTATGTTACGGGTGTTTCCGATGACACTCAAGGGAAACGCAAAAAGGTGGATTGGGAACGAACCGGCCAATTCCATCACTACTTGGGCCGATCTGAGGGCCAAGTTTTTGAAGAACTACTGTCCCCCTTCAAAAACCTCTAAGATGATTGATGACATCAGGAACTTCACACAGGATATTGGTGAGTCACTTTATCAAGCATGGGAGCGTTACAAAGACATGTTACACAAATGCCCCCAGCATGATCTCAACACTCAGCAAGTCATCAAGACATTTTACAAGGGGGTTGATCGTCAAACTCGTAACGAGTTAGATTCTGAAGGCAAAATTCCACGGAAAATCCCGGCTGATGCTTGGAGTGCTATTGAAAAATCTGCTAAACACTCCAAACTATGGGAAGACGGTGGTAAGGGACGAAGGCAAATGGCTGATAACAGCGACGGTCTCGCTGCTATAACTAACAAACTGGATGCTATGGGAAGAGACATCAAGCGCGTCAACGAGAAAGTTCATGCTATTCAAGTTGGTTGCGAAATTTGCAACGGATACCATCTAGCCAAAGATTGCCCTAGGAAAGATGAGGAAGAAGCCACTGAAGAGGTAATGTATGGAGATTACCAAGGAGGAGACAGGAATAACAACAACTATCGCCAAGGAGGAGACAACAATGGTTATCGCAAGCCCTACAACAACAATCAGGGAAATTCAAATGGGCAGAAACCATATAGGCAAGGACCACCGGGATTCTATGCTAAGGAGGCTCCTAAGGCACCGTTTCCACCAAAGGACGATTTGCATGAACTGATGAAACAACTCATGACAACTAATAATCAGTTTATGCAAACCACGATCAAGCGAATGGATGACACTGATTCCATCATCCGTAATCAAAGCGCTTCGATCAAACAACTCGAAGGGACCATGGGACAATTAGCGAAAGTTGTGCAAGAAAGATTTCCGGGCCAGCTACCGAGCTTCACGGAAACGAATCCTCGAGATCATGTCAAAGCAGTTACCACCCGAAGTGGTAAAACTCTCAATTCTTCTTTTACAGGTGTTACTAACAAAGTTTCTTCTGATTTTGCACAGGTTAACAAAGAAGACGGACAAGAGAACGCAGACAAACCGCTGAATTCTGCTACTGCTGAGTTTCAGCCGGCGGCTGCCCAAAGCCAACCGGCGGCTGAAAGCCAACCGGCGGCTGGGATTTTCCAGCCGACGGCTGAACCGCTGATCTCGAAGAAACACACTCCAGCTGCTACTACGAAGCCGAAAATCACACCGGTGACTAAGGACTTCACACCTGCTGTTCCATACCCTGATGCTCTGAAGAAAGACAAAGACGCGGTCACTTATCACAAATTTCTGGAGAACATGAAACAGCTTCACATTAATATTCCGTTTATTGAGGCGATTGCTCAAATGCCGAAGTACGCGAAGTATTTGAAGGATCTTGTGACAAATAAGAGTAAGCTGGAAGACGCTTCCAAAGTCACCATGAATGCCCGTTGTTCAGCACTGATGCAAAACAAGTTACCTCCGAAATTAAGCGATCCAGGCGCTATTTCTATTCCTTGTTTAATTGGCAATTTAACTGTGAACAATGCATTAGCTGATCTAGGAGCAAGTATTTCTTTGATGCCATATTCCATGTATGCTAGATTAGGTTTAGGAGAACCAAGACCTATTCGTATGTGCATTGAATTAGCTGACCGCTCTGTTCAATATCCTAGGGGAGTTGTTGAAAATGTTCTTGTTAAAGTTGATAAATTTGTGTTCCCCTGTGATTTTGTCATTCTTGATATGGTAGAGGACCCTAGAGTACCGATTATCCTAGGACGTCCATTTTTAGCTACATCTCACTCCTTAATTGATGTCTTTAACCGTAGAATCACCATGCAAGTAGGAGATGAGAAAGTCGTTTTTAATGTTAATGATTCAATGGAATATCCTTCTGCAGTAGATGATACTTGTTATTATTTAAATGCGTATGACATTTCCGATGATGAGTTTGTGCAGATGTTACTGGAGGATGATCAGACTGATTCATTCATTAATGAGGGCTGGAGTGGAGATTTTGACTCTGCAAAGGAGTTAGCTGAGTTTGATATGCTACTGGAGGAAGTCAAGTCTACGCTGACCACCGAAAATCAGGAAACAGACGCAGAAAAACCACCAGCAAAATCCAGCCGGCGGCTGTCTAAAGCCAGCCGGCGGCTGAAAAGTTGCCAGCCGGCGGCTAAATATTCTCAGCCGGCGGCTGACTCACCCAGTACAGGGATTTCGGTTCACGGTGTTCCATGTTCACGAGCTGAGATCATGGAAATTAAAACATCGATCGAAGAACCACCCAAACTGGAATTGAAACCACTTCCATCCCATCTGGAGTATGCATATTTGCAAGGTACAAACGACTTACCTGTTATTATTTCTTCTAACTTATCTTGTGGGGAGAAAGATCGTTTGTTGCAGGTACTTAAAGCTCATAAGCAAGCTCTTGCATGGAAGATTACTGACATTCGGGGGATTAATCCATCATTTTGCACGCACAAAATTCTAATGGAGACAGACTTCAAGCCGGTCGTTCAACCGCTTCGACGTTTAAACCCGAAAGTCAAGGATGTTGTGAGGAAGGAAATCATCAAGTTGCTGGATTCAGGACTCATATACCCTATTTCTGACAGTCCATGGGTGAGTCCGGTGCATGTGGTTCCGAAAAAGGGAGGTATGACAGTCGTTGCCAACGAAAAGAATGAGCTAATTCCTACACGAACGGTAACAGGGTGGCGTGTCTGCATTGACTACCGAAAGTTAAATGACGCCACCCGCAAAGATCATTTCCCTTTACCATTTGTTGATCAAATGCTTGAACGGTTAGCCGGGAAAGCCTTTTATTGCTTTTTAGATGGTTTTTCAGGTTATTTCCAGATTCCTATTGAGCCGAAGGATCAAGACAAGACCACTTTCACGTGTCCCTTTGGCACGTTTGCTTATCGGAGGATGCCATTCGGTCTGTGCAATGCACCTGCTACATTTCAACGGTGTATGATGGCAATCTTTCACGATATGGTGGAGCAATTCATGGAGATATTTATGGACGACTTTTCGGTCTTTGGAGACTCATTTGATTCGTGCTTGGAACACTTGGAGAAAATGTTAGCAAGGTGTGAACAATCCAATTTGGTGCTTAACTGGGAGAAGTGCCATTTCATGGTCCGCGAAGGAATTGTTCTAGGACACAAAATCTCAAGTGCGGGGATCGAGATGGATCAATCAAAAATTGAAGCCATTGCAAAACTACCCCCACCAACGAATGTCAAGTCGGTAAGGAGTTTTCTAGGTCACGCAGGTTTTTATAGACGTTTTATAAAAGATTTTTCTAACATTGCGCGACCTATGAATCAACTCCTCGAAAAAGATTGTAAATTTAATTTTTCTTCTTCTTGTTTAACTGCATTTAACATTTTGAAGGAAAGATTGATTTCAGCACCGATTATGACTAGTCCCAATTGGGATTTACCGTTTGAGCTAATGTGTGATGCGAGCGATTACGCGGTCGGAGCAGTTTTAGGACAGCGGATTGAGAAGAGATTTAAACCAATCTATTACGCAAGCAAGACCCTTACAGATGCGCAGGAAAATTACACCACCACTGAAAAAGAACTGCTCGCTGTTGTCTTTGCTTTTGATAAATTTAGATCTTATTTAATCATGTCTAAAACTATTGTATTTACTGACCATTCTGCTTTGAAGTTTTTGTTTAGCAAAAAGGATGCCAAACCACGATTACTCCGCTGGATTTTACTTTTGCAGGAATTTGATATTGAAATTCAGGACAAGAAAGGAGCGGAGAATTTGGCGGCAGATCATTTGTCGAGGTTGGAAAACCCGGAATTGGAAAAGCTAGATGAGTCGGTCATACGAGACACTTTTCCCGACGAAGCTCTCATGACGGTTAAAGTAAGTGACGAGGTACCTTGGTTTGCGGATATTGCTAATTATTTGGTTGCCAAAACCCTTCCCACGAATAAAACTTATCAGCAAAAGAAGCGATTCTTTGCTGATTTGAAACATTATTTTTGGGAAGACCCGTTTTTGTTTCGTGCTTGTGCAGATGGCGTAATTCGGAGATGTGTTTCTGGAGCGGAAAAAGACAAGATCCTACGCCACTGCCATTCAGGACCTGTAGGAGGACATCATGCTGCGAATTTCACAGCTAAACGTGTTTTCGATGTCGGGTTCTATTGGCCATCAGTGTACAAGGATGCTCAGGATCATGTGAAGAAATGTGACGCTTGTCAACGGACTGGTAATATTTCTTCACGCGACGAGATGCCACAAACGGGCATCCAGGTATGTGAAATTTTCGATGTTTGGGGTATTGATTTTATGGGACCCTTTCATTCGAGTCGGGGAAATAAATATATTTTAGTAGCTGTCGACTACGTATCAAAGTGGGCTGAAGCGAAAGCTTTACCCACCAATGATGCGCGAGTCGTCGTTCATTTTTTGAAACAATTATTTTCCCGGTTTGGTACCCCTAAAGCTTTAATTAGTGATAGGGGTACACATTTTTGTAACGCCCAACTTGAGAAGGTGTTAAAAAGATATGGTGTAAACCATAAATTTTCTACAGCTTATCACCCCCAAACGAGCGGACAGGTCGAGGTTACTAACCGAGGCTTGAAGCGCATTTTGGAAAAGTCGGTCGGTGCAAATCGTAAGGATTGGTCCGATAAATTAGACGATGCTCTTTGGGCGCATAGGACTGCATTTAAAACTCCTATTGGTTGTACTCCTTATCGTTTGATTTATGGAAAAGCTTGTCACTTACCCGTTGAAATTGAGCATAAAGCCTATTGGGCTTTAAAAGCTGCCAATATGGAAATGATTCCTGCAGGGAAGAACAGGTTCCACCAGATCCAGGAGTTAGACGAGTTACGCATGAACGCTTATGAGAACTCGCTATTTTACAAGGAACGGACGAAGAAATGGCACGATAAGCGAATCAAGACGGATAGGAACTTTATCGACGGTGATATGGTTCTCCTGTATAATTCCCGTTTGAAGTTATTTCCGGGGAAATTACGGTCAAGGTGGTCGGGGCCGTATATCGTGCTAGATGTATTCCCCTACGGTACGGTAGATATTGCCAACGAAAAGGGCGAGAGTTTTAAAGTAAATGGGCATCGTTTAAAGAAATATTATGCCGATGGACGTGATAACCAGTTTGATCTATTTGGAGACGACGAGGAGCTCGATCTCCATGAACGTGACGGTTAACAAACTTGGTTTGAGTCGAGCTTAACGACTCATCACTAAACAAATAGCGCTTACGGGAGACAACCCGCTTCTTTTCCCTTTCTTTTATTTTTATTTTGTCAGAAAAATATAAAGAAAATACAAAAAAAATCAGAAAAACAACAAAAAACCAAAAAAATATATGTACACTACGCGTTTTTCTCTTTTAATTTTTGATTTTTTGTTTCAGGTCCACTTAGATCATCATATGAGAGCTGCTAAACATATCGGACCCCAGGTTAGATCGTGCTAAATCACCGAACGAAAAAACAATTTTTTTGGAACAGAAAGATTTAACCGGCGGCTAAAATTGGAATTTAAAAAATTGGCGACGGCTGAAATTCAGCCGACGGTTAAAAATTTTCAGCCGCCGGCTGAATCATCAGGTTTTAAAATAATTACTCTTTTTTTACATCACAACTCACACACACACATTCTTATCTTGCTAACCGGCGGCTGAAAATCCTTTTCATCATTTCCGTTCGATTTTTCTTCAAATCTTTCATCTCTTTCTCTAATTCAAACACCAAGGTATGCTTTATTCAATCCTCTTTCTAGTTTTTCTTTGAATTTCTTGAAGAACACATTTGGGGGTTTTGCTAATCCGAAATTTTTTGGGCTTAATTTTACAATTAATTGTTAGGATTCGCTCCTTAGATGAATTGTATGCTTAAGACGTGCTTAATTTTTGGTTTCCATGGTTTAATTTTGTTTAGAGATTGTTGATATAAATTGAGGTTTTTGCTAGGAATTTGGAACTTGGTAGTAATTGAATTTGTTAGTAGGATTACCTTGCTACTGATTATTGATTATGTTGAGTTTTAAAGTCGAATTCCTAAGTTCTAATTGACGAAAATGAATAGAAGGAGTAAGTGTAATGAAAAGCTTAGACATAGATTCTTTGTTGAATTTAGTTGTGAATTGGATTGTAGATTAAACTATTGGTTTAACAGCATCAGCGAGATTTTTGTGTGCAACTTGGTGATTTGCATGCTATTTTTGATAGGGTGTTTAAACAGCAGCTAGAACGATAAACAGCAATGAATAAACTGACCATGCGTTTTAGCCGGCGGCTGAAATTAGCCAGCCGGCGGTTCCCTTTCAGCCGGCGGCTGTTTTCAGCCAGCCGGCGGCTAAAACCCACTGTCTCAATTTTTATTGCTTTCTGTTTCGGCTTGTTGTTGCAATCTCCTATTTTCTCGCACTGTTTTATATAACTAATATGGTTGTTCTAACTTGGTTTATGCAGACTATGGCACAGGAGGTCCCCCCTCACTTTCCTCTTTATAACATCGATCACCCGTACCTTCACGTATCCGAAGTAACTCGAGGACTTACATATCCACGGAGGCAAGAAATTCAGACTAAGTTAACCACCATGCAACAATATCCGGTATTTGCCCCCAGCGGTATCGATTGGACGTTCTTGGCCGAAGTTCGCCCACACGATTCCCGTTATCCATCGGGAGCTGCTGAGCTTTTGGACATGTTGGCATTTAATTATCAGGGATTTCGCTGTAGAGCCTGGGAGCGGTTGTTTTCTATTCACGAGACGATCCACATAGAGGCTACATATGAGTTCTACGCATCCTTTACTTTCAACCACTCTGACCCCGATCCCACCCACAAGACGGTACAGTTTGTGCTAGGGAATGAGGTTAGGAAATTGACATTAGCGGAGTTTGGACAGGCACTTGGATTGTTTGATGCTGCTGATCTTGCACACCCGGATTTTGCTGGGTTTATGGCTGAGGGAGTTAAAACTCCGGACTACCGTGAAAACGCGGCAATTTGGGCCGACATTAGTGGAGAGTTAGGCACCTCCCGTCCCTCCTATACACAGATTAGGGACCCGAAGGTTCGGGCTATATTTGCTATGGTTTGTTTGTATGTGATTGGCAGGAAATCTGGCATTGAAAGATGCCATAAGGAGGAGCTTTTCTGGCTTGGATGCATTGTTCAGAAGAGGGCCGTTAACGTACCCTATGTTTTGGCCAGATGGATGTCCAACATCCTGAAGGGCTTACGAGCAGGCAGTGTTATTCGAGGAGGACACTTTGTTAGCGCCATTGGTTCTTGTACCACGTTGACACCGGGGATGCGTCTGTATGGGGCATCTTGGTTTAAGTCATCAGGTATAGTGAGCAGGTTTGTTTCCCCAGAGGGTGAGGTGACTTACAGATGGGTTGCTATTAGAGGGGTTGTTGGTGTTGATGAGTCGGATGATGAGGAGCATCCAGCAGGTTTCGAGGATGTTCCACCAACAGGTCAGGAGGAGCACCCACCGGTTCAGGAGTTCGATTTTTCGGCTCAGATGGCTGCTTTGACATCTAGCATGGGTCAGATGTCGTCACGGTTCGATTCATTTGCGGACCGTATGGAGGATCGTTACTGCGATCTCAGCCATGATATCACCTATATCCGCAACCAGGTGGGGCACATGCAGTCAGAGTTTGACAGTAGGAACCGCTATCAGGACGAAGTTTTGTACCAGTACCATCAGCGTGCCGGTGTGAGTTATCAGGCCTATGACGGTTCTTATCACTCGTTTGGTAGTGCCACTCCGATGGATCAGGACCAGCCATCTTCGTCCACCTATGAGGATCGCCACCACATGTGGTCCTCTCAACCTTACCAGTACCATCCTCCTACCGAGGCCCAGAGACAGCAGGACGAGGAGGAGCGGAGAGCCGCTTGGAGCAGCCAGGGCCGTTGGCCTGATATGTGATGATCTTTGGTTATGTTGTGTATTTTTAAGACTATTTTTATTTTTATTTCGTATGGATTATTTGTTTGAGATTTTTGTATTTGGTTTATGTATTTCTTTTTATTATTTACTTGTGGTGCTTAATATGTGTGCATGTTTTTCCCATTTTAGAATATCTACCATTTTAGTGGAAGTAATGCCGAAAATCCGAATTTTCAAAGGAAGCTATGCAGATTTTTTGAGGATGTTAAGCTTTTACCAGCCATACATTCTTTCCATTGCTATTTCCTTTCACAACATTCGACATTTAAATGGGGGAGCCTTTTCTATTCCTTTCTCTTTTTCTTTTTGCACTTAATTGCTGAATTTTTATTTACAATGAGGACATTGTATTGTTTAAGTGTGGGGAAGGGGTTATGATCGAATCTATTTGTCCTTAGGAACAATTTGTGTGAAAATTTTAAAATTTTGACATATTTTTCGTAATTAGTTTTAACTAGTTGCATAACTAGACACACCTACCCATTTCAATTTTTGTGAGGATTTGAGCCATTATAGCATACATTTTATATGCTTTTATCTTCATTTGTTATGAGTGTGCCGGTGACTTGTAAACTTTAGAACTTGACACTGTATACGCTTCGAGGCTATGAATGAGCATAAGTTTTTACTTATTAGTAACTAGGAAAGAGGCAAAAGAATTAGGATTGTTAAACAGTTGATTGGCCTATTCGTTTCTTATAGTCGGTAACTACACTGGTTATTTGACTCACACTACCTATCGAGCACTCATTTTTAGTGTTTTTGACGTTTAGATACCATATTTGCGCCAAACCTTTTTCTTTTATCACCTTTCCAGATATATTCCATAAATTGAGCCTAATGTATAAGTCGTTTAATCCGGATATTTTTGTTGAAAATTCCCTCTTTCTTAACTTTATTGATTATTAGACGGAATGTTATATATGATGGCGTGGAGTTGTTTAATTTGCTTAAGTTCACGAAGGAAGTCACAGGTGGATATAAGTTAAGAATTAGTCAGGATTTTGATGGACCTTTTGAGCGGTGTCTTTAATATAAAAAAAAAAATAAAGAAAAAAATAAAACAGAAAAAAAAATATATATTTATTAAAGCCCGTACTAGGTAGCCAATAATTGTTGAAGTTATTTGACGAAATTTGCGAGAAATAAAAAATTCTCAATTGAAGCGTTGAAGAATTAAGACAAAGTTTGGTCTTAGAAGTTTCATCAGAGTGAGCCATTAAGGATAATCAATCGAGTTTTGAAAGTAATATAATTTTTGACTAAAATATTTGGATTTGTAGACTAATTGGAAGTTGATTGTTTCATATCGTTCATATTAATTCACCTTCATCCTATTTTCCATTATTTTACCCATCACCCATTGATATGGCCATAAGTCCTCTGAACTAGTTACTTAGACTCTATTGGTGGAGAAGCGTATCGTTATCAAGCCTATGATAGAATACTTGTCATGACTGAGCTTTGAGCGATTTCACATATATATTACACTTAGATTAGCTTTTTGAGTGATTGAGTGTTATACTTCCCAAATCGTGAGATGTTTAGGTATGCATTTAAATTTTGGCTTGGTAATAATTAAATTCATCTTCGTAAATAAATTTTTTGTAATTTACTCGACTCGTTGGGTATTTTATTTTTATTGAAGATGTTTGTTTTGTTCTAAATCTAACAGTTTACTTGAGGACAAGTAAGATTCAAGTGTGGGGAATTTGATGTATCTAAAATAATCCATATTTTGTAGCCACATTTATCGTATTTAAGCTCATTTTCTGCAACTTTTATTATGATTTGGTATATTTTTAGTGAGAATTGCAGAATAGAGTAATATTTGGACCACGGAGCGAAAAGGAGCTGAAACCGGCTTGAAACGGAGACAAACGAGCAAGAAACGTGAAGTTGGAGAAACAGCCGACGGCTGAAGATATTTAGCCGACGGCTAAATTAAAGTTTTTCACTAATTGTTCGTTACGTGCCGCGGAAGCAACTATTTAGCCCGCGTATTCCAGCCGACGGCTGAAATGAGCCAGCCGACGGCTAAATGGTCGTTTTCAGAATCTATTTAAAGGGCTGCTAGGGTTCGGGTTAAACACACTTTATTCATTATTTTCAACCTGCATTCATCCTGGAAAGCTGCAAGAGAGTCCTAGAAGCCTTTGATCACGTGGAAGCTTTTGGTTAATCTCTTTTAACCAATTTCTAAGTTAGCAATTGTTTGATTCAACGTTTATGCATTATTTTCTTAACACAATGTTTTGTTTTAAGACCTATTTTGTTATTTGCTTACAATCCAACATGAGCTAAACTCTTTAAGCGGTTGCTTGGATTGTTGAACCTGGATTCGTTCGAATAGAAATTTTGTACTTACACGAATGGATTCGTTCGAATAGAAATTATGCTTACACGAATGACTTGGGCTTCGAATAGAAATTCCTTTAGAACTTAATTGTTTCCTCATACGTATCATATGATAATTCGACTAGGAAGGGATACACGGATAGGTTTAATTTTTGACCTTAAGTGTTTCATCGATTCGAATAGGATGGCCAGTCGACTAGCTTAATTCGTGTTCATGATTAAAGTGGCTTAGACGAATAAGGGTATTCGAATACATGATTGAGTTGGCTTAGACGAATGGGGGTATTCGAATACACGACTGTGGTGGCTTAGAATTTAAATGTTTAATTTTTTTTCTAAGTGTTGGTTCGACTGGATTTTCAACATGCACGAACAAACTTGTTCGAATGGTTTTTTAACGTATACGAATACAATTATTCGAACAGGAAAAACATTTTTTTAACTATGTGTGTATTCGAATCGAACAGATAAATTTGTTTTACCAAGTGTGGTTTCGAATCAATTTTCAATGCAAACGAATTAAATTATTCGAATAGATGGAGGATTTTTCAAACAAGTACGTATTCGAACGAGTTTTAAACATACACGAATGGGTATGTTCGAATACATTTTTAACAAATACGAACTCTTTTATTCGAATGGATTTTTCATCTTGATTCAAAAAGATTTTTTTTATCGGATTTGACTTCCAATAACATCAGATTGGGACTCGGGTCTTAAAAAGCACTTGAGCGTAAACGAAACGGTATCTAAACATTTTATGTGAATTCATTACGTATGAATTTTAGTAGCGGACTACAAGTCTCGACAAGAACTACTTCATTTGTTTTGTGCTCATGTATTAAGTCTAGATCTCGTTATCTTTCAAAAAACTTGAAGTTTCAAGAATTGAGTTTTTGTAGACTAGGGTGGATGTATTTTAGTAGCGGATTCTCAAGATCTCGACTAGAACTAGTACATTCATTCAAAGTCTTTGAAAACGAATATTCATTGTTACTTCATGGTAAATCAGAAAACTTTCAATGATGAATAAAACGATAACATGTGATTCACGGGTTTGTTTTTCTAAATATTGAGTTAATCACGTGAAAAGTGAAATAGTAGCAAATCTTTTGAACTACGACTAGAGCTTGCACATTTTTACTTTTGTGAAGATGCGTTTAAGTAGCATATTCAATTGATCACGACTAGAACTAATCACTTTTTACGGTGTTAATGAATATATTCTGGAAAACATTCATGTTCAAAGTGTGATAAAAATGAAAAAATATTATCAACATCACACTTTGCAAAAGCTTTTGGTTTATTCTAACGGGTTTTTTCATTTTCAAAGCTTAAATGGCCCGAACGAAGAAAACTGTTAAGACGGATTCTCAAGTACAAGTGTATCACAGAATGGAGGGATACACCAGGCCCATTGCTCGAAGGATGTTTTCACCAGCCTTTCCGACTGAGGAATCGATTCTTCCTACACAGTTATGGTTGGACATGGTGCGAAATAATCCGACAATTGACGTTGAGACGTATCAATGTCCTTTCCCCATTTTCCTCTCAATCATAAAACATCATCAATGGGGAAGATTCATTGCCAATCATCCACGGGTACCGAGAGTCTATTTGCAACATATGTGGCACCATATGAAGTATCAGCCAGCAGATGACTCTAATCCCGAAGATATCGTTGAATAATCGTTATTCTTTGATTTCAAAGTTTGCCATTTAGACATGACGGTTGAAGAGCTGAGAAATATTTTGGATTTACCATTTCATGATGAATATGAAGCAATACCAAGAGATGATGAAGACTTATTTCCGTTTATTCATCAGTTGGGTTATGAAGGGGAATTGTCAGCGTTAAAGCTAAACTGGGATTTAATTCCAAGACAGTGGCAGTTTCTTCTACAGTTGATGGTGCACAATCTCACACCGAAAGAATGTGGGAAAGATTATGCAAATAGGATCATCGTTCTGATGTGGATTGCTTTCATTTTCAACAAGAAGTATGACGTGGCACGTCTTATCTTTCATTACTTAAGAGAATTTATATCCAAACGGGATAAGTACTTTGATCAAGAGAAAAAGAAGGATGAAAAAGCGTCAGATCCTCCTAAAAAGGTGTTAAAAAGGAGCAGGAAGGAAATCAAAAAGCCATACATTCCTTATCAACGATTTCTTCAAACAATAGTTGCTCAAGTTCTTCACAATGCTCCAGCATAGTTAAACAGACGATTAGCGATCACACTTATAAGGAGTTCTTCACTCCAGTTTTTCGATCTTGTCAATTTCAAACTGAGGAAGAAGGAATGCCAATTCCTGAGCATTTACATGATTGTATTCCACAGGGTGATGCACGGTTACAAGCCATTAGGAATCCAAACACTCGTATGGGACAATCAGAGCCGATTGTTCCTACCCCTTGAGTATTAGTGCCTACCCAAGGTGAGGGTCTAGATTTAGGGGAGAGAGAGGAGGAGGATCAAAATCGTGGTAAAAATACAAATATTGATGAAGATGTTGAAGTAGGGGGGGCGAAGGGAGAAATGTGGTTGTACGGACACCGGTACACACTCAGCCAGTACTAGTACTAGCGAGTCCTTCGGGAACATATGAGGAAGGAGTCGAAAAAGAGGTGAGTAAGGGTGAGACTAAAAAGAGTGGGGATAAGAAGAAAAAGATAAACCCCATACGAGCCTAAGGATAGACACTAGGGCACCAATCCTCTACTCCCAGTCGTGTGTCGACAGAGAGTATTGAAAAAGTCTTCGATTCCCCATCGACGCAAATGGCGGTTACCCCTCCTCACCACTCATCATCCCCACTGGGTGATGTATCAAAAACCACGGGAATAAACCAAAGTCAACTAACGTCCACTCCTTCGAAGCCGGATGCTATTGCAAAAGAGAGTCAACATCCCCGACTCTCGACATCAATTGTGCACGATTCGAGTCCCTCACTTGATATTTTTTCTTAGGTTGCACTGGAAACTAGTAGTCTATGTGACACTAGCTAAACGGTCATAGGACGTTCGCATTCCGAACGCATCCGAGGATTGACCGGAAATCCTGCCTCCGTTAAAATCACCCCAGCGGTTGTTGTAGGTCCGTCTAAAAGTGACTTTGTGTCACTGCTAGATACGGAAACGACTAATATGAGTGATCTCTGGTTACCACCATGGATGGTCGAGCTTGCTCGAACGTCTGTATCTTACCCAGATCCTAGTGGCAAAGGAAAACAAGTGGAGGAACTTGACCTGATCAAACGACTTCAATTTCACCTTGATGCCACAAAAGATAGAGAACGTCATCAATGGCCCGAGCAGTCTCCAACTATTCCACCATCAACAACAGAATCTGAATCAGAAGTGCCAACGCCAAAGAAGAAGCAAAAGAAGAAACCGGTAAAGAGAATGTTTGCAACAATTGTTGAAACTCCCGAATCTGAGGAAGAAAATACTGAAACTCAAACTGAACAACCTTCCTTGGATCCAAGATCAGGTAATGAGGCGGTGAAAGAGTTTCTTAAAACATTACCTCGAGAATTACTTGAAGAAACTCTTCTAGAGCAGATTTTGTACAACGAACCGCATTCCACTCGGGAAGTTATGATTATGGATGCTATTGCTTTGGATAGATACTATCAACCAACGAGCATGGAGGAATTGTTTGATAATGAGCAAAAAGAACTCGAGTATATACTTGCCAAATACAAATCCTTGAAATCCAACTGTCGGGCTCAAGCACAAAGTGGTAAACGTCGTCATTCGGATGATGATCCAGATGATCATCCGAATGAGGGGGAAAATGAGCGACGTGTAAAGAAAAGCAAAGTGGATTTGGGATTGAGTGAAGAAGTGATAGATCTTTGAGATGCTGGTGAGAAGATTGAAAAAGAAAAGAATGAAGAAATGGGTGCTGAAAAGAACAAGTATCGAGATATGGAAAAATCATATCACAATGTGATGGTACTTGAAAACGACGTAGATCTTGATCCATTATTCAGAAAAGTGGTGTGTGCTAGACTTCGGGAACAAAGAAACTACAATGAGAAAAATGAATGGAAGCTAAGGAAATATGCATTTGAAAACAGGCTCAAGAAAAAAGATTTAAAAGATCTCCATGATGAAGATGTTCAACAAGAAACCATGAAGTTGCAAGAAGAGCACAGAGAACTCTACAAATATGCTTTATCAAATGATTTCAGTATTCCAAAGTATAATGATGTTGACATTGAAGAACATAAAAAGATTCAAAAGAGAATTAATCAACCATTTATGGAAGATCAAGTTCAAGATTTCTTCGTCAAAACTCTGAAAAAGATAGAAGCAACAAGCCTTCATGGGTACACGACATATGAAAAAAAAAACTTTGGAGCAAATTCAAACACTTTATCCATTAGAAGCGAAAAGGAGCTGAAAAGGTATACTCGATTCACGCAATCTCAAATGTTCGAAACATAGCGTCAAAGTTTCACAACGGGATCGAGTACTCTACATTCAAGATAGCATGAAGCAATGGAAAAGTATTCAATTTCACTAAAGCTGATTTCAACGACCTAAATCCGAATGACATCGAATGGCTTTTTATGTCCATGAAATGATGGTCAAACAAAAGTGCAGTCGAAAGATTTCCTGAATCTCGGATAAAGCGCTTTATGGAAATGACGGTGAAAGAAGCTACATACAATGATTTGAAGATTGGTCTCGAAAGCGGAAGAGGAAAAGTGAATTTAGTTGCTCCAAAACAAACGTTCGATCTAAAGCATGTCAGAAAGTGGGAAATTGTGAACATTGGAAACAAAGGGATCATCTATACAAGTCCTCATTGGAGTGAGAATGTCCTTATGCTATTCGACAAAGTGCACTACTTCTCTACAAGAACTCTCAGGTTGATAAAAAGGGAAATTGATACTATCATGAAGAATGGGGATGAACAGAATGATGAAAACTCTGATAGATATTCTAGGTGGAGAGCTGATCGAAGAGAATATGAGTTTGGGAAAGATGCAATTGAGAAGTGTTTGGAAAACAGGAGAATTATTCAACGGTACGAAATGTGCTTGAAGATTAGAGAAAATAAGTACTCCATTTACGCAACGATTAAAGCAAGAAGAAAGCATGAAATGCAACAAGAACAAGATGTGTGCGCAAAACTTGACCCAAAGTTCAAGGAAAAAGAAGCTACAACAAGCCAATCTCAAGCACAACTAGAACAAGCATCTCAAGAAGCAGAAATTCCAGCTCAAGTTTAAAAGACTCGAAGCTTAGTATAGATTTTTGAATTGTATTGCAAAAATTTGTAATTACTTATCTAGAAAATATATCAAAGGGGGAAATTGTAGAAGTTAGAGTAGTTGATATGGTTTCTAATATGTAATGTGTGACAACCGTCTAAAATTCAAGTAAACTTCGTATACTTTATCTCCGGGATAACTTGTTATTGCTCTTAAATGTACTTATCGTAAACGTGATTGTGTCGAAATCAAAATCGGAATCAACAAATGAATCCTAATACCAAAAAACCACATAAGGAACTTGCCTAAGTCCATTTCATAGCAAATCGTAAACTTACAACGAACGAAAATGTTTAACGATAAAACAATCGAAAAACGAAGAAGGCGGAATCTGGCCTCCAATGCGCCGCACTGGGAGGTGCAGACAGCCACTTTTTTTGAAGTTTTGTGACTCAACAAAAACGTGTCAAGACACTTGACACCTGTCTTATGCATGTTAGAAAGCCTCTTTTAATCGAATACTTTCACTCCTCAACACCTCTTTTCATCTTTTGTTCACTCTAACATCAAACACACACAATCACACCTCATTCTTTCTCCTTGCAACAAAAAAAACACACACACACACATACACACTCAAAAACACTCTCAACCCTCTCCATTTAAATCCAAATTGCAATAGAAAACACATCAAAATAATTCAAAAATCGTTCTAATAATCAAAGGAAGAAAGAAGTGTCCATCCATTGGGTTGAATAATCGTTTCTCTAACGTTTTGAAGCAAAAATCGCCAAGAAATCCCTTCAAATCTCCATCAATTCAATTTCTATCCGGTACAACTCTTTTAAATCACTGTTTTTATATTAATTTTGAATTGCATATAAGATCTAACCCTTGAAAACACATTTTTATGAAGTTTCATAACGATTTATATACATAAACGGGTTTTCATAAAAGTTATCTATAAATCCTTGTGGTTATGGTTGCAACTCCGAAATAAACTGATATTATAAAGGGTATTATTGTTTTTATCCATTGCATGTCGAAATCCACCTTTAAGATAACAATTTTCACCACAAAAATGAATTTGGTAAAATTCCAGGCACTGAGTGCGCCGCACCCAGACCAGTGCGCCGCACTCAGTGGTCAGAATGTTAAAAATCTGTTATTTCGTCATAATTGGTGACCTTGAGCTGATTACTTGAAAAACCGAATAAACGAAACTGAAAGGACCTAAATCTTCTGTATAAAGTGACTCATTTGACATGTAAACATATTATTATGTTTGATGAATTAGTATAAATATTGATATGAAAATTGTAAGCGGGAAAGTGTTGGAAAATTTGGATTTAAAAATTATAGCGCGGAAGCGCTGCCCGATTTTCGTTAGACCTTAAGATAAATTTCAAAACTTAAGAATTTTCGTTGACTATCGATTTCATAATTTAATAAATTATATCACTTATTCGAAACTTGGTATGTCCTAGGCCTTATTTGATTCTGACGCGTTCCGAGTTCACTTCCGTACACGTTCTAATCTTCGCAATCCGTGAGTTACATCCCCACTCTTTTACTCTCTTTTATACAACTTTTCGGGGGAAACATGAGAATAACTATTTCATTAACTTATACGCGTATGTGTTTCACTCGATATATTCTTTTAAACTAAATGATTGATTGTATGTTTTCCTTTACAATCAATAGTCTTTATACGCATATATATATATATATATATATATATATATATATATATATATATATATATATATATATATATATATATATATATATATATATATATATATATATATATATTTTCAATTGTCGCTCGACATATGTTTGAACTTAATGATTGATCGTATGTCCTTTAAATGCCTTGGTACCGAGATCTTTATTGACTCTTCATAAGAATATAACCAGAAAATTGTGCCCGGTCTCTTTACACACTATTAGCTTGGTTAAGCGGGTTAGAGTATGGATACCGATACTTAGGATATGACTTTTTCTTCTTTTGTGGTTAGCCTAAGTACGTATTACTCGATTTTCCCTCGGCGTTAGCCTAAGTACCATTTCCAAAATTATAGTAAATCAGGCTTACCACTTCACGGATTTCTTGCTCAAATATCTTGGAAGCAGCAGCAACACTGAAGTCTTTTAATACTTCAATACTAATTCTTTTTTTTTTCTCAGCCAGTTTGCGAGTTTCAGAAGAAAATCGATTGTTTGCATCCACAAACGAAGCCCGTTGTTTCACAAAAGTTTCTTTATAAAATTTTACTTCACGAGCAGTTCTGATTGAAGCCACTCAACATATTCTCCAAGTAATCTCTGCACATTAAGAAAAAATATTGATGAATTTTGGAAATTAGGAAACCAGAATAAAATAAAGTTTATAAACCAATATAAAATTACTCATTAAACTATATTTCAAAACTGATTATGTACGGGTAATTGCCACATATTTACCCCCTTAATTTAACACAAATTAAGATACTTTTGGTTTCATATTCATTTCCATTTCCGTCTCTATTTTCTCGTCTATCTAATAATATTCAAAATAATCAGAATCTGCCAAACACTCAAACATTGATTATTACAACTTCAAAGAGCAAAACAACACATCCAAACACTATTTTCTTAAATGTGATGTAGCTGATTCTGATTATTCAGTATCACATAATTACTTTCAAAACACATCAAAATACTAAGATGATTTATTTACTTACTTGAGAATCCGATACTGGTGGCCCAAGAACATCATTTCTAACACTTGCAGCAGCAGCAGGCATCGGGGATTTATTACCTCCTTTAAAAACATACGACACGACAATATCAAGATTTGATAATCGTAGAGCTGACACAATAAGATTCACAATACGGGCTTGTGTTTTATCAATCTGCGTTACAAATACCAAAACAAAATTAATAAAAATTAATTTATTAAATCTATAAACTCTCTTTTAAGAATATAAATTTTTTAACCCATATATTGTACCAGTGACAAAGATTGCTTATTAAACCGCCATCAAAACCACAACAAGCCACCGTATCCACCAAAACCGCCATCTTGAGCCGCCATCAAAACCGCCATCTTGAGCCGCCATCAAAACCGCCACCAAAACCGCCATCAGAACCGCCTGAAAAGAGTAGAAAACACCGCCATCAAAACCGCCACCAAAACCGCCATCCAATAAACATTATCAATCGACAGATTTCTGGAACAAAAAGCAAAAACATTATCAAAAAGCAAAAAGCACCGAGATCCACTTACCTAGATGTTTTCCGTCAAAAGGGGGACGGCGGCGGCGAAAGAAGAGAGAAAGGGGAACGGCGGCAGCGGCTCATGGTTTGTGGTGTGTATGTGCTTAGTTGTGGTGTGTATGTGGTTCTCCGACGGCTGCTCAAGAAGAGAGAGAATTGAGAGAAAGAGGGAACGGTTGTGTAGTAGAGATGTGTTTAGTTTGTTGTGGTTAGTTTTGAGGGTTAGTTTTTAGGGTTTTGTGTTATGTGTGTTGTATCTTATGCATAATAGGTTGTATCTCTTAAAAAAAAACTCTTAAAGTCAAACTTCTTAAAATTTAAAGTCAACAAAATGCCAAATGCTTTATACAGTAGTAGAGATGTATCTCTTAAAAAAAAACTCTTAAAGTCAAACTTCTTAAAATTTAAAGTCAACAAAATGCCAAATGCTTTATATAGTAGTAGAGATAAACATAGTTAGCTAGTAAGTATTAATAATAGTATTTACTAATATAATATTTAATATAATTAAGTATTAAATTATATTTTAGAGCACATAAATTACCTATGTGGATTACCTTGTTTTCTGTAATCTAAGTTAAAAGTTGTCAGGTATTAACCTCCTATATTTCAATAGATACATGTGCAGGAAATTGTTTTTTAATATTTGGGCTACGTTTGGGCTTCGTAGTTTGGGCTTCGTTATATCGGTTTTCGTTTGGGCTTGGTTCTTGGCCCGTCTTCATATTTTTGTAGTGCTCGCATCAAGACCTTCTGTTTGCTTAACACGTGTAACACGTGTCTTTCTCCTGGTCTTTTGCTTTGTTTTTGTTTCTATTTTGCCACGCTGAGGTTTTTGGTTTGTTTATCACGCTGTTGCTTCGTTCTTCGTTGTTTCACTTTCGTCTGCTTCTTTGTTTATCACGCTGTTTCTGTCTTGCTACGCTGCAAGCACGGGTTCCATCTTGCATTCTTCCGATTTAGTTAGGTTTAATTTGTTGTTAATTCTGTTAATTAGGTCCTTATTTTGCTTATTTGTGTTTTTGTTTGATATTTTTTTTTAGGGTTTTGAATAAAAAGGAAAAAATATGTTGCGGATTATAAGGCAAAAAGCCTTTTTATCATGTCAGGTATAAATAAAATGAAATGATTTATTATTTGTTTTTAGCTTTTTGTTTCGAAAATATTGTGGAGTTAATGTTTTGCATGTATGTGTATATACGGAGTTTGGCTGTTTTGTTATTTAGATAATTTTTGTATTTACTTTCGGCCTCGATTTATGACGCCTATTGTATTAGGTGTGTGCTAGAAAAGCTACAAATTTTATCGCTCGGTGTTTTGTTTTTGGTTTTAGCTTCAGAACTATTTCTACCATTACCCCACTATATTTATGTTAAATTTATCATTTAATAGGTGAGCATTGTCGGGGATATTTATAATCCAATCCTCTTACGACCGTCTCCTAATGATTTGTGTAATGGATTATTTAAGCACAGTTAGAGCAAGAAAAGGCGCGGAGAGAGCACTAATTTATAATCCAATCCTCTTTCGACCGTCTCCTAATGATTTGCTCTTTCAGCAAGTGAGATTATTTTCATCATGCGATAATTGATTGAAAGGATTCTATATTTTAATTTGAAAAATATTTAATTTTTTGAAATAGCCACCAACCAGTATGATGATATATGTTTTTTGTTTTTATAGGAGTTGGTAGTTTTATATTAGGGCTGATTTTTTTTTTTTTTTGTTTTGTTTTGTTTTGTTTTTATATATTTGATTGATTATGTAGGATCGATTGAAGGTTGTTTACAGATGTTTAGCGCGACACCGGTGAGAAAGACTGGTGCTGATGAGTTTCTTAACTCTGAAAACGATAAGAATGATTATGATTGGTAATTTGTGTTATATTTCGTAATCAACTTACACTCTTTTTTGATAGAATATTTAGGTAGTTATTGTTGAGTGAACATTGTTATGTTTTTTATAGGCTTTTGACTCCCCCTGGTACGCCTCTTTTCCCTTCGTTGGAAATGGAGTCACAAAAAACTGTTATGGGTCAGATTGGAACTCCTAAAGCTCGTCCTACTGCATTGAAATCTCGTGTAAGTGCAATTCTTGGCTCTATAAAAATCCGCTTTAAACGTTAGCTTGATATTGTTTTGACATGACAATAATATTAATGTCACGTGACATATTACATTTAGTAATAGCATTTTAAAGTATGATGATATTGTGAATTAATGATGTCGTTTATTTTTTGCTTCTCGTATAGCTATCAAATACCAACCCAGAGGCTACTGGTAGGAATAACATGATACCTAGGCAGCAAGTATCGTCTCCTGGATTGAGTAGTTCAAGTGGCGGACTGCGTAGGCCTTCCTCATCTGGAGGCCCGGGTTCACTGTCGGCGTCTTCAGGAGGTCCAGGTTAGCTTGCCATGCAGGAATTCATGATTCTTCCTGTCGGTGCTTCTAGCTTCAAGGAAGCCATGAAGATGGGTGTTGAAGTATACCACAATCTAAAGGTGCGTGTTGACACGTTTCTGTATATTCTGTTAACTTTTACCTAATGTATTAATCTAAATATATTTGGTATGTTTGCAGTCTGTTATCAAGAAGAAGTATGGTCAGGATGCAACCTATGTTGGTGATGAAGGTGGCTTTGCCCCTAACATTCGGGTAATCATCGTTCACATTATTATTTTACTATTTTTCTTTTCAGTTTTAAGGTCTTGAGCGTCTTTTTAACATGATAATGTTTTGTTGATCTTTAGGAAAACAGGGAGGGCCTTGAGTTGCTCAAGACCGCCATTGAGAAGGCTGCTTACACCGGAAAGGTAACTATTTATACAGATCTTTTCTTGATTTCTTGAACGCAAATATATAAATGCATTTTAATCATTTCATTTCTTTAGGTTGTCATCGGAATGGATGTTGCTGCATCTGAATTCTATGGAAAGGACAAGACTTATGATCTTAACTTTAAGGAAGAGGTGGAGTTTCTTGATATTTTCTCGTCCTGTTTAATATAATAAACAAAAAATTCGTTGTTTAACACATGTTTGTCTTTTTTGCAGAACAACAATGGGTCTGAAAAAGATTTCAGGAGTTCAACTCAAGGATCTTTACAAATCATTCGTGAGTGAGTACCCTATTGTCTCCATTGAGGATCCCTTTGACCAAGATGACTGGGAGCACTACGGAAAAATGACCGCTGAATGTGGTGAACAAGTACAAATCGTTGGAGATGATCTTTTGGTCACTAACAACACGGTTAGATTTTTGTCACCCCCTATTTTAACCTTATTCAAAGCATGATTTTTTTTTTTGACAGAAAATTTTACTTTCAAACTTTGTTTACAGAGAGTCAAGAAGGCTATTAATGAGAAGACTTGCAATGCCCTTCTCTTAAAGGTATATAACCAACCCGTCATTCTACTTGATCATTTTCCGTTAATATTAGTTTTAAATACTCAATTTTTATCTTCTCTAATTTTAGGTTAACCAGATTGGATCCGTGACTGAAAGCATTGAAGCTGTGAAGATGTCCAAACATGCTGGTTGGGGTGTGATGGCCAGTCACTGCAGGTATGATGACATGCCGGTGTTTTAATCCTTTCTATAATGAGCCGTTCACCTAGATCTGTTTTGAACGGTCGCCGCTCTTTAATAATCAACTCTTTTTTTTTCTTTATACAGTGGTGAAACCGAGGACACCTTCATTGCTGATCTTTCTGTCGGTTTGGCAACTGGCCGAATCAAAACTGGAGCTCCATGCAGATCAGAACGAGCATTTGTCTACTGCTCTTGGAACAAGCAATCCATCCGCTCTATATGTTGATATACACAGTTTTTATTGTTTTTCTTTCAACATTTTTATTTCCAATTATTTATCACTTTTGGTTTGGTAACAGGTTGTCGAGGTTCCTGATTGTAGCTGGGATGATATTGGAGGTCTTGAGAATGTTAAGCGTGACCTTCCAGAGGTAATAGATACGCCTTAATTAGGCTCAAGTTTTACCATGTTTTACATTCTTCCATAATATCTAATTTTTTTAACTGATATACAATAGACGGTTCAATATCCCGTGGAGCATCCAGAGAAGTTTGAGAAATTTGGTATGTCACCATCGAAAGGAGTTCTTTTCTATGGTCCTCCCGGATGTGGAAAGACACTTCTGGCTAAGGCTATCGCAAATGAATATCAAGCAAATTTCATTAGTATCAAAGGACCTGAACTACTAACTATGTGGTTCGGGGAAAGTGAAGCTAATGTTCGTGAAATCTTTGACAAAGCCAGAGGATATGCACCATGTGTCCTTTTCTTTGACGAGCTTCACTCCATTGCAAATATACTTGCATGTGCACAATTATAGTTTATAGTCGAATAACTTTCATGATTGAGATTTTTATATAAGTTGTTGTGAACTTGTAACTAATGCAGAGGGAAAGCAGTTCTGGAGATGTAGGCGGTGCTGCTGATTGAATTTTGAATCAGCTATTGACTGAAATGGATGGAATGTCTGCAAAAAAGACTGTTTTCATAATTGGAGCCACAAACAGACCTGATATTATCGACCCTGCATTACTGCGTCCAGGTCGTCTTGATCAGCTGATTTACATCCCGTTGCCAGATGAGGATTCCCGACACCAGATCTTCAAGGCTGCTATGAGGAAATCACCTGTTTCTAAAGATGTTGATTTGAGAGCTCTTGCTAAGTACACTCAGGGCTTTAGTGGTGCTGATATTGCCGAGATTTGCCAACGGGCCTGCAAGTACGCAATTAGGGAGAACATTGAAAAAGTAAGCTTTCATCTGTGTGTTTTAATTTACATGTTCATTTTCATTGTTAGTAAACGTATTGTACCTTTATTTGGTGTTTGCATGGGTTTACAGTGCATTGGTGAAGCTTTTGGAGGTGAGTTTTTGACCCATATCCGTGATTCTGTTTTGTTGCGATTTAGTGTTCAGTCTTATTCGTTCTTGTCAAAGACACACGTGAATATTAATGTACCGATTTTGCATTTATTTGCTGAATGGGTGAAGAAACATTTCCTAGATTAGTGTTACAAAGGATTATGTTACTTAGCGGATAGCCGGATACTATGAATATACCGGAGTATGGTACAAAACTACAAATGGTTAGGTTACTGTTATTAATGAGTGGCATACGTTGCAAGGTTTAGCGACTTTCATTACTCCCTCCTCAAAAGGAAAGATTTTCTGTTTTAGCAAGATTTAAATCCAAATTTACCCGTTTGCACAATAATCATTACAAGATAATAGTGAATTTTATTTTTAATTTTTCCTTAATAGTAAATATTTATAGTTCTTGGTCCTATAAAATTGAACCAATATGCCTTTTGGGATGTCCCATTGAAGTAGCAATGCCACCTCTTTTCTTTAGATGCTTAGGCTAAAACCATCAAATTACTTGCTTTAAAAGGAAAATCTAAAGCTTCATTGGAACGAGCAGCTATCAACGTTAGAGGGTCAACCCCCCAATTTAGGCCATTGCGGCACTAAATTCGACCTGCACTCGAACTCGTGCGAAGCACGAGAGTCCTTCTAGTTATATTTATAACTAATGTATTTTAACATGTAAATTTTAAATATGTAAAGATTTGTCTTTTAAATTGTGAATATTTGAAAAAAATTATATTTTATACATTTTTACTCGAAGATAATATATTTATAACTAATGTAATCTCTAAAATTCCGTATATATAAATTCTTAAATATGTAAGACAATGTTAATTGTTTATACATTCTGTTGTCTTGTTATAAAACTGTGACTTCGAATTTGAATCGGTAACAATATATTTTAATAAATTGTAAATTTTAACATATAAACAAAGCTCCTAAATGACCACTCAAAAGGTCTACCTTTTTTTTTTATTCTTTTTTTTTTTCCTATCACTCACTCGCTCGTCCCTCGCTCATGAAAAATTGTCTCTTCTTTCCTGACAGCTTTTAAGCGACCTTCCGAAAACCCCTTTAACTCGAGGAATATATTTAAAGTCATGAAAAAGCTTTAATAAAATTAAAAAAGAAACCTCTCATCGTGTAAAAAATAAAGAGAAGGGCACAACATTTATGAAACATTTATGAGTGACCCACCACCATTGGTTCAATTATATTAAACATATAAATAATTACGTAGCGTATTTATAATAATTGTCTTATATATAAAAGAAAGCAATAAAAGAAATTGATGAAAAAATTAAAAAATAGCCATTTTTAACATTATTCGGAAAAAATTGATAAAAATCTTAACCAAATTAGCTGTTTTACGAATAATATGTAAGAAAAAGAAGTTTAATATATAATAGATATTATACATTAAATAAATATTAGATAATTATATTTATATATCTTAACTATATAATAAAGAATCTCCTTATACTTTTAATCCCTTAAAATTTAAGTAATTGAACTTACTTATTTACCCTTATTCAATTCAAACACATAGAAATTATAATCATGTTGAATTACTTATTTACCCTTTACTCATTAAATTCGATATCTTTATGATTAATTTCATAATAATGCATTTAAGGTTTTTTTGAAATCTATGTTTTAAGTAAGTCAACTTTTAGGGAAATATATTTAAAATATTCATATTTATAAATAGAAAAAAAATAATATTTGAATCCCGAACTAATTTTTGGTATTTGATTTTTTTCCCAGTATATGAAATAGTCAGATTGGACGGGGTTAACACTAAGAAGTAAGAAGAGAGATTGTTTTAACATTTTAAATTTCCAGATATTTGTATTAAAATCCTAACAACTACTAATATTTGCCACATTATTTCAAAGATAAATTGTTTGTAATTTGTAGTATTTGCAAGATTTGTTATATTTATTTTGCTAGGAATTGTTATGATGGTTGTTTATGTTGTTTTTGTAGATAGGTTATGTTTAAATGTTTGTTAATAGATATTAAACAAGTTTTCGTGTTTTTTTTAAGTTTTAATTCTTTAATAAATATTAGTGTTGATTATACGGTTTAGTTGATAATCATCTGTCACGAGACGGATTAAAAACTATAAGAAATCATTATCGCACTACAACTTTTTGTCGCCGCTGCATCGCGCGGGTTCTATACTATATACTATTATATAAAACATTTCATAATTTCTCTTCTATTTAACTTAAAGACCAGCATTTAAAATTTTTTACTTTTTAACCCTACAACATTAAAATAATTAAAATACCATCCAACTTTTATTATTCTTTCAAAGTCTTTTATTTTAATACAATCACACAATCGATACAAAATCTAAACCAAAAGGAAAAATTAATATTGTTTGTAGAACTTAGGTTTTTTTTCAATTTCTAAATCTTTTAATATTTGAGACTTTTAAATGAAAATAAAATGTTTAATTTTTAGTATGTTTGAAGTGATATAATATAGATTACCCTCCAAATAGCGAAGTAAATACAATTATAGTTTCGATCTCGATTGTTTGACTATTGTGATTTTGATCTCAGTTTTCAAATGATGTTGGTAAAATACGACCGATGAAATCTAATAAATAAATATTTCTAATATTATAAATGAAAGGAAAATTAAAGAAAAAAAAAATATTTGAATAATTTTAAAAACTTTTGCTGAAAAATTAAAAAGTTTAAGTTTTCTATTAAAATGAAGAACCAATAAAATAATAAATGTTGAAAAACTAAAAGATTTGATTACGATTAGTAAGATACTATTGATTTTGACACAATTGACTCGTGATTTTACATGAAATTCGAGACTTAAAACAATAATTTACGTATATGTGAACTACAAATTATTGGTATATTTAACTTAACAAAAATATATAATAGTTAAAATATGCAACTAAAAACGTAAAAACAAAATTGAATTGTTTTAAAAAATATAGTTTAATTTCAATTCCCCCAACGGTTTAATAAGTCAAATGAATCGAAACAAACGTAACATTTCGTATTACCCAAACAAGAATTTTAATATTTTATGTTCCAAAGAATATAATGTGAAACTATTAAAAATAAAAAGAGGTAACTATTTTTATAGTCCGAATAACTCAAGTAGAAAGCAGAAACTATTATATTTAAACGCTTCAAGTTTATTATGATAATTAACAGGGAACGAGAATTGAGAAACATTACCATTTAATTGGTTTTATGACCCGATTTGTAGAACTATAAAATCTTATTACATAATTCTTTCTAACGCTCGTATCATCAGACCAGGAACTATTACAACCAACATATATTACGCGATTAATGAGAAACTACCATCAACCATTTTACTAATACAATTTAATCAAACTTTAATTTTTCATCGTCTCTGCAACGCGCAGGTTCTATACTAATATAAATTTAAAGTAGAAATATTAAATAATTTAAAGTATAAATATAAAATCATTTAACCTAGAGGGGTTAAGTAATTTTATTTAAATAGAATAAAACAAAAGAATTTAATATTTAATTAAGAAGAATTAATGTGGAATTAGTAAATGATGACATCATCAAAATGATCTAATAGTCTAAATTTTAAAAGAAAACCATCTAAAGGTTCCTACTTTTTCATGTTTCATATAAGGTTTCTCTTTTATATAAAACAAGGGGTTGATCTGAAGGAACCCTTAATATATATATATATATATATATATATATATATATATATATATATATATATATATATATATATATAAAAGGAGATCCAATGTCTCCGTACTTGTTTACTTTAGTCATGGAATTCCTAAGGTTTAATGCTTACATGAGACGTTGTGGCATATTCGAATTTCAAGTATCGTCCGTGATGTAGTAAGTTTAATTTAATTAATCTATGCTTTGCTTATGTTTACATATGGAAATAAAGAACCAGGGTGCTCTTCAATACGTTAAATAAATTCAAACTAGCTTCGGATCTTGTTCCTAGCATTGCAAAAAGTACAACATTCTTTGCTCATGTTGGTGACACGGTCAAACAAGCAATTTTGGATGTAGTTCCATTTGAGGAAGGGACGTTTCCTATAAAGTATCTTGGGGTTCCATTAATCTTGTCTTGTCTTAGATTAAATGATCGTCAAGTTCTGGTTGAAAAAGGTCGAAACAGAATTGGAGATTGGTGTAATAACTTATTGCCTATAACTGGTCGCCTTCAACTAGCAATTTCAGTTCTTTCATCGCTTCATGTGTATTGGGCATCGGTTTTTATACTTCCGAAATCTACTAGTCAATACATTGAAAAACTGGTATGGGGTTTTCTTTGGTGTCAGGTTGATTTAAAACTGTCAGGATCTAACGAACTAGGTTTGTATAAAACAAACGTTTAGATCAAGATCTATCAAAGAAGTTGCAGCGGATCAACACTTCGATATTACAAGAGAGTAACTAACAAGTAATGAATATGAATAACCAGTAAGAACACAAGATATCCACCAACAGCCACAATCTATTAGAATTAGGGGTTTCGTAATAGACGTATATTTACAACGGTATAAGGATCAATTTATAGACCTTGAGGCTAACTAAACTTAGCTATTATCGGGTTACAATATCTAATCGAATCTACTTCATACTTATCACAAATCTGTTACAATTATAACTGCTAATAAATCGTAACAAACATTATCAGCTCAGCAGTAGTAACCAACATTAGAAACTCCCATGCAAGCCATGCAACACCAGTAGTAATAGTGACCAGTAATAACTTGACTAGTGACCAGTAATAACCAACTCCACCAGTAGTAAATCACTAAAACCCAACAATATCCCCCTAAACTTCTGTTTTCCATCATAAACATAAGTTTTTCAATAATTAGAGGGAATGCTGCCAAAAACATTAAATCCCTTCACATTGAGTTTCGATCATCTGTGATCTGACATCTAATCTTCCATAATAGTTGAATAGCTTCTTCAGAATCTTGACGAGCTTTCAACTTCACATTAAGCATGTTGATCAGCAGAGTCCGAATGCCGACGCTGATACTTTTCTTATAAAATTCTGATATTACTTGAAACGTATACCTTTTTGTTATATTCCCTTACCTTTCAATGAATTGTTTCGTGACGGTACTTTCCACTTGAATTTCGGGACGAAATTCTCTTAAGTGGGGTATAATGTGACAACCGTCACTCTCTCCGTTCTTAGTTAGTCTAGTAGGCCTGTAGATCATTACCGTATTTTACTGAAAAATTTAAAACTTGTTTATTACTGTTGTTGCGGGATTAAAATATATTTTCTGATGTATGATGATTACTATGATATGTGTGTATACCTTTTTATGTGATGCTATCGTTAGTTAGGTGCACAGTAGTTAGTTCCCTAGACGAGCTCCTGGATATTTAACAAGTAAATTCCATATTCAATAATATATATATATATATATATATATATATATATATATATATATATATATATATATATATATATTTATTTATTTATATATGTATATATATTTATATATGTGGAATAAATATGAACTTTTAATTTGCTTGAGAATTTTAGTTCGTATTGTTAAACTAGTTGCTATACACCTTTACTTTGAGTTTCGTATTCGGTTCGTTTTGTTTCGAGAATTTCTTTAATTCACTTTTAGGCCCTTTATTGAAGCATGGGTATGGATTTATTGCGCTAGCGCATTGGCCTAATGTCCTTAGTCTTGAGGGCCTTAACCCATTCCTAATCTTAACCTAAACAAAACATATAACACTAAACCTAAAAATCCAAAAATCCCAAACCGATCCCCCTGATCCCTGATCGACCAAAAAACCATTTTTTCGCATTTGCGTTTTTCATTCAACCAGGAGAAACAAAACTTCAATTGTTCTTCTCCATTCGAATTCAACAAAGAAAAGATCAAGCATTCAATCAATTAATCCTTGGTAAGTATAATTTGAAAACCCTAATCCTTAATTTTCTGGATTTCTCCATCTCACGGTCGACAACATGCAGTCCCAAATCTTCATGTTTTATGGTATCTTAATGGGCATACGTGCAGCCCCGAATTCGAGTTTCGTATTCTTGTCTAGCAAATTCAAGATAGGTAATTCCTACGCTTTAATTTCTAGTCTTTGCTTATTTGATTTATTATTTATAAACATGCAATTAAATTTTGGGATTAGAAGTTGGAATTTAGGTGTAGTAGCTGATTTGATGAACAAACATGAGTTTTTAAAAGTAGGAACTAGAGTTTTGATAGTTTAAAGACATTTTTTTAAACTTGCTGACTTATGGACAGATTGTGTAGCCCGTGTTTGGATGGCTGTAAATCGATCATAAAAAGTCATTTTATGCTGTTTCTTAAACCAAAAATTAAGTACTTGGAGTCTAGTTTTCAAAAACGTAAGATTTATTTTCTAACTCTTTACAGAACTTCCTAAAAACGTAAAATACCAACAGGGGGTCTAATCTGAATAATTTGAATAAAGTTACTAGATTTGATAATCTATCTTGTGTAACCATTTAGATAACCTTAAAAGTGATTAAATTGGTTTATTATAAGTTTATAACAGGTCTAAAAGGTATTAAAAAATAATTATCTTGTCTACACCTAAATTATACGACTTTATAACGTAATAAACTCAACTCATACAAAAATACCACCTTTGGACACATTAGTTAAACAATTTCTAATACTTATACATTACTACCTTTATCTAGGGAAGCTATAGGACTATTGAGGACTCTACTTGTGATTTACATACTACGTCATATACACACATCACCGATTATCGTTCATTCGATAAGGTGAGTTCATTACCCTTACTTCTTAGTGTTTTACATGTTTTAAAACTAATCGGGGGAAAGTAAAACTCAACCTTACTATTTTAAGAAAACGGATTTATTTCAATACTTACTAAAAATGTAAACGGATACTATTTTCGGAACTTACTATAAATAGATGCTTCCATTTATAGAAACCTTCTAATTTTGGAAACCTACTATACTTGGAAATTTACTACATTTGAATTCATAAAACGTTTACAAATCTTATAGATGCTTTCAATACGTTACGAGATACTGTTATGGGTTTACTTCTAAACGTGCTCATTAATAGATATGTTCTACTAATGAAGTCTTCTAAATGTGCTCACTAGTAGATAGGTTCTACTAGTAGAGTCTTCTAAACGTGCTCGTTAGTAGAAATGATCTACTAACGGAGTTTTCTAAAACGTGCACATTAGTAGTAATGGTGTCTTCATATTGTAGCATGGCTACTACTACTACTTATATTTGTGAGGTGAGATTATGTTCGTTACTTATATGCAATTGATTCATGTATATGCTTTACTTACATTTACTATTGATGAAATGATATACGAATGAGTTCATACGTACTTACTGATTTTGGGAAAACTTATTATTTTGGAAAACTTACTAAAAATAGAACTTTCTATTTTTAGAAACTTTCTATTTTCGGAAACCCACTAAATTTAGAAACTTAACTTTAAATGTTTATTCAAGTTCTTTATTTACATTCTCGATGAACTCGCTCAACCTTTGTGTTGACTTTCAAGTTTTACTTTAAGGTAATTATCAGGCATAGGATCCGGGTGGGACTGGACTCTTAGAGACTTAGATTTATATTTCTTGCATGGTGGCTTGTTATTATACATTACGTTCTGGTTTTATTTTGGGGTTGCCCGCCTAAGTACCTTATTTAAATATTGGATTATTTTCGAGATATATTTATGTAGTGATTCACGTAATTGTGTACCAAGGGGTTTTACCTTGAACATGGCGCGTCATGACATACTATTTTTATTATTCATATACATTATATCTTTATATTACTATTGTGTTATGACGATCGTCAATCGACGACACCATGCGTTTCCGCCACTGGCAGGGTGTGACACACATAATGGCAGTTTCTTTCTTTATACACATTTGGTCTGTTTTTAAGATTTTGATGAAAAGTATGACCTTGATTAGAGTTAAAACAAAAATTTATGTTTTGTGGGACATTTTGTTCTCTACTTTTCTCAGTGACTCTAGATTTTATTTGAGGAGTATTTCTTTTCATGGGATCTGCATTAGCATTTGTGATAACTTCAATTTCTTCCTCACTTAACTCATCACTAGAATTTAGACTGGGAAGAATATAATTGTTGTTAAAAGGTGGCGACACATTATTATAACCGATCCCATTCTTGTTGTTACCATGAACTTGAGATTTAAGAATTTGAACAACAATTTTTTAAGTATTTTCATACTTTGTGATGGTTACCTTAATTTGATCATTCTCAATTTTTATTTCCTGAAGTTGTTCTTCTGCTTTAACCACCTTAGCTCATGCATTATCCCTTTTTCCAATTCACAATGTAATTATTCTTGATATTTAGTTTAATTTTTAACATAAGCTTTAAAAAAAAAATAATTCAAAATTAGCAATTATTTTTGACAGATCCTTTCTTCTTTCTTTAAGCTTATTTAAAGATTCACATACAAGTTTAATATGTTCTCTATAATCCCTAACATGTTTAATGCATTCAGGGGAACAAAGTTCTAGTATAATACCTCAGTAGGAATGTCATCTTCTTGAACATCAACCATTAGAGCTTAATTGGTTATTTCTTTATCAGCTTGAAAACTCCAATCAAACCCTAATCCATCCCGAGTAACCAATGCAGTAGAATTGGATAACCTTCCTTGATGGTTGTTGCTTGATCCTCCTTGATAGTCGTGATTGGATTGCTTTTGATTGTCACCTTTGTTAGCATTTGGAAATTCTCTAACAAAATGTCCAAGGTTCTTGCATTCAAAACACCTCACTTTGCTTTTGTCAAAACCAGTATTATCTCCTCTTCGAACAACAAAGTTGTTTTTACCAGTCCTTTCGATAAACCTTCTAGTTATCACACTCAACATTGCAAACTTCCACTTAAAGTCCATCTCTTCCAGATCATCTACATTAACTTGCTCCAAATCTTCAATCACTAGTCCAGAATTTTCATGACTAGCAAAGAAAGCCTCCCTTACGCTTTTATCTGAGGTTCCAGTTTGCTTTCCTTTTGTTTCTTTAGAGACGAACCTAGTTTCTGATGATGATCTACCGCCCATTGTGGTAACAAATGCAACATTTTGGGTTGAGGGATTTAAAGGCCTCTTAGCATTTAATTCTGGATCAAACACACGTAACTCATTGTACATTACATCAGTCTCCATAGTATCGAGAGCGTTCCCTTGTCTATAACTTACAGTGTACATAGTCCATTCTACACCAAGAGATCTGAGAAAATTCCTTTTGATATCATCTTGAGCAGTATTCACTCCCATACTTGATAGCTCTCCAATCAACTTTTTGAATCTTCAAATGTTTGAGACAATGTGTTTCTCTTGTATAAAACATTAAATTTTCAAATTGCTTCTTTAGCAAATCTTTCTGGCTTCTTCTTGTACTAGATGTTCCAGAAAATCGTTTCTGCAATGCTTCCCATAGCAGCTTAGCATCAGTGGAATTTCTAAACGGATGTTGATATTCATTAGGTATAGCTATAAGCAAGGTGCTTAAAGCTTGAAATTAATTATTGTTAGGTCTTAGTAAGATCCCAATTTCTAGATATTCAGATAATTAATTAATCTTGTATGATTGAATCAATTTGCAAATGAGTATTCAAACGTTAATTTCACTATTGATAAACACACAGATCTTGTTAATGAATTATAGCGAAATTATAAATATTAACAAGAGAATGAATAGCACTTAGTTGATTTAAAGAAAACGAAAACCAGTTACAAGACTCAAGCTCCTTATTTATACACAATAAGAGGGAGCTTGATATGTACGAATCTTAGAAAATTTTCTAAAAAGATAGAAGATTTTATCTAACTAACTTCCTTATCTTTCGGCTCAAGACACATTATGGAGCTGACTACTCAGACCCATAATGCCTTAGACTATTTTAGTCACTCAGACTCAAAATGACTCAGACTCAAACTTTAATTAAACATACTTATAATTTGGGTTTAATTGCTAATTTTTCCAACAATATCCCCCTGTCTATTTATATTAAATTCTTTTTACAATGACACACACTATATTAAAGTCTTTATACAAAATAAAAAGTTTGTGATAAAAACTACTTCCTTCTCCTTGACTTTGATTTGAATTTCAACATTGAATCCTTGACTGTTGGCTTCAAAGAATCTTTAGCCCATTGTGTTATGTCAGTCCTCCACTTCATCAAGCTTTCCATTTCTTCATCAGTCTTAGAGTTCAAAAGCTAATATTCTTTCTTGATCAGCTCCACTTTATCATACTGAGTTTCCAGTTCTTCAATTCTTCTTAAGTTGTTAAAAAACCAACTTAACAGCTTCATTCTAAATGGTTGACATTGATCATTGGTGCACTCATTTAGTAAAGCAAGACAATGATAAAGAGATGTCTTGTTTAAGTCTTCCATTGCTTGAATACATTCTTCACCAGCACAGTCAATGTAGCACAATCCTTCAAGTTTATCAGTTTTGACATAAATTTTTTCTTGAAAGACTATACCTAAGGGTACGTAATGCTTGTTTCTAGATTCCAACCCAAGAGATTTAGCTCCAGCATGAACTCTGTTGATAGTGCAAAATTATCTTCTTCAGGAATCAGTTCCAAGATATATACAATATTCACATTATATATGTCTTCCCTCTTCACTTCAGTCGATACTCATTTTTCCCAATCCTTGTGCTTAGATGTGCAATTCTTTTCCATTCCTCCAGCCCTATAGTATGCATTCTATTCACAACAATGTTGAATGCACTATTCTTGAGTAAGCATGTTAGCACCAAACTTCCACCAGTTTCAGTACAATCCAAGTGATTTATTTCCCCCCCCCCCCCCCCCCCCCCCCAGTTTATTCTTTGTGAAATGTTTTGCTATGTAGTCCATCCTTGCATGCTCTCTTTCAAATCTTTTAGCCATCTCTTGATCAGCTTCAATTCTTTCCTGTTCTTCATCAAATGCCAACTGATCTTCTCTTTCGAACTCAGCTTCAAGATCTTCAGCAGCTAGATCACATGAATCTTTCTCCACAGTTGATTGGTCCTTAGTCTTGTCATAAAATCTGTCAAGATATAGATCTTTGACATATTCTTTGTATGCTGCCACTGTCATACAGCATTGAAAGCTGACCTTTCCAACTTAGCTTGTCTCTTTTCTTCAGTCAATTAAATCTTTTAATTTTTTTTAATTGGACTCTCAGCTTTAACCTTTTTATCTCCCACAATATCCATCTCCATTTCTTCCTCACTTTCAGCTGATGAATCTGATGACAGGTCACTGTAGTCAGTTTCAAACTGTTCTTCAGTCCTTTCGGTGGCTATCCTAATTGGGGAGCAAATTGGCAAAACCGCGGGGGTAACTATAAGCATGGTGAAAATCGAGATAATGACTGGCAAAGAAACAACACGAGATCGCCACCAAAACCAAGATATGATCCACAGAAGAACGGAGATGAAGATCAAAGCTTGAAGGATCTAATGAAGACTTTCATTCACACTAAAAATGCAAAGAATGACGCCGTGACAAATCAGTTAAAGGTTTTAAACAATCACATCGAGCAAGGACAGCGAAACCAGCAAGCGACAATGCAAGACTTAGAGAGGAGATTTGACCGCATGAATGATCAGTACTCAAATCGGGCGGACCTCTCCTACAGTATCGTCACCGCAGTAGAGTTTAACCACCAAGTTCGGGACCACCGGGCCAATTACCGAGCAACACGCAACCGAACCCGAGACCACAAAATGTTCAACATAATCAGGGTTCGAAATACTAACCTCCGGGAGTGAGAGAAGAACATGTGAATGCAATCATGACTCGTTCACAAACTAAGTTTGGGGGAGAAGAGGAGGATAACGAAAACGGAACTTTCGCTAAAACAACAGTTAGTGCGCCGTAATCACCACTGATGCGACGCACTGACCCAAAAAACAGGAACGGTGCGACGCAACCAGCTACGGGTGCGCCGCAGTCCTCGGCAGAACCTATTACGGACGATTTTGAGATCGAGGACGAATAGGGAGATGTACCAAAGGTTCATTCTAAAGCAAAATACCAGAACCAGTGGAGGATCCACCGATTAAGGCGTACAAACCGCAGATTCCATATCCTCAACGATTGAGGAAGGAAAAGATGAAGAAGCAATATGGTAAATTTTGAGAAATGATTAAGTCAGTCCATATTAATGTTCCTCTAGTTGATTTGATTGTAGGGATGCCTAATTACGCAAAGTTTATCAAGGAGCTTGTGACGGATAAAGGAAATTCGGAGGAGCAAGCCGCTTTCTTGAATGTAGAATGTTCGGCAATTGTAAAGAATGAAGTTCCCCCGAAGTTGAACGCTCCAGGGAGTTTCTTAATTACTTGGGGTTTTAGTAAAACATATTGGTGTAATGCTTTAGTGGATTTAGGAGCTAGTATTAATTTGATGCCATATTCTTTGTATGCTAAATTAGCTTTAGGGGTGTTGAAACCGACTAAAATGAGCATTAGATTAGCGAACAGTTCGTTCCAATATCCTGTAGCGATTGCAGAAAATATGTTAGTTCAAGTAGGCAAGTTTACTTTTCCTATTGATTTTGTTATTTTAGAAATGGAAGAGGATAGAAAAGTTTCCTTAATTCTACGTCGACTTTTCTTACATATTGCGGATGCTTTAATTCATGTGAAAAATAGACAAATTTCATTGGGGGTTGGGGATGAAAGAATGATAATTAAGTTGGATAGACCAAAGAAACATTCATACTCTACCGATGAGACGTTTTCGTATTGATGTTATTGAAAAGAAAGAGATGTGTAGGAAAAGCTTGAAGCGGAAGTGTCGGTGGACAATAAGAAAGAGATAATGGAAAGTGAGGAAACAAGCGATGAGGTGTTAAATGATGAGGATTTCGATCTTATATTGCAAAAAGAACTTGAAGCGTTTGAAAAGACTTGTTCGAGTGCAACGTTGTTTGAAGGAATCCGACCCGGATTTAGATTTATTAGAGATTGAATATTAATAAATAATCCGAGTGCAACGTTATATAAAGGAAGAAATCCATTTGAGGAAGAGCTCGAAGATTCTGATTCGATTTTGGAAAAGGAGCTAGCGGAATTCGAAAAGTTTAATCCACACACGAAGCATGAGACATCTGATCCGGATTTGGTTTTACTTGAACTCGAGTATTTAATAAATAATCCGGGAGCGTCTTTATTGGTGGGAGAAAACTGTAAAGGTACATTTCATGACCCTTTTGATTTACTTTCTTTAACTTCTCGGGCAAAGGAAAATATTTTTCAGGAATTCGATTATGTCGAAAGTGATACGTCATGGAGTGAATTTTGGTGTAAATAAATGTGATGACTGTAGAACTTAGAATAGTTGTTATGGTTTCTAAAGTTATGTAATTGACATTTACCCCCTTCCCTATAAATAGGTGAGGGGGGGAAGCAATAAAGGAACTTTTGGCATTATTCTCATTTCTTACAATTGGTATCAGAGCGGGATACTCTCAAAAGTACCCGTTCATTAGACTGGAAATAGACCAATAGACTACATTTTCAACATACACGAATACAGTTTGTATCCTTGTAAGAAGGATTTCTAGTCTAATAGTCTATTCGTGTACCATTAGACTACATTTTCAACATACAAGAATACAGTTTGTATCCTTGTAAAAAGGATTTCTAGTCTAATAGTCTATTAGTGTACCATTAGACTACGTTTTCAACATACACGAATAGCATATATATTCGTGTAAGGTGAAACACTAGTCTAATCAGTTAATTCGTGTAAGGTGTTTAATCATTCTAATATCATTGCAATTCGACTAGGATAAGTTATATAACTATCTCAAAAACGTGAGGAATTTGACCAAGTCTTCACACGAACTGTAATTGGGCATACACGAATTCAGACACACGAATTGTATTTGTTCATACACGAACTCATACACAAGAACCATATTTGTGCATACACGAACTAATTTCAGTCACATTAGAACAGAAACTAAAAACTTTTACAAAGAGTATAAAACGATCAACAAGAATTAAGAAAATGACGTCAAGAGATCAAATGTCCATTAGATCAGAAACGAGACCTCCAGTCCTCTTCCGTGGTGACTATGAACAATGGAAAGCACGGTTTTTGGACTTCATTGAACGACAAGACTTGGGTCCACAAATGCTAGAAATTATTATGAATGGTCCAGTGAAAATTATGGTAAAGATTGCCAACGAAGGTGGAACTGAGAGTGAGACGACAACTGAGAAGCTATTCACTCAAATGACGAACGAGGAAAAGGATTATCACAAAGAAAATCGGCTAGCAAGATCACACATCATGAATGCAATTCCAAATGACATCTTCATGAACATCGACAGTCATAGAACTGCAAAAGAAATGTTTGATGAACTAACCAAGCAACTTCAGGGAAGTAAAGCGGGTCAAAGTATTAAGATGATCGGGGCCATGCATAAGTTTGAAGAGTTTCGAGCACAGGATGGAGAGATGCTTGAACAAACCTATAATCGTTTTTGTGGGTTACTCAATGAATTGAGGAAAAATGGATTTGTAAAGACTCATCTCGAAGCCAACGTGAAGTTCATGAATACACTGAAGTTTACCTCAAACTTAAAGCAAAATATCAACATTCAGACAACTCCAGTCCATGACGTGTTTGAATGTCTCATGCAAAATGAGGAGGAAGTCCTGGAACTCATAGAAGAAACAAAGTCTAAGGCAAAGAAAGAAAGTGATCCGTTAGCACCCGTGTTGAATAAAATCGATGAAATGTCTAAGAAATCATCAAAGAATGAGAAATCGTCTCAATCTAAAGCACTCCTCCACAACGTTCAACCATCCTCCAAGTACTCGGTGTCATTCCGAGATGATGAAATGGAAGGAAGTCTTACTGCAAACTCTGATGAAGATTCTGAGGAGGAAATATCCCAAATGATTGCTCTACTCTCCAACATGGTTCAGAAGAAGAAATTTGGAAGATCCAATGGTCAGCGATATCAATCTTCCCAGAGATCACAAAACAACAATTACCGTGGTCGATCATCATACAACCCCCCCCACCCCCCCAAGCTCCACACAACCAAGGTCAACAGTCTATGGCAAAGGAAAAGAGCACTGTGATATGCTTCAAATGCATGGAGCCAGGACATTTTGCTAGAGATTGTAAAATGAAAGCGGTGAAGAATTCCGAATACTACCGTAAGAAGATGCTGTATGAGAAGAGAAAGGAATCTGGAGGAGAAAAGGGGCAAGCATTTATGACTGAAGATGCACACTGGATGAGCGATTCTGACAATGAAGAACAAGCAAGTGCTCACTTTGCCCACATGTCACTGATGGCAGACACCGATTTCCAGGAATCCGATGAAGAAGAGGTATATCAATACATCTATGATCCGGTTAAAATGGAAACTTGCATTTTTCAAATGAAACTTATTGAAACAAAACTTCGTGCCAAACGTAAAATCATTAAAGATCTTGAAATCCAAAATTTGAAACTTATTGAGAAAAATAACAAATATGTTTCGGAATTTTCAAGTATGAAAAGCAATATTAAACAACTATCGGACGAAGTTTTGGCTTAAAAGATGAATGAGAAAATTGCAAACGAAAGTGTGGGTGAAGCAACTATCAAATGTCAACAACTGATAAATGATAGTAGCTTCCACCAGCGTGAAGTTGAACGTATTTCCAAAGAAAACTTGGAACTATGCTCAAAACTGAAAAACTTGGAACTTGAATTTGTCAAACGAGGCCAAACGGACCAAACTATTCATTTAAACAAGACCGACACCATAAAACTCTTACATAACAAGGGTGGTCTTGGTTTTGATGAAGAAACTTTCGTTGAAAACCCGAAATTTCTCAAACGAGCCATATCAAAATGTTGCTCTCTGTATGATTTTGATTTCATCAAATTAGGAGCAAATCTTGATAGGTTAGTTTTTGTAAATGCATCAAATGAGGAAATTTTAGAAGAAAAATCATGTTAGGACGTAAAACGTAAAAGGAGAACTAAATGTCAAACGGGTTTTGAGTATTATGGAACAAATAAAAAATATTTTGAACAGGATTCTCCTAATACATACAAACCAAACAAAACTGCTAGAACCCCCAACAATTCAATTTCTACTTTTTCCACTGAAAAGAATGTAAGTTTGCAATCTTCGAAAGTGTTATATTATACACCTACGTTGATTCTAGAACAACATCTAGAAGAATTGCAAACTCATATTTTTGACATCACTATTTCCAATGAATTGAACAACACATGTCTTCTGGAACAATTGAACGGTCATAAACTGGAAATTCAAACTTTAAAAGCACAAGCACTTGAAGTTGAACTTGAACCTTTAGCGCAAAAATATTTGTGAAAACAAACAAATGAGCTCATCTTTCCAAACAAACCAAAAGAGTTTCGCTTTTTCGAACCACAAGAAGGGTTAGGTCATGATAATCCAAAATATCTTAAGAAAGCCATGTATCATGCTCCCGGTCTTTATGACACACAATCTTTGAGCACATCACATGTTACAATGTCTTTCATTAGATCATCAAAGGAAAATGAAGATCATGAGGATTCCAAACGACCATTTTTCAATAAAAACGCAACTATCTTTTGACTACACATCGCTAAATGAAAGTTACAAAACTAGGAAAATTCCTCTTTCTAATGATAACTTTCCAAGTTATACTGAAAAGGAACTTCATTCCGGTGATGTTATAAAACAAGTAGTTTTTCCAAAAGTCTACGTTCCAACACTCATTTTAGAAAAACAATTTTCGGACCTTGAACAAGCGTTGGAATGTCGAACCACTTACTTTGAAAATGAAAAACATCATCTGTTAGAGAAAATTGCGTCATCTGAAAACACGTCCATGGATAGGATGAAATATGAGAAATTATGGGAAAAGTTTTGTATTCTACAAGAACATGTCAAATCAATTTAAAATGAGTCCAGTTCCGCTAATGTTCACATTACAAGGACTAAATTTGATCAAAAGGTCATGTTTTATCAAAAGGCTTTAAATGACAAAGAACAAACCATTGAACTTTTGCAAAAACGGATTGATTTACTAAGTGTGTGTAAACTGACTCATCCTCGTATTAACAACTCTAAACAACCATCTCCACAGTTTCAGTCCACGACAAAATCAATGGAACATGGCTTGGTTAAAAGTTCACTAAAAAGGATTGATTCGGTAAAGACAACCTTAAAGAATAAATTTCCCAAACATGTCACATTTCAAGCAGTTAAACCTAAAAAGGATGTTACCAAACTGGCAACAAAACCTAATTTTACTGCTAAAGACATGGATGCATGGCTTGATTCTGATGAAACCTTTGATACCTCTTTTGATCATTTTTTCAAACAATCTACGCACGTAACTCCTAAAACTGTACAACCGTCTAAGGTTGTCCCTCCGACAACTGTCAGTGTCAATGTTGCAAAACAACAACACACCAAAAATGCAAAGCATCCCAAGGCAGTTCGAAAATCCAAGAGAAATACTAACCTTGTTAATAATGTTTCAGTTCCAGGGAAAGGGAAATTAACGGGAGTTTGGGTGCCAAAGCATGAAAAGATTGAAGTCAAGACCAAAGCCAGAAGACGAATCAAGTGTCAAAACATTTTGCTTTTAATAAAGTTTGTAATAAACATGGATTTGAAAACAATTTGTCATTTGTTAATTCGGGATTTGTAAAACAATGTTTGGATACTATGTTTGATTTTGGTTTTCAATATGATGAAACTGTTGATGATTCTTATCGTCCTGTGATTGCTAACAAAAAGGGACCCATTTTTAAGTGGGTACCTAAATCTGTGTAATTTGTTTGATATTGTGCAGGCACTTCATGTGTGGTATTTGGATTCAGGCTGTTCCAAACACATGACCGGGAGACAGGCGTCATTGTCTAATTTTGTGAAGAAATATATGGGCACAATTCGTTTTGGGAATGATCATTTTGGTACCATCGAAGGAACTGGTGATTTGAAGTACGAAGACATCACAATCAAGGATGTTGCGTATGTTCGGGATTTACATCACAATTTATTTAGCATTGGACAGTTTTGTGATAAAGATCTTGATGTCAACTTTCGAAAAACAACCTGCGCAGTTCGTGACTATGAGGGCACAAATATGATCACCGGAACGCGAAAGACCAACCTCTACACGATTAATATGCTGCAGTTCAAACCAGATAGAACCGTGTGTCTCTTGTCTCAGGCTGAATCTCAAGACACATGGTTATGGCACCGAAGACTCTCCCATCTGAATTTCAACAACATCCCGAAACTTGCAGTTAACGGTTTAGTCACCGGACTTCCAAAACTCAAGTTTGTCAAGGACCAATTGTGTGATGCATGCGAAAAAGGGAAGTTAACAAAAGCATCACATGCATCAAAGCAGGCCTGTGATACCACGCACGTCCTTCAACTAATCCACATGGATTTGTACGGACCAATGCAAGTGGAGAATCGGAGCAAGAAGAAGTATGTTTTTGTCATTGTCGACGATTTTTCTCGATTCACCTGGGTGTACTTTCTTCATTCAAAATCAGAAACTCCAGATATTTTGATTTCCTTCATCAAGAACAAGCAACTACATTCTAAGCACTGTGTGAAGACTATTCGGTCTGACAATGGAACTAAATTCAAAAATAGTACACTCAATGAGTTTCTAGACAAAGTGGGTATCACACATCAATATTCAGCGGCTCGAGCTCCACAACAAAATGGAGTTGTTGAAAGGCGTAATCAGACATTGGTGGAGGCTGCACGTACAATGCTTTCCTATTCCAAATTACCACTTTCCTTCTGGGCCGAAGCAATCTCCACTGCATGCTTCACTCAAAATCGCTCCACAATCAACAAAAGATTTCTTATCACTCCCTATGAATTGATGAATGGTCGTCCCCCAAATCTGAAGTATCTACATGTATTTGGATGTAAATGCTTTGTACTGAATGATAAAGAACAATTGCGGAAATTTGATGATAAGGCGGATGAGGCAGTGTTTGTTGGTTACTCTTCGGAATCAAAGGCGTATCGGGTGTACAATGTTCGCACACGGGTTATTGTGGAAAGTGTTAATGTATCCTTTGATGAATTTGGCACAATGAAATCCGACTATTTCACATCCGAACCTCCAGTGGATACCTCCCCATCACTATCGGATCATTTCTTCGACACTCTGTATTACTTTGATGATGATGACTTGCGACGCACTCGAAATACAACACAGGAAACCCCTACCGTGTCTGTTCAACAGGATGTGTCTCATACACAACAGGAACAGGCCACTGAGGATTCCTTGAACACTACAATTCCCGACTTATCTCAAGTTAACTCTACAGAAACCTCTCCTGATCAGGCGGACGACACAGAAGAACCTACTACTCCGCAATCTTCTTCTATGAGTACTCCTCCATCTTCGTCTTCGAGCACTCCGATCTCTACACCACCTGCCAATACTCAAATCATTCTCCCTCCTCCGCCCCTAGCCGAGCGGGTCAAGATGTGGATGAAATATCATCCTCCAAACCAAATAATTGGAAGTGTGAATGCTCGTGTCAGAACTCGAAAGGCCACAGCTAATGAGTGTCTCTTTTTAATTTTCTTAAGCTCATTTGAACCCAAAAATACCAAGGAGGCTTTTACAGATCCAAACTGGATAAACTCCATGCAAGAGGAGTTGAATCAGTTCAAGCGCTTAGATGTGTGGGAAAAGGTACCACGACCAACGAATCGGTCAATTGTCGGGGTACGATGGCTTCACAAAAACAAGAAGGATGAAAATGGGGTTGTGATCAGAAACAAATCACGCCTTGTGGCTAAAGGGTATTCTCAGCAGGAAGGAATCGACTACGATGAAACGTTTGCTCCAGTGGCTAGGATTGAGGCCATACGCATGTTTCTTGCATATGCAGCAACAAAGAACTTCATTGTGTATCAAATGGATGTCAAAACAACATTTCTTAACGGCGACATCAAGGAGGAAGTATATGTTGAATAACCAGAAGTTTTTGTTGATCCGCATCGTCCAAATGATGTTTACAAACTCAAAAAGGCACTATATGGCTGGAAACAGACACCTCGTGCATGACAGGAAAAGCACGTCGGGAGGTGCTCATTTTTTGGGAAACAAACTAATCAGTTGGACTTCCAAGAAGCAGAATTGTGTCTCAATTTCAACGGCTGAAGCAGAATATGTAGCAGCTGCAGTATGTCTCTCTCAAGTTCTCTGGATCCGCACTCAACTTCGGGATTATGGCTATGAAGTGCAAGCCATCCCAATCTACTGTGATTCAACCAGTGCTATCTCCATCTCTGCTAATCCGGTTCAACACTCTCGAACTAAACATATCGATATTCGATATCACTTTTTGAAAGTTAACATTGAAAAAGGACTTATTGAGTTACACTTTGTCGAAACCAATTTTCAAATTGCTGATATTTTTACAAAGGCTTTGGAGGAAAAACGATTTAAATTTCTTATCTCCAAACTCGGCATGTTAAACTTAAAGGATTAACTCGGCTTTCCTATGTTGTACTTTAATTGTATATCTGCTATTTACATGTGTGCTTCTGTATGATTCTGTGTTTAATTACGTTTTAGAGGGGGAATACTTTTCTGAGGGGGAATTCCGAGTTAAGGGGGAATCACAATTTGAGGGGGAATATTTGTTTATGAGTAATTGTTGAGTAATTGATTTTTCAAACTTCAGGGTCGAAATTGTAAAATTTAAATATGGGTATCCATGGATAACCCATTGGGCTTCCGGATCCTATATAAGGTCAAAATTGAATTATTTTTTCATAATTACATCAATTTTTACTGTTTTTCTCTCTGGGCACAAACGACTTTCTGAGGAAATCCAAAGAATTTCAGGATCAAACTCTGGTTTTTAACAAAGACCACAAGTCACTAGAATTAGATGGCGCGCACTAAGAAAACAGCTCGACCTATCTCAAACGTCCCATCAGTCCATCAAATGGAAGGTCACACTGCTCCGATTGCACGACGCATGTTCTCTCCGGCCTTCCCTTCTCAGGAAACGGTTCACCCGACTCGTTTATGGCTAGATATGAAACCTAACAACACCACCATTGATCTTGAGACACATGAATGCCCGTATCCCATAATCCTCTCCATCATCAAATATCACCCTTGGAAAATCCTCTTTGCCAGTCATCCACAGGTTCCACGGGTATACTTGCAGCATTTATGGTATCACATGCGTTATCAGGCGGCCGATAACTCTGACTCTGAGGACCCGATTGAGGAAATGATAGTTTGTGAGCTTCACGACTACATAGTCGAATTAACAGTTGAGCAACTCAGGGAACTTCTAGATCTACCAACTTATGATGAATTTGAGGAAATACCGAAACATGATGCAGACCTTTTCCCATGGATTTATAAGTTGGGCTATCAAGGGGATTTACGCACTCTCAAAATGGATTGGGATCTACTACCGCAACCATGGCAATTCTTGTTACAAGTAATGGTACACACCACCATGCCCAAAACCCGAGGCAAAGATTATGCGAATCGACTAACTATCATCATATGGATCACATTTATCTTTAACAAGAAATTTGATATTGCTCGCCTTATCTTCGATGATCTTCGGGACTTACTAGCCCATAAAGACCAGTATTTTGAGCAGGAAGAAAGGAAGGATGCGATTGCACATTCTCTACCTACAAAAGCCCTCAAACGCAAAAAGAAGGAAATTTCAAAGCCGTATATTCCTTACCAACGCTTCCTACAGATGATTGTTAGCGTAATCCTACAGCAAGCCCCGGGTGACCTGAACAAACGAATTGGTGATCACACATATGCTGAATATTTCACTCCGGTCTTCCGACCACGACATAATCAGACGGCCGAAGCAGGGATGCCTATTCCCGACCACCTACTTTCGCGCATACCAAAGGATGATGTTCATTTGATAGCCTATAGGAATCCGACCACTCGTACGGAACGATCAGAGCCGATTGTTCCTTCCCCACGAGAACTAGCGCCTTCCAGTAGTGAGAGTCTAGTTTTAGGAGAGAGTGAGGAGGATGCTGATCATCAGGATTCTGAATCTAGTTCTGATGATGATGATGATGATACAGAAGTAGGGGGTGATGGTAACAATGTGGTAGTACAGGCACCAATACACACTCGCTCAGTACTTGAACTAGCGAGTCCTTCGGGCGCATACGAGGGTGGAGTTGAAAAAATGGTGAGTAAAGGTGAGAGAAAAAATTATGGGGATCAAAAGAAAAAAATTAAAACCCATCCGAGCCTAGGACTAGACACCGGGGCACCACATCCACTACACTCCGTCGTATGTCGACATAGCGTATTGAACCAAACATCGACTCCCCATCGATGCAACCGGCGTACACCACTCATCTCCACTCGTCAACCCCACTGGATGATGTTTCACACGGCACGGGAAAAAGCCCACATCTGCTAACATCCCCTCCTTCGGAGCCGGATGTTATTGAAACAGGGAGTCAACATTCCCGACTCCCGCCTTCGGTCGTACACGAGTCTGGTCCCTCACGAGTTCACTTTGCACATGTCACTCCCAGATCTAGTTGTCTTTGTGACACTAGCGGAACGGTTGTAGGACGTTCGCAAGCCGAACGCTTCCAAGGATCGACCGGAAATCCTGCCTCCGTTAACATTATGCCAACGGTCGATGCAGGTTCGTCTAGACGTGACTTTGTGTCACAGACAGATACGACAACGGGCAATCTCAGTGATCTCGGGTTACCCCAATGGATGCTTGACGCTGCTCTTAAACCAGCACATTATCCGGATCCGCGCGGAAAAGGAAAACAGGTGGTCCCGCCAATGGATCTTAATACTCGGATAAATCTTCACTTGGATATGGTAGAACAACATCAGCGGCATGCACAGGCTCCAATTATTTCATCTCCTCTTCGGGTAAGCTCATCTTCTCCTCCTGTTATCTCCTCACCCGCTGCCCTTGCAGTTCCAATTAAACTAAGGATGAAGCAAACTCTGGAAACCAAGGCTGTGCAAACTAAAACCCCGAAACCAGCTCCGAAACCCACCACTGAAAACCTCTCATCCGATGTTGTGCAAGAACTGTTGAACACTATACCTAGGGATGTACTTGAAACTGCCTTACTCGAGCGCATTCTTTACACTAACGAACCTTCCGCTCGAGATACTATGATATTGGATGCTCTTGCAATAGATGATTCTCAACCAACGAGCATGGAAGAACTGTTTAACAATCAGCTCCGAGACCTCTCAGCTATTGTTGACATATACAGAGGGTTGAAAGAAAATTTTAGGGTTGAGGCGCAGGGTACTAAACGACGACATTCAGATGATGATCCTGATAATCATCCGAATGAGGGGGAAAAGGACGAGAAGCGCCAATCAAAGAAACACAAGAATGTTGAGGGTTCAAGTGACAAGGTCCTAAATGTTGAAACAAGCACAGGGGAAACAAAAGCAAAGAAAGTCACAAGCAAGGAAAAGAAAAATCAACAAATGGAGCAGTGATACCATGAAGCAATGATTCTCGGTCAGGATGAAAAGCTAGATGATGCATTCAAAAGTGTGGTGCTTGCTCGTAAAAGAGAACTAAGAGACTATGATGAAGCCAACTGGTATCCTCCTAAATACGATTGGGATAACCGACTCACAAAGTAATGTAAGAGAGTGTTATGAAGAGATGATTCGAAAGGAGAACATGAAGCTGCAAAAAGAACATACTGAACTCTACATGTATGCTCTAACAAATGATTTTGGAGAACCAAAGTTCAATGACATCAATCTCGAAGAACAGAAAATAATCCATAAAGGAATCAATCAACCTTTCATGGAGGATCAAGTTCGGGATTTCTATGTCAACACTCCAAGAAAGATCAAGGAAACTCGACTTCATGGATACACCAAGTTTGAAAAGGAGCTCTGGTTCAAATTTAAACACATCATTCACGAAAAACAACAAGAACCGGAAAAGGTATACTCAGTCCTCTCAATCTCAAATGTCCGAACAATCGAATCAAATTTTCACAACGGGCTTGAGTACACCACGTTCAAAGTTGCTCGAACCAATGGGAAGGTATACGATTTCTCTGAAGCTGACTTCACCAACCTAAACCCAAATGATATAGAATTTCTGTTCATGTCAATGAAGCGATGGGCAAACAAAACAAAGATCGAAAGACTCGCTGAGTCTCGAATAAAACGCTTCATGGAAATGAAGGTGAAAGAAGCTTCATACCAATACTTTCAGATTGCTCTTGAAGGTGGGAGGAATAAAGTAAATTTGACGGCTCCACGCTTTCACACTGAGAAGTTCAATCTCAATCACATCAGGAAATGGGCTATAGTGAATATCGGGAACAAAGGAATTGTGTAGACAAGTCCTTTCTGGAATGGTAATGTTGTTATATTCTTTGATGAAGTTCACCACTTCTCTACAGGAACCCTCAGACTAATCAAAGAGGAGATTGATGCAATCATCGAGAACGGGGATGCCCAGAAAATTTAAGTGTTTAAAGAAGCTAACAGGTGGAGAGGTGAAAGACGAGAATAAAAGCTTGGAAGGGATGCAATTGAAAAGTGCCTAGAAAACAGAAAATTCATACAAAGGTATGAAATGCATTTGAAGATCAGAGAAAACAAGTACTCCATCTATAAGACAATAAAAGCAAGACGAAAGCATGAAATGCAGCAGGAGCAAGATGAGTGCGCAAAACTGTATCCTGAATTCGAAGACAAACAAGCTCAAGAAGATTGAAAGACTGGAAGCTTAGAAGTAATTTTTGCATTGAAATTTAATATTTTGAACTTATGTCTTTTCTTTTAAGAAACCATACCAAAGGGGGAAATTGTAGAACTTAGAATAGTTGTTATGGTTTCTAAAGTTATGTAATTGACATTTACCCCCTTCCCTATAAATAGGTGAGGGGGGGAAGCAATAAAGGAACTCTTGGCATTATTCTTATTTCTTACAATGACGGTTCCAAGTTCATAAAACGTAGAGATTACGGTTTACTAATTTATGAGGCTCGAGAGTGGCATGATGCTTGGGTAATGCGAAAAATGATTCTCGATGTTGGAGAAGCGGCATTAGAATTTGGTGATCATGTCGGATATGAGTCGAGTGAACGATTCGTAGATTTTGTGAAACACGTGGGTAAGAAAGGCGAGAGAAATCTCGATCTTCACATGTAAGCATAAGACGGAGCATATCGAGTCAAGCTAACGACTCGTTCGAAAAACAAGCGCTTCTCGGGAGGCAACCCGGGTTTGATTTAATGTTTTCGTAGTTTAGATTTTTAGTTTATTTTTATTTATTATATTTAGTTTAGGTATTTTTAACATTTCTTTTGAAGTTTCAGTTTTTAGGTGCCAAGAAAACCGACGAAAAAACCAAAAAATTTTAAAAAAACGAAAAGATAAAAAAGATATCAGATAGTGCGGCGCGCCAGTGACGCGGGATTTTGTGATTTTTTTGCCATGTTATTTTTTTTACCATTTTCCTCTATTAGACTTTAAAAATAGTAGACTATTTTTTTTTATTCATCATAACTTTTTTATTTTTATTTTTAGTTTTTATTTTTCATTTATATTTCTAATATTTGTGTTTAATTTTTCTATTTTAGGTTTTCATAGATTTGAAGTAAGTTAAGCAACCGGTTTTTGAGAATGGCATTCAGTTCAGCAAAAGCATTTTCACGCCAAATTTTCGATATCTACAACCGGTTTCTACTTTGTTCCTTTCTTATTTTTGTATTTTTTTTTTCTTTTTATATTAGATTTTATTTTTGTAATTTATCTTAAGTTTTTAGTCGTTAACTCATTAGGGGCAATGTGTTACTTAAGTTTGGGGGGGGGGGGGGGGGGGGGGGGGGGGGGGGGTCATCGTGAAACTTCAAAGTTATATTTTTCGTCCCTTAGTTTCCATCATGTTAGGTTGTAATTTTTGTACATTTTTGAAAAAAATCGAGAAAATTAAAAAAAAAATTCAAAAATTTAAAAAGATAAAAATGTAACGTGTCTAGTCGGTAATTACCTTAAACTTTTAGCATAACCGTGCGCATTTTATACCATACTCGATCAAATAGTGAGAATTTTGAGCCTTTGAAAGCATTCAATTTAAATGCAACTTTTTTGATTCTTTGAGTGTGCCGATGGTTGATGACTTTAGAACTTGACATTGTTATACATTTCGAGACCATATATGAGCATTGCATTAGGGTAACTTAGTGTAATTTGGTACAACGATAGGGCAAATTAGGATTAACCCATTTGATTAGCCTTTTTCGTTTCTTTTATATATTTTGTATAGTTTAATCACTTTGATTTACTATTTTCCGCCTAACGCTTGTAACACTTACTTTTAGTGTTATAAACCTTAGTAAAACTACTATATTTTGTACACTCGTCTTATTTTCGTTTCATTAGTAGATTAGATCCGAACTTAGTTTATGATTGCTTTTATACATGTTGTGAAGATTAGAAGTGTAGGTTCTGATCAGCCTAGAGAGAGAAACATAATCTAGAGAGAGAAAGTAGATTTATCATTAAGCACAATCTCATAGAATAATCACACCCCACAATCCTATTTATAGGAGTGTGGGGACTTTACAAAGACTTACTAAGTATTACAATAATGCCCCTAATGACGACTACAAATACAATGTTATAATATTATGTTCCTAACAATTCCCCCTTATTTGTAGTTGTTCAAAATATGAAGTCTTTGTCTTGAAGCATCTTTATTGTTGTTATCTTGACCGTGTAGATGCTTGATTTGATCTTCAACCGCAACTTTGGATTTCATCAGAGTAGTTTGTTGTAATCTTTGATATTTTGTTTTATATCTAAAGATAAGTTGCTTGAAGAATCTTTCTTTTCTTTTGAAAGCTTGAGCTTGATGTTGCATTGATGAAATATTCTCGAAGGTCTCTCTCTTTGAAGAAGTCTTAAGAACCTAATCATCCAAAAACTCTTTTTGGCGAACCTTGGATGATAGTCTTAATGATCTCCTTCTTTGTCTTCGTTGTCTTCAAGTTCAACTTTAGATTTTATCATCGTAGTGTTTAAATCTTTGTATCGCGGAAAGCACACTTTAAAAGTTGATGAAGAATCTTTCATTTCAAACGAATGTTTAATGTAGACTTGTAGTCTTTGATTTCATGATTCCGATGTGAACATAACATTTGTTTCCTTTGACCGTTTGAACCATAAAGTGGAACGCTCCCCCTTAATTGAGTAGTTTCACTTTATCGTTCAACTTGTAGAAGAGTGATTGGATTTCTTTGTTTGAAGCTTCTTTTGTTTGAGCAATCGTAAAACAATCGTTCCAAATACCTTGACGTTTTGATTTTTTATTTAGCTCCCCCTCAACTCATACTTGAAATCAACTATCTGAAAGTTGATGTGTTACTTCGTTGTTGTTTGATGATGAACATTCTTCATTACTTCACGTTTTTCCCATTGGAAAACCATTTACACACTTTTTTCCCTCACGTTCTTCCCCCACTTGATGATTATGACTGGTTGTAATCATCATGTAAACGTGTACCCAAATAGTATCCTCAAATAGTATCCATGATCGTGAAAATGGGTAAGTAACTACGAGATCACTTAGATTGCTCGTTAAAACAACAAACAAAATCACAAAGGAAGTCGATTGTGTGACCTACGTTCAATGTTGGAAAAGCGTTAGCATTGGTAGGATATCCATTCGATCATTGTGAAATACCAAGATCGTTGGTAGCACTACAAATGTTCCGAGCTACATCACAAAGATATGCTATTTGAAGATTCTTTCGTGTCCTAGAAAATGTTAAAATTTTTGGCGCTAGGCTCAATAGTACATGAAACAAAGTCGAGAAATGGAGTTGATTTTCTCTTGTTCAATATCAACATTCTCCGAGTGGGAATATGATAGAAATGTGTTATTTCTCCGTGTATATTGAAACAAATTCTTGTGAAGAATTTGAGTGGCGATGAGGGATATGTGAATTGCATCACTGGGTCCATGATGTCTTTTTCAATATCGAAAATCAACACATGAAATTTGATAGAAACTTGGCTACCCGGCGATTTAATCGGTGAAGAAACGGTCTCTCATTCTTTTAACCGTATCACACACTCCTCACTCAACCTCTCATAATATTTAACTCCACCCTCATTTTGGCATATTGAAAACGATGTTTTTTTTTATTTTTCACCTTTAATCTCCAATCCTAGACCTAAAGAACCCTCACATTCGAAAGTGATTCCTTGGGTAAGTCCCTCCGGTTCTGGGTGGAATATAGGAAAAAGACAGAATTTTGAAAACCGCTCACATTTGAAAGATTTTGGAGGTAGTTCGAAAAATGATTGTATGAACTCCCCCTCAAAGTTTGATTCTCCATGTTTGATCAAACAAGTGTTTTGAAAAGATTTGACATTTTTGAAAACACTTGTTAATAGTCGAGATTGAAATCCGCTACTATTCACATTCATCATATTAAACTTGTATTTATACCGATAAATTCGTAATTTTTCGGTTTTAGAACAGAAGTTCCACAAGAATATGACCAGAGAGATATGTTCTTCTTCGTGCATGCAGGTCTCGGGTTTCAATTTGAAATAATTGAAAGCCTAAACAAACTCAGAATATCATATAAGATAATAACACCCAAACGTGATAGTTCTAGTCAAGATTTAAAATTCCGCTACTAAACACTTCCAAATTTTACGTCTCTCAAGTGATAAACTAAGTTTGTAAGTTTGTTCGAAAAAGAATTGTACCGAAATCGTCGTGTTCCAATCCTTCTTGATATCTCGTGTAAGCACTCCATGAAGTTCGAGTCCGAAGCTTAGGTATTCCGGAGTCATCTAGATGACCTACGTTTCTGCACAATCAACACAAACTACTTTTGGTACCCATTTCATTTTGGGTCCTATGTGGTTAGATTTGTTTGAAAACCATTGATAAGTTGAATTGATTATGTGCAAAGAATATTTATTCCATTTCTCCTGTAAACACACATTTGAAGTAGTTGATTTTGCAATTGGTGTGTTTGTTTTTGAAATTGGTGGAGAGTTTGGAATCCATTTCTTTTTAAGAGTTGATGAAGGAGTGTTTGGAATCCATTTTCGCTTTGAGTTGAATGAAGTCATTGAAGTTCGTGTTTTAAGTTTAGAAACAGAACTATTCAGTTTTTGCACCGAATATTTAAAATGAGATGGTGCAAATTCAAATAACTTGGGTATTGAATAAGTGAAAGATTTTGTTTCCTTCTTGTTCATTTGAGGACAAAGTGCATCCTTTTCAACATCCTTGCTTGAGACGATTTTGGATGTCAAACTCGAAGGTTTCAAAGGTGTTTAAAAAATTCTATTAGTTTGTGATTTTGGTGAATAGTTTTGATTCTTTTCGGGAAAGAACTAGTACTCGGAGAAACCACTTTTGAAAATGTTTTTGAAGATTTACAGTTGTAAACCTTCAATGAAACTTTAACATTCCTTCTCGGATCCTTTTCAAGAATTTTAGATCTCCGTTTTTCCTCATGTAAAATGATTGGGGTTTGTGGTGAAACCGGACCATTCATTTTCTACATTGAATCAATCTTTTGAGTTAAAGCTTCGATATCCTTTTCTTTTGCATGTAATGCATTTTGAAGAAATGATATCTTAAGAGATTGTTCATTCGAGAAGAAAGACGTTTTAGATTCTTGTTTTGAAAGATTGGTAATTTCATTGATTGTTTCCAATGAAGATTTGGCATTTGAAGTTGAAGATTTATCAAGTGAGGCTTTTTCTAAAGACGCAATTTTCTCTAAAAAGTTATGTTTTTCATTCTCAAAGTAATTAGTTCGACATTCCAACTCTTGCTCAAGTTCCGAAAATTGTTTTTCTTAAATAATAGTTGGAACATATACTTTCTGAAAAACAACTTGTTCCATAACATCATCGGAATGAAGTTCTTTTTCGGTATAACTTGGAAAGTTATCATCCGAAAGAGGAATTTTCCTAGTTTTGTAACCCTCATTTAACGATTTGTAATCAAAAGATAATTGTGTTTTATTAAAAAATGGTTGTTTTGCATCCTATTATTCTTCAATTTCTTTTGATGATCTAATGAAAGCCATTGTAACATTTGCTTTGCCCAGGGATTTTGTGTCGTAAAGACCGAGAGCATGATACATAGCTTTCTTTAGATATTTTGGATTATCATGACCCAAACCTTCTTGTGGATTGAAAAATCGAAACTCTTTTGGTTTGTTTGAAAAAATGAGTTGATTCGTTTGTTCTCTCAAACCATTTTGCTTTAAAGTTTCAACTTCAAGTGCTTCTGCTTGTGCTTGTGCTTTTAAAGATTTAATTTCCGTTTGATAATCTTCAATTTGTTTTCTTAAAAGCGTAAGATTATCGCTAGCACTAAGTCTTTCATTTCTTTCATTGTTTAACTCGGTGATTAAATCCATTCTTTTAAAACTTTCATTCATTCGTTCTTTCTTAAGATTCTCGAGTTCCAATAAAACACTTTGATTGTATTTCCTCTCATCAAACTTAATGGTTTTTGATTAATTTTGAAGTGTATTGATTAACTCCAATTTTTCATTAAGTTCATTTGTAAGTTTCTGAAGTCGAATCCCACTTTGATCATATTTCCCCTTCCAAGAAGTTGCTAACTCTTTAAACTCTTCGAGTTTGGAATTGGTAAGGTTTAAAGCTTGAATTTGAGATGTCAAAACTTGAATTTCATTTGAAAGCTTAGAATTCTCATTTAAAAGATTATCTTTTTTGTTTGAAAACCTTAAAACCAATTCGGTGTTAGTTTGCAACTTCTTTTCCAACTCAATGATCTTATTATCAAGGGTAGAACGAGATAAAGATTGTAACTCTGCGACGATATCAAGGGAATGCGATATCGTTGATAAGAATTCTCGTGCACGTGTAGCAACATTTCGCTTCCGATCCAATCTGCCATGACCGTTCCAATCATTAGGAGACAATGTTTTCCCCGTGGCTTCACACATTTTTTCTAGCTCCTCTAGTTTTGTCCAAGCTTGGTCCGGAGGACAATAAAATGTAAGCCCGTCATCTTTCTCGATTGTGAGATGCACAATATTATCGACAATATCTTTCTTCATAATGCAAATTTTGGTGGCGAAAATCCCTCAAAAGTTGGTAGAAAATTTCTCAACTCTGAAAATTTGAAGAAAAAGCCGGATAATCTTGACCCGTGGTATCTCACGCTTGTACAATCTTTTTCCCGAAACTTACTTACCTAATCTCTTAGAATAGCATCGTTGAATTCGCTTTCTAATTTCGATTCCGGAAATATAAATCGTATTTTTTCGATGCTTGAATCTCGTCAAAATTCTCCGCATAAGCTTAACCGGTATCCGAAAACTCTCGGGAAAAGTAAAAATCGCTGTCTTTAAAAAAGTTCTTATTTTTCGATTTCGTCTCTAACATGAAAACGTGGAATCGCGAAACTTTAGTTTTTCTCGGATTTTTTTTTTTTTTTTTTTTTTTTTTTTTTTTTTGCTAAAGTCTCGAAACCCTCGTTTTAAATTGATCGTGATCTTTTGTGCTCGTTGTAAACACCTCTTTCTGTTCGAATGGCTTAGTCGAATCACTTCTCTTCGTGTATGGTGACATATTGTTCTAATGGTTACTGAGTTCGTGTAGGTTAAAATCCTATTCGAATGGTTAAGTTCGTGTATGTTGAAATCCTATTCGAATGGTTAAGTTCGTGTATGTTGAAATCCTATTCGGATGGTTAAGTTCGTGTGTGTAGGATTTCCATTCGAATTAACACTTAGAAAATTTTCACTAATCCAACCTTTGACGTATTCATGTAAATCACCGTGTTCGATCTAGTCAATTTAAAGTTCGTGTCTGGATTGTTAATTCGTTCCAACACTTGTCTGAATCTATCCGAGAACTCTGTCCGAGCAACCTATTCGTATGATAAACTTCGTGTGTGTTACAAACCTATTCGTGTGATCAAATTCGTGTGTGTTAAAAACCTATTCGTGTGATCAACTTCGTGTAGGTTAAAAACCTATTTGTGTGATCAACTTCGTGTAGGTAAAAATCCTAATCGAATAGTTAAGTTCGTATATGTTGAAAGGCTGGTCGAATTGAGCTATTCGAATGGATCCTAGTCGAATTATCCTAGTCGAACGAAGTGTTTTCGAGCACTCCGCTCTGATACCAATTGTAGGTTCTGATCAGCCTAGAGAGAGAAACATAATCTGGAGAGAGAAAATAGATTTATCATTAAGACAATCTCATAGAACAATCACACCCCACACTCCTATTTATAGGAGTGTGGGGACTTTACAAAAACTTACTAAGTATTACAATAATTCCCCTAATAACGACTACAAATACAATGTTATGAATATTCTATTCCTAACAAGAAGTTTATAAGGCATGAAAAGTTATATTATATCGAGGCCTTTGTATTATTTTTGTATTTGGAAGAAAATGAAAAGTTAGAATAAGTGAGCCTTTTGAGCATGTTATCTTACCGAATCAAATTCTATATTGTAAGACATGTACTAGGCGGGAAAAAAAATGAGTCGAAAAGAAAAACAAAAAAACAGATTAGCGAGAAAAAATAGTTGTAGAATTAAAAGCAATTAGTGTATATTGAGTTTTATAAAGTATTGTACGATATATGTACATTTGGAAAGTTGAATTTGAAGAAAAGTTAAGCAATTTAGTTCGTAAAAAGATTTAGTAGTTCGCATTTAATTTAATATAGTTGTATATTACGTTTTTGTATACGTTTCTCTTTTTATACCCTTTTACACTCCATTATATTTTTTTACATGCCTTTGACTATATATTTCAACCTGAATAAAAGTCTCCGTTTATTTGTACCTAAACTCTAGTGGTGGAGATTTGATTCTTTATCAACCCTATGATAAAAAACACACCATGACTGAGCAATAAAGAGAAACTACATAATACATTACACACCTTTAGACTAGTTTGAGAGATTGTGTGATATACTTCCCATAAAATTCGTGAGGTGTTTGGTTATGTAATATTAATCATAGTTTGATAATTTGTTTGAAAACACTTTTTTGCTTGAGGGCAAGCAAAAGGGTAAGTTTGGGGGGATTTGATATCGCATGTTTATACGTTTATTTATATGCGATATTTAGTCATTTTCGTATTTAATCATGATGGATAGGATAGGATTTTTACATTTAATTGTGTGAAAGTGTTTGATTCAAGTGATAGGTTAAATATGACGGTAAAGTGGACTTTTGGACGAAGAAATGACAAATAATACGTTAAAAGATGGTTTGGAACATGTACGGTACGGATTGAACAAGAAAACGCGAAGAATGTTCGAGGAGCTGATTTTAGTGCGGGCCACTAGGTGTAGTGTGGGGCACCGGGGTGTCTCAGTTCGAAAACAATTGCAATTCACTGCTGCGACGCACAACCTTGTTACTGCGACGCATTAGCGACGTTTCCAGCTTTTAAAGGACTTATTTTTCACCTTTAAATAGAGGATATAACCCCACATTCGACACCAACTTTTGGAGATCGAATTTAGGGTTAGATAATCGACTGGAAGCATCCAAGGAGAGCCAAGAAGAATAACTTGAAGTCCAATCTTCATAATTTCGATTCCCAAACTCTTTTATTTCTTCCTTTTGATTGGTACTATGTTTCTTTACTTCTTTTCTTTGATTTCTTTCATGATTATGAGTAGCTAAACTTAATAACGTTTGTTTGGTTAGGAGACTTTTTCTATGGTTTGATTTATGTTATTTGAATGACTTTCTTTATGTTGCATGTTTAATCGTTGATCCGTATTTACTTTAATCTTAATATTTCTTTAGTTTCAATACTCTTTTGGTTAATTGAATGTCTAGGTATTCGAGAGCAATCTAGAACTAGGTTAAACAATTGAAACGAAACAATCAATCGGTCTATAATAGATTAGAACTTTGGTAATTAGATTATAACGAGTGCACTAGTTTATAATTACAAGAGATTGGATTAGAAAACTAGATAAACTATTCGAGAGGAAGTTTAATAGATTAAACCATCTACATCGGCTTAATTCTTAAAGCTTCATTATTTAGCACTAATACTGTATTCGAGGGGAACGGTATAGTTTGAGATAATTAAACTTAACTAGGTATTCAGGACGTACTTAGTCATATATTAGAAAACTTAAAAGAAAACATTCAACAACATTATTTAAATAGGATCATTAGTCCACTACCAAACAAGTATCTTTTCCTTAACTGATTTCTAAAACAAATTCAATTCTTCGATCAACGTTTTCACATTATAATTAGTATAATTTAGTTTGAGTAAAGTGACAACTCGGTTACAAACCCCCAAAACAACTAGTATTATTAATTCTAAATATAAAAACTATATAGTCCCTGCGAACGAACCTCTACTTACTATTTGCTATACTATACATGATTAGGTCAACTGCCTATAATTTTGTAGTCCAGTACAAAGTATTTCGAGTTTAAAAATTAAAATAGATTTTACACATCACAATCATACCTTGTGACAACCGTCACTCTCTGCGTCCTTAGTTAGTCTAATATGCCTGTAGATCATTACCGTATTTTAATGAAAAATTTAAAACTTGCTAATTACTATTAATACGAGGTTAAAAACTATGTTTTCTAATGTATGATGATTCTATGATATGTGTGTATGCCTGTTATTTGATGCTTTCGTTAGTTAGGTGCACAGTAGATAGTTAGCCTCACTCGAAGAGCTCCTAGATGATTAGCGGGAAATTTATGTTTCGTACTAATAATGGACTTGGGTATATCTAAGGATATATCTCGTGTAAGAATCTCTATTTCTAGACTTATACTTATTTCTTAATTATCAGTCGTTTTAGTTTACGTTTATCACTTTACTTTCTACGTCTCGTTAAGCATTCAATTTTCTAATTCTCCTTCAACGAGTTAAAAATGGGTTGTGGTTTTAAATGGCTAAAAGATCGGGCTTTGGCTTAGTCTTAACATATTATTAGACCAAAACCCATTAACTTTTAACACTAATTAAACCCTAATCATATTTAAACAAATAACTAAAAACCTAATCTTTTTTTTCCTTTTCCCTACCGTCACTTGGAAAACCCTATTAGCCATCCCAAGTTTTTCCGTCACCCTAATTTCCACAACAATCAACATGATATCAAATTAAACCTATTATTTGATTTCTACCTCCACCATTAGTATTTGAGGACTCGTATTTGATTCTTGGTCTCCACGTGAAGTATCAAAGAAGAGGAATCTATTGTTTTGCAATTCATTACTGCCCCACTACAATCTTTCCACCTAAAGTGAGCACACCATTCCTTTTATTATTATACTCTAGATTAAATTTGCTAACTTTATATGGAATCGTGCCCTGGGCCGGGTTATTTCGGGTTTTTCGGCCTGGTGCTGGGCTTCTTTTTTTTTGCGTTTTTTGGGTTTAACTGTGGCCTGCTTTTCGTTTGCTTACTCAGCCTCCATGACGCGTCTTTTTCTTTCCGACTCCCTGACGTGTGTTTTTCTACGTGTCGTTTTTGTGTGTTGTTTTTCTGCAACCTACTCGAGTTCTTGGATTTCCAGCCGGTGTTTATTTCTCCGCCACCCGAATCGCCTACCAGTCGACGTTTTACGTCGTCCAGCCGCCTCCGTTACTGTAAACCCTAATTTTACTATTTACTGTCTCTTTTAGTGTTAGTTTATAGATTTGTATGGGGTTTTGGTGGTGGGTGTTTGGTGGTGTTATTGGGCAAGCCGGTATGAACCCTAATTTTACTTTTTGGTGTCGCTTTTTTTTGCCGGGGCAGTAATTATAAATCTGTGTAGGTTTTTTTTGGTGGGGGTTTGATGGTGGTATTGGGCAACCCGGTAACCTGGTGTTGCAGCCATGGCGGTGGTCCGTTTCTTGGCGGGGCAATCCTGTTTGTTGGTGTTGCAGTTATGGTGCTGTCTGGTACTTTTAGTTATGTTCGGAACTGTTTTCTGGATTAAATTTGGTTGGATAACTAATGAAACTAATGTCGAGTACAAGATAACTGGTTTGAGTGACAAACCCTGCAATCAGTAGCTGTATGTCTTTTTGCCTCTCTTTTTATTGTTTGCGTTTGCTTTTTACAGTAATTTAGTGTATTATTGCATACTTTGAAACTTAATGATTTTGATATTTGCTGGAAATATTTGGGGTTGAAAATCAGGCCGTATCTTGGCGAGGCAACCAGGTTACCTGGTGTTGCAACCATAGCGGTGGGCTGTATCTTGGCGGGGCAACCCGGTCGGTGGGTATTGCAGCTATAGCGCTGCCTGGTCGTACGAATTACTCTATTGATGTATTTGCAGGTTTGAGCCTTTTTGTATCTCTTTTAGTTGCTTTATGTATTAAGTTGATGTTTTACAAATGAGATGTTTGACAGGCAGTGATGATAGATTTTTCTGCGTTTATATTTTTCGAGCATATGTATAAACTGCTGGAGATATTTGGGGTTGAAAATCAGGCTGTATCTAGGCGGGGTAACCCAGTTACCTGGTGTTGCAGCCATGGCGGTCGACCGTATCTTGGCGGGGCAGCCCGGTATGTTGGTGTTGCAGCTATGGCGGTGTCTGGTCGTATGAATTACTTTGTTCGTGTATCCGCAGGTCTGAGCCTTTTTGTTATCATACTATACTCTAGATTAAATTTGCTACATTCCTATGGAATGGTGCCGTGGGTCGGGTTATTTCGGTTTTCGGGGCCTGGTGTTGGGCTTCTTCTTTTCCGTTTTTTGGGTTTAACTGTGGCCTGCTTATCGTTTCCTTACTACAAGTGCTCGATGCGTGTTTTTCTACGTATCCTTTATTTACAAAGGAGATGTTTAATAGGCGATGATGATAGATTTTTATGCGTTACATATAAACTGCTGACGATATTTGGGGTTGAAAATCAGCGCGTATTTTGGCGTGGTAACCCGGTTACCTGGTGTTGTAGCCATGGCGGTGGGCCGTATCTTGGCGGGGCGGCCCGGTATGTTGGTGTTGCAGCTATGGCGGTGTCTGGTCGTATGAATTACTTTGTTCGTGTATCCGCAGGTCTGAGCCTTTTTGTTATCATACTATACTCTAGATTAAATTTGCTACATTCCTATGGAATCGTACCGTGGGTCGGGTTATTTCGGTTTTCGGGGCCTGGTGTTGGGCTTCTTCTTTTCCGTTTTTTGGGTTTAACTGTGGCCTGCTTATCGTTTCCTAACTACAGGTGCTCGATGCGTATTTTTCTACGGGTCCTTTATTTACAAAGGAGATGTTTAATAGGCGATGATGATAGATTTTTATGCGTTACATATAAACTGCTGACGATATTTGGGGTTGAAAATCAGCGCGTATTTTGGCGTGGTAACCCGGTTACCTGGTGTTGCAGCCATGGCGGTGGGCCGTATCTTGGCGGGGCGACCCGGTACACTGGTGTTGCAGCTATAGCGATTTCTGCTTGTATGAATTAGTCCCTTTATGTATCTGCAGGTCTGAGCCTTTTTGTTGCCTTTTTGATTATATGGGCTCTGTAAATTCGGTTATTGGGTTTTTACATTGGGCTGATTTTTGGCCTGTTTCTGTTTCGTTTTGTTTCGTCTGAATTGCTAATTTTTGGCCTGTTTCTGTTTCGGTTATTTCCTCCGAATTGCTGATGTGTCTTACACCTGTACTGTACGTGTCGAGGCACCACAAGCGGTGTAATAGGCTGTGAGGATATGCTTTTCTGCATTTATGTTTTTTGAGATAATATGTAAATTAGTAGAAGTATTTGGGGCTGAAAATCAGGCCGTATTTTGGCGGGGCAACCCGTGATGTTGGTGTTGCAGCCATGACGGTGTCTGGTGCTCCTAATTACTCCTTCTTTGAATTTGCAGATCTGAGCCTTTTAATTGTATTTACGAGTGTTATTATTTGTATTGATATTTTTGTTTCATTTAATTTACGTGCATGCTTAGAATTTTGTGTCTGTGTTGGATTCTTGCTTGGTTCAGTTCACGTATCGTATCCAAGGTAACTTTAGGTTTAGTAAGTACGTTATTTTTTGTGCGCTGATTGATTTTCTTTGTTATTGATTCAATGACAGTGTAGCATCTGCGTCTGGTTCGTACAACTATTTGCGCCTAGGTACGCTAATCTAAATTCTACTCTTTATTTAATACAAGCAAATACGAACTCTTAAAAAATAACACGATTATTTGAAAAAAAAACATGAAAACGGAGATAACAAAACAGACCAAAATTGAACAACTGAAAAAAATTAATTGTGAGTTAAAACTGGAGATTAGGGCTTCTGAAAAGAGGTTTTTGGATTTGGATGTTGGGGTTTTGGGTATGGAAAATTTGGGTAAGGAGTGGACGAGCCAGTAGCAAAGCTGGCTCATGAACTCTTTATCCAAATTTTCCAAACTCAAAACCCTAACATTCAAATCCAAAAACCTCTTTTCAGAAGGCCTAACATCCAGTCCTAGCTCACAGTTCGTCTTTTTCAGCTCTTCAGTTTTTGGTTTATTTTGTCTTCTTCGTATTCATGTTTCGTTCTTAGATAATCATGTTCTTTTTTACGGGTTTGTAGACTTTTAAAACCATTTGGTTTGCTGGGGGAAAATGGAAATTCCCAAAGTAAAACTCACTGCTCACATGTTAACGAATTTGCTTGAGTTTCGTTGGAACGAGCATCAGCAGTCACCGAAACCTGGACGGAAGACAGCAGATCCAACATTTGGGTGAAAAATCTTTTCATCTATCTGTTCGATCTCCGGTATTTCGTTCTCCTGCTTCGGTGGATGCTTATCTTCTTTCCAACTTCACTCCAGTAACTTCATTTATATGTAATGACTGAGTTTAACTTTCGAATTTTCCATTTTCCCCTAGCACTTCAAATGGTTTCGAACAGTGTGAATCGCTTTCAATATCCCTGTGTTTTTTATGATCTCTTTTCAATGGGATGTAACTAATACTGTTTCGTTTTTTTGCTTTCTTCTTTTATACTGGTATCCAAGGTGACGAACAAAAGCCAAAACCGTTTTAGTTACTCGGGAGCAACGGTGTTCAAGAAAGGACGGTCAACAACGACGGAAGTTGGAGGGTGGAATCATGGGGTTCAAACATGTGGATGAAATGGTCTTTTATTTATATGTCGGACCCCCATGCTTCCACTTTCCAACTTCAACTATTGCCGACTCTCCTTCCAAGTACCAAAACGACAAGCCATAAGCGACAATGCAAAATGATACGACCCGACCTCGTGCATCGCACGAGAGTCACCTAGTTATTATCATTGTTAGTAGTATTATTATCTTATTTTTTTAACCTTTTTCACTCGTATTATTATTCTTACGATTTCATCTCCTTTTACTGCTTCTGGTTCTACTAGTATTGGTTCATCATCACAACTCTCTTTAGTTCATTCTACTGAAAATATCTATCCTTCATTCGGTTTCAAACTTAATCCTGATGTGTCTAAATACAAACTTTGGTGTCGTATTTTAATGATATATGTACTCGGGCTCGATTTGGTGGTTTTATAAATGGAAAATCTTTAGAAAAAAAAATGAAATAGATGAAGACTGGTGTTCCATTGATGCAACAATAAAAACATGGTTTTATGTAACTTGTGATTCCAATCTATTGTCAATTATCACTATAAATGTATCACACTATAGACCTATGGGTTAATCTTACTCAATTATCCTCCTAATTAATTGTCATAGATGCATTCCTAATTGTGCCAAGAATTATATTTTAATACTTTGGGCTTGGTTGGGTTATCCTGGTTTTCATTTGGGCTTTGTTAGGTTATGTTGGTTTTCTTATTTTTGTTGGCCCGTCTTCTCCTTTTTTATTAAACGTGGCAGATTCGAATACTACACGTGCCTTCCTCCCGTTCTTCATCCGATTGATTTCTTTCTCCTTCTCGCCAGGTGTTGCTGTCTTTCCTATTGTATTCAAGGTTTTTCTAAAATTAGGGGTTTTTGATTCGTCCCAATTCTCATCAATTTTTTCATTTTTATCAAAGCCAAAGGTAATTCGATAAAATCACACTCAATAATCAATTGATTTATTAATCTCAGGATTCGATTTTTTTTTACTGTTTTTGTGATCATTTTTTTTTGGTAGTTCTTTTTATTATAATGAAGAAGATGGATTTGGTGTCTGCTTACAAGGTAGAAGATTTTATTAGGATTGTTTTTTAGTAATGTGTTTATGTATGTTCAGGGAGTTGATGGACTTGTAAAGGGAAGAAAACAAAGATCGACGTTTTTCAACTACTTTGTGTTTTGTCTTGCCGTTGGGGCTCTCATTGTTGTTACCTTTGTCGTATGGATCGAAGACAACAAAGGATGGGAATGGGGTTTCGGATGTTCTTAGTAGGTTCGGGTTTTTATAGAAACAAGATTCCTTCCGGTAGTCCTCTTACCATTATTTTTAAGGTAATACCATTTTTAGTTCAAAATTATAAATATTTCTATCAATGTTCCATATTAGTCTTTGTACCATTTACCATAGCTAATCAAGTAGTGGTTAAATTTATAAAAAGGTTCTATTATCGTTATATTGAATGAACTATACGGTTGTTTATGTGAAATATGGCATAAAGTAGGTTGTTGTTTGATGACATTAACAAAAAATAGTTTTTTCCAAGTTTAATTGTTGTTTAGCTCAACTCTCGATATTCTCAGTCCAACAAGCCTCTACTATGAACACCAAAATTAGGTCACTAAAAGTCCCAGCAGCCTCCATACCGGTTTTCCATGTTATGTTCATCATATTATTTGTTTGATTAAATCTGTTTGATAATTGATGTTTTTTTATTTCAGCTTCAAGTAGAGTTGCACATAAGGAGGTGGAACGTGTTGATCAGCTATATTATGCATATGCAAATAAGTCGTCTGGTATAATCGAGTAAGTGAAAATCTATTTAACCAAATAGAATGTCCTAGACAAAACAAATCTTTTATTTATTAGTTTATATGAAGGTTATTGTTAAAGAAAATGAGAATAGGAAGGCGTTCTATGGAGGTTACTGTTAAAGAAAATGAGAATAGGAAGGTGAGAGAATTAAAACCTTCTTCATCGATGAGTGGAAATAGGCGAAAAGACAGCCCCCGTGAAAATGAGTATAGAAAAGGACTGAGGCCGATTCTTTGGCTTGCACCCAACTTTCCATTAAGGACAGAGGAATTATTGTCGTTGCTTGACATTTTAGCAAATAAAGTGAAGGCGATAAGAAGGTTAAGAGATTTACTTACTACAAAACTTCCAATGGGCACGTTCCCTGTTAAGGTACTTTCTTTATTATTCAGTTTATTTTTTGAAAACATTTAGGCTAAAGTTGTCGTTGTGGATAAATATGCCTTGTAGTGGTGAAAATGTCGACCCATTTACTTATGAGTGGGTCGCTTTTGGTATGTTATATGTATAACACGTCATATCAGCCAAATCAAGAAATTTAGTTAAAAAGGAATGAATGGGTCAAAGACAGATTTAAGTCTGCCCCAAATGTTTTTGTTACATACTGTTGGCTGTATAATCTCATTATATGTCAAATATATGTATTTAATATGTAAATAGCTATAGTTATGGGTCATAATAAAACAGTGTAATGGGCTGTAAGTTTGGGTCAAAACAGTTAACCTAAACAGCCGTTATGTAGCAGTTATTAGGGTAAACGTTGCAACGGTTGAAACATAACCGTTGCTTAGTATAAAGTGTCAATCGAGTCTGTACATATTCAATCATCAATACAATCGTTTCTGTGTTTAATCTGTCTTGAATCACTTTTTATTTTATTGAATTATTTATCATACAACCATGATTCATTCGAGTATGTTGCGATCCAATTGGCTTGGCAAGAAACCTGTGCCACATTGGTATCAGAGCTATGGCTCAAATCATGGGAGAAGGCCACAGCCAATTGATCGAGAAGAAGTTTCAAGTAAGTTTTTGCAAAGGGTATCACCACAAAGAAGATCTCCATGGAGTAAGAAGAAGAATTTGTCCCCATAATGTAAAGAGATGTTGTTGCAAAGGATAAAGGAGATAGAGGCTTTTAATGCCTCACAGGAATCGAAAAGGTATGGAGATAATAGCAAAACTCAGAAGGAGAGAAGGGCTAGGTGTTACAAGTGCAAGACCAAAGGGCATTTTTATTGGAATTGCCCAAACAAAGAAGACAAGAAAGGGAAGCAAAAGGCGGAAAGGATGGCTGATACAATCAAGTACCCAGAAAAGGTAATGTTTTCGGAAAAAGTTCATGTTAATACTGGTTTTATGGTTAACGGGACAGATTTCAAAAATTGGGACAATATTTGGTTCGTTGGAAATACATACAAAATTCACATGTGTTCAACAAGGGACTTGTTCAATAATTTAACATACAAGTTTGAGACGATAGCAAAGGAAGAAAATGAAGGAAAATTCATATTCTCATATGGATTTGGGGATGTTGTGATGGAAACAAAAGAAGTCAACTATGTCATACCAAATGTTCATTACACACCAGAGGTTACTAACAATGTTTTAAGTATTGATCTTTTAGAAAAGCAAGGCTATGTTTTTGAAATTAGTGAGAACAGATGCAATATTCATTACATGTTTGGAGGAAAAGAAACATGGGAGGCACATAAGGAAATTCACACAGAAGTGGATAATTTAAAGAAAGCCATCACTGAACATAACAAGTATTTACAGAAATACTTTGAATCCGTTGAACCAAAAGAAGAAGAAGTGTCACTCGTGAAGGGCCTGGAGGAATTAAAGTGGAACAAGGATGATGAGCACGATTACGTTGATGATGAGTACATCAGTTGGAATGGATCCCTATACGCCCTGAAGGTAAACTCGTTCTCAAGGTTTTTATCTTTTCTGATTCATATGTAATTACACGTTTATTCTAAACATGTAATATTTTGTTAGTTACTAGATTCATATGTAATTACACGTTTATTCTAATATCAGTCTTTGTATTGTTTGGATATTAATGTTGCTTGTTTGATTAATTATATGCTTGAACGTTTACGTTATTTTGAATTAATCAAATATATGTTTTGTGATGTTTATGTAATATCCAGTTTACATTCGCACGGATGAGGATGCATCCGTGCGCATGAGAGTTTCATTCGCACGGTTAAGTTAATTAAACAAAGTGTTTATTAAGATGTTATATCCATACGGACGAGAGCATATCCGTACGGATAGGAAGTAATGGCTTGTTCATTCGTACGGATGATATCACATCCGTACGGATGAATATCTGGGCCTATATATACCCAACGTGATCCTGCATTATGGGTAAGTTTTTCTAGGGTTTTATGTGCGTGTTGAACTGCTGCTGCCGTGTTTCTTAGAGTTCCAAATCGATTATAACATATAATCAATCATCCGAATAGTCTTCCTTAGGTCCAATCTTATCAATAATCATTGGTTTGATTCCGTTTCCGAAGGTTAAATATTTGCTAGATAATCGATAGCTTATTTCCGCTAGGTTATGATATTGAGAAAAAGGCGTACTCTTACTTATGTCAGGCTATTCCTAGATCCGTGTTTCATCAATACAAGACATACAAGTTTTCGAAACAATTGTGGGATGCATTTGAATTAGACTATGAGGGAAACAACAAGTTGAAGACTATGAAGGGAAGAGCATTGAAAAAAGAGTTTGACAATTTTACTTTGAAAAACATTTAATTGATGTCATTTATATCGAAACGATGTTTCAAAAAGCAGATATTTTTACAAAGGCATTTGACAAGTCTAGGTTTGGATTTTTACTGCTGGAAAATGGTGTAGTCAAAAAGAGTGAGGTAATTGAAGCACCTAAGCCCGACAAGTAACCGGGATTATTCTTGTATACTACGTTAAGGTTTTAACCTTTTATTTTCTTCTTTTTAGTTTTATAAAATTTCGAAAAATACAAAAAGATTTTTATTTTTAGAATTTTAGGGGGAGAAATACTTAAACCAAAAAAAAGAAAAAAAAAATGGGGGAAGTGACGAAATACTGAACTAAACTGAACATGTAATTGTCAAAAAGAGATGCTAATTGTAATGTCTACACATGTCAGTTGTAAGATATATTGGTAGGCTTATCTTACTGAAACTTGATGAAAATAAATCATTTTTAAAAGGGTTGTCGCAGATATTAAATTTTAATTTGAATCGTTATGGATATGTCTCAAAGACTGTCTAAATGATATCTGGAGATCAATAACAAATGAGAACATTGTAAACAGCACACAACAGTCGAAATTAAATGTTTTAATATATTATGATTAGCTTTTGTCTTGTAGTGTTTGTGGCTTTTCGCTGGATCAATTCGAAAATAGTAAATATTAGGCGTAATATCAGAAAATAAATACAGTATGTCAGTATATATTGAAGCAATTAAGGGCCATTCCAGTGATTTTGGGATAACATCCTTGAATGATTTGATCAAGATCAAAGAAATTAAGGAAATGATGTGAATACCAAAATGGACACACTCTTTTCAAGATCAAATACAAAGTAAGAGATAAGTAAACAAACTTCAAAAATACCTTGATGGATGAACAAAATTATAAGGTCGAAAGAAGATCATCATTCGAGCATTCCAAATAAAGGGTGAGGAAGTACTTAATAAACAAACTTCAAAAATACCTTGATGGATGAACATAACTATAAGGTCGAAAGAAGATCATAGTTCGAGCATTCCAAATAAAGGGTGACGAAGTGCTTATTCTCTGAATGGTGTAAATTAAACGTTTTAACGATCAAGAATCACTGGTCCTTATTGCATGTGCAGTAGATGACATACTGACATACAAAATAAATATTATGATATTACGTCTGGTATTTATGAAGATAGAATTGAAAAGGCTGAAAAGTTAAGAGGACAAATACACAAACATACGTACAATTCTAATTATGATATAATTCTGATGACTGTTAAAATTTAAAAGGTGTGTTGATTTCTATGTTCAAAATATTGGGAGATCTTATCGAGATAACCATTTTGAAAGAAAAATGTCAAGTGAATGTTTGTTTAAGTTTAAGAGGACAAATATACCAATAATCGTAAATTGAGATGTTAATAGTTACAAAGAAAAATGAATGACAATGTTATGTTTGAGTATGAGTCTGATCCCTTATTCGAAAAGATTCTCACAAAAAGAATGTGAATTTTTCAGTTTGTGTAGTTATTAGTTAAATTTTTAAACTTTCATTATTCTGTCTTAGTTAAAATTTCTTTTTATTTACCAAAAACAGAAAAATTCAAAAAGATTTTATTTTTATTGTTTTAGTTTTACGGTTGCTTGTCGTGACTTGAAATCTAAGCGTGAAACTGAGATTAATGTTAAATTTGTATAACGTTTCAAAGTCATGATTGGTGATGAAGTTTTAGTTAGAATCTTTTGAAATTATGTTTTAGTTTGCGCAAAACGTATATTCTTTCTGAAATTGATAAGTTTTATGTGCTTAACGTTTACTTGGTGTTTGAATTTGATGAAAAGTGAAATCTTTAAAGCATTCAAGTATTGCAGCTCACTCGTACGGATGTAAATTACATACGCACGGATCAACAACTCACCGCACGAATCAAAGGGAAGGTATTGTTTAGGTTGTAATTTCTCATCCGTGCGGATAACATCACATCCGTGCGGATATCATAACATCCGTGCGGATCAAAGGTGATTTAAGCTTTAATTTTTTGTTGGTTAAACACACGGACGAAGGCTCATTCGTGCGGATGTCATTTACATCCGTGCGGATGAGAAACGGGTATATATACCTACGCGTCTGAGCTGTTCATTCACAAATCTCATCCGTTTAAGAAATTTTCATCAAAATTTCAAAGTGTTAGAACGAGTTTTTGAATCCCGTTTTATTGTGTAACTTTGCATTGCGATTCTAATCATACAAACCACGTAAGTTATAACGACCGTTTAAGTGTTTAATCGTTGATTTTAGGTTCAAATAGACTTTAATCAATCGTTCATTTGTGTGTGTTTGTAATGATAAATTGATTTAGGGGATAAGTAAATCGGTGGATTGCGAACATGTTGGTATAATTTTTGTGTCCAAAAACAGGTTAATATAAAATCTAGGTTTTGGAAAACCAACAGTTGCGATGAACTATGTCCGCACGAATGTGAATTCATCCGTGCGGATAGGAGCTTCATTCGTACGAATGTTTAGTTCATTCGTACGGATGTATAATGTTTAATCCGCTTGTTTTGATTAGTTCATCCGTACGGATACATACTGATCCGTGCGGATGGAAGTGTTCCTACGTACGGATGGCCAGAACAGAAACTTTAAAAACATTTGAATTTTATTCTAATTGTTTTGCGTTCGATGTTTACATTTCTGTTTGCAGGAAAATGGCTGAAATTTCTACATCTGAAATTCCTGTTTCAAATGTTGATGTATCTGTGGAACAGTCATTGCAATCTCAAAGCGCTAACTGGAGCGTTGGACCGAAAAACAACATGTGCGCTTATCTCGACGAAGAGACCCGTAATGCTAAAAGTTTTACCGGAATCATCACGTTCCTGAAGAGATCCAGAATTCACAAGGCTATATCTACTGAATGTGTGCCTTACTTGTCTCACATAACATCTTTCTGGGAAAATGCTCGGGTTGTTCGTGAAGATGGAAAGATTCAAATACACAGCAATGTTCTCGGGGTTGATATAATGGTCGATGAAAGCGTTATTCGAGAGGTTATCGGATTTGAAGACAAAGCTGGTTTACCGACGATGCTGAACAAGTATCTTGTGAGAGGGTTGCTTTTGCGGGTAAAATATGATGGTGCAATAGAGAAGGGAGTGATTACGAAGTCTGGGTTTAGCATACAATACAAGTATCTGTGTCACGTGTTGCAACACTGCTTGAGCCCAAGAAAGGCTGGATATGATGAGATGAGGGAGATAACACAAAGTGCTTTTGCAGCTTTGGTGCTGAATATTCCTTACAATTTTTCAGGAATGATTATGCAGCACATGGCGGAGAACTTGGAGATGAAAAAGCAAAAATATCTGATGTATGCACGCTTTGTGCAAATGATTCTTAATGTGAAGGTCCCGATATTGCACAAAGCTGCTGATGATACGATCAAGCTGGATGTAATGACTGATGTGACAATGGGACGACTGCTTACGTACAAGAACAAGAAGGTGAAACCGGTGGAGAAACGGTTGATTGGTCACCTTGCTAATCCATCATATGTCTTCCCGGGCGGTAGGAAATGGAGACATGATGACAGTGAATCAGATAAGGAGGATATTGTTGTACCTTCACAGTCTGATTCCGATGACGATGATGAGGTTATTCCGGTTGAATCTCCGGTTGCTGGTGGATCATCATCTCAAGCAGGTTTGAGAGATGAAGATGATGTTGTTATGAGTGCTGAAGAGATTCCTTTAGTACGGAAAAGAAAAGAACCTTCTGCAGGTAGATCGTTAGGAGATATTATCAAGAAAAGGGAGAAAACTTCAAAACGTTTTAAGCTGGTGAAACGTTCTGACATTACTCCAAAGACGATTGCCAGCTCTGCAGATCCAGTTCCTCCTCTTACGGCTTCTCAGTCACAGCAAGGTCCCCAACAAAGCGAACCAATCATGACGACTGCTACCATAACAACAACAACTGCTGGTGGATCATCGTCGTCAATGCAGATTTCTGATTCTGCTCAGCTCTCTATTTTGAATTCTATGTTATTGAGTGTTTTAGCAAAACAGCAGCAACAAGATGAAGAAATTAAGAGACTTAATGCTGACCGCGCTGAAATGTCTGAGATGATACAAAATCAGAATCTGTTGCTTGATTCACAGAGGTTGCTGCTTGAGGACTGCTCAAATAGAAACAAGGAATTGGAAATCATCACTGCTGAGCAATCCAAGCAAATCAAGAAGTTGGAAGAAAATTACAACCAAGTGAAAGATAGTATGATTGTAGGTGATGATGGGATTTTCAGACTTAATGGACCAGACGATGCATCTGCTGAACCGGCTGCCGAAGGAAGTGAAAGCACTGAGTCTGATAAAGCTGGTAAAGAACATACGAAGTGAATCGCAGCATGATATTACTCCAATCTCACATGTAAAGTCCAAATTAACTCACATTTTGGATATGCAGGGGGTAATTCAGTTTAGCGTTGAGCACGATAAAGAAGAAGGAGAGATAATTCATTGTTTGACTAAAGAACAGATTGCAGAGCTATTGGAAATGAATCCCGATGAAGTTATTACTGAAGAAACTGCATCTGCTTCTGATGCAAATCCTCCTGATTCTAATGATGATGATGATGAGATAGTATTTGAGCATAATGTTGATTCAGCAAATCCTATCTATCAGTCAAATGATTTTCAAGATCTTCCAGATGACGATGAAATTTTTAACGTCGATGATGGGGATCTTAATCGGAAGTTAGAGAAACATCCGGCGGCCAGTCAAGCTACACCAAATCTAGAAGAATTGAATGTTAAGAAAGCTGAATGGCGTCAGGCAGTGCAAGGATGTTTTCGCCCGTCTCAACAAGTTGTTCAACCTGATTATACGAAGTTTTACTCTTTGAAGGGTGCGAAGACTGAAGGTCAAATAATCAGTTGGGCATACTTGGATGATTTGAATGTCTATGCAATCAAGCGAGAACGTGGCATAGATTACTTTAAACTCGCTCCCGATTTAAAGACGTTGCCATATTTTGATATGATGCAGCTGGCTCGTCTTAAGTTGATGTACAGTGAGTCAGATGATAAAGCAACTTGGTTGGAAAAACAGCTTCGGTATGAGTTCAGAACATCATGGAAATACCTGAGGCCACAATATCCAAAGATTACCTATTCCAAAGATCGGAAGAATCCGAGAACAGGTAAAGCTTTGAAGCATATCAAGTATACAGCGCCAAGGGTAATGGAGAAGATTCCGCTACGCAAAATGAAAGCCGATTTCCATCGGAGATTCAAATGGTGGTATTATGATGATCGAACTACAGAAGCTGTGATTGTGTTGGAGAGGAAAGGTGTTTGGGAAACACTGAGAATTTTTGATCCGATGTGGATTAGAAATTTGACAGATGATGATATTTATGCTTTGTATCTATGTCCTATATTCTGTGAAGTCAAAGATATGGATCAGGCGTCGCGTTTCAACAAGGTTGTACGTGTATGTTTCATTTACAAGATCCACGCTTAAGAGGACAGATCGAAGACATGTTTTCGGCAGCAATGAAGATTTTTGAAGACTGAATACATAGAATCTAGTTCCTAGGGGGAGTTTGTAGGTGCATTTTGTTAGTTACTAGATTCATATGTAATTACACGTTTATTCTAATATCAGTCTTTGTATTGTTTGGATATTAATGTTGCTTGTTTGATTAATTATATGCTTGAACGTTTACGTTATTTTGAATTAATCAAATATATGTTTTGTGATGTTTATGTAATATCCAGTTTACATTCGCACGGATGAGGATGCATCCGTGCGCATGAGAGTTTCATTCGCACGGTTAAGTTAATTAAACAAAGTTTTTATTAAAATGTTATATCCATACGGACGAGAGCATATCTGTACGGATAGGAAGTAATGGCTTTTTCATTCGTACGGATGAGATCACATCCGTACGGATGAATATCTGGGCCTATATATACCCAACGTGTTTCTGCATTGCGGATAAGTTTTTCTAGGGTTTTATGTGCGTGTTGAACTGCTGCTGTCGTGTTTCTTAGAGTTCCAAATCGATTATAACATATAATCAATCATCCGAATAGTCTTCCTTAGGTCCAATCTTATCAATAATCATTGGTTTGATTCCGTTTCCGAAGGTTAAATATTTGCTAGATAATCGATAGCTTATTTCCGCTAGGTTATTGATATAACATTGATGTCTTAAGATCCATACACCCCAACAAGAAGAAGCAAATGGAAGCACCTCAGACAGCAATGACTTCTTTGTCATTGCTTGAAGATCAGCAAGCATTACTTTGAAGACAGTTTGACATTAATGGATTAGGGGGGAATTGTTTGCTGTATAATCTCATTATATGTCAAACATATGTATTTAATATGTAAATAGCTATAGTTATGGGTCATAATAAAACAGTGTAATGGGCTGTAAGTTTGGGTCAAAACAGTTAACCTAAACAGCCGTTATGTAGCAGTTATTAGGGTAAACGTTGCAACGGTTGAAACATAACTGTTGCTTAGTATAAAGTGTCAATCGAGTCTGTACATATTCAATCCTCAATACAATCGTTTGTGTATTTAATCTGTCTTGCATCACTTTCTATTTTATTGAATTATTTATCATACAACCTTGATTCATTGGAGTATGTTACGATCCAATTGGCTTGGCAAGAAACCTATGCCACATTGGTATCAGAGCTATGGCTCAAATCATGGGAGAAGGCCACAGCCAATTGATCGAGAAGAAGTTTCAAGTAAGTTTTTTCAAAGGGTATCACCACAAAGAAGATCTCCATGGAGTAAGAAGAAGAATTTGTCCCCAGAATGCAAAGAGATGTTGTTGCAAAGGATAAAGGAGATAGAGGCTTTTAATGCCTCACATGAATCGAAAAGGTATGGAGATAATAGAAAAACTCAGAAGGAGAGAAGGGCTAGGTGTTACAAGTGCAAGACCAAAGGGAATTTTTATTGGAATTGCCCAAACAAAGAAGACAAGAAAGGGAAGCAAAAGGCGGAAAGGATGGCTGATAGAATCAAGTACCCAGAAAAGGTAATGTTTCCGGAAAAAGTTCATGTTAATAGTGGTTTTATGGTTAACTGTCACACCCCGCTAAAACGGAACGCATGATGTGAACAGCACTAGCATTCGATACACAAGTTTATAATTCCACACCAAGTTATATTAAAGAAAACATAGCATCCAAGGTTTACAGATGTTTAAACAACGTTTACATATCCGAATTACAAAATAGGTGTTCATAGCCAACCACCCAAACCCTTCCCGGTTCTTGAAGTCATTCGTCCCAAAAGCATGAAGTCATCGGCTAGCTTACTCGTTACCTGAAATCACGAGTCAAGTGTTAACTACGGGAGACGTAGTTAGTGAGCTACAAGTTTAAGTAAAGCATAAGTTTTCAAATTGTAATCGCATAACCATGCATAGAGTATCACATTCAAAATACTTGTCACATAAAAATGAATTGAGTATAGCATTTGTGCTTATAGGCATTGACCACATAGCGCGACTATGTGCCAATCCTAAGTTTTGCCCAATGATCGTTGCTAAGCCTAAAGCCTACCCATTTAGTATTATGCACCATCGTTATAAGTCGTTGTGGTGAGGGTCAATCTACCCTAATAGCACTATCCATATCTACTAACGGTCCTTTCCAAAGGGATTAATAGCAACTAATGTCCTTGGTAGTTGTCGGGAGTTTTCAATGGTTTCTCACGTCCATGTTGTACAAGGTCCGCAACATGACGATCGATTGTTATAGTCATTGGCAAATATAGCTTTCGTGTCCTCGACATTGTTGGCAAAGCCCTCAACAATGCCGGTAAAATAGTCATTCGTTTTAGTATTTAAAATATCAAAGTGTTTCATAATAGCTTTCAAAGTATACAAGTGTTTTCGTAATAGCATTCAAAGTATTCAAGAATTTTCATAAAAGCGTTCGTGTATCAAATAGTTTTTCAGCTTAAGTAATAGTTAATGCCTAAGACTCGCATTTCACCCCAAAAAGTATTAAAAGCGTTTTAAAAGAATGGGGGTTTGTAACTCACTGTTTGCGAAGATCGTAGCGTGCTCGGAAAAGCTCGGAAAAGCTCGAAAAGTGCTCGGAATCACCGAAATCCTATTTTATACCAAGTTATCGAGTGAGTATGATTGTTTATGAGTTTGTAACATCGTTAGTCAACGAGAATTACTTAAGTTTTATGATTATATTAAGGTCTAGTGAAAATCGGGCAGCGCTAGAATTAGTTATTTGTTATTTTGAAGATGGATTTCAACATGCAATGGCTAGAATTAGTAACACCTTTTATAATATTAGTTTATTTTGGATTTTCAACCATAATAACAAGGATTTATACATAACTTTTATAAAATCCCGTTTTTGTATATAAGTTGTTATAAAACTTCATAGAAACATGTTTTTAGATATTTGATCTTACATGCAAGGAGTTTAGTAAATAATAATAACAAGTAGAAGAGTTTTTACCCAATAAAAATGAATGGAGGATGATATTTTGGAGAATCTAGTTTCAAACGGATGAAAAACGTTTCTTGACCGAAAGGATGGATACTCCTTGCTACCCTTGATTATTAGCACGTTTTTATGATGTTTGTTATGGTATTTTAGAGATGTTTTTGATGAGATGTTGGCTGGAATTTATGTATGAGTTGAGAGAGAATGATAGAGGTGTGTGTGTGTGAAGTGTATGTGTAAATGTGTATGTGAGAATGAAGTGAGTGAAGAGGGTTAGAGAGGTGTTAGAGAGTGATCAAGTGATGAGTTCTGGACCATAAGGGGAGTCAACCACGTGTGGGACAGGTGTCGATTGCTTGATCCATGCAGGGATGAGTCATTAGAAGCAAAACATGTGAGTCTGCACCACCTCCACCGCGTCGCGGTGGCTCCAGTGCGGCGCAGTGGAAGGCTGGTCGTGACTCGGTTTTGTTTTACGTTATCGTTTAATGTTACGTTGTTTAGAGCATACAATTATTATGTAATGAACTTAGGCAAGTTCCTTATATGTTTTCTTGGTATTAGGATTCGATTATTGATTCGATTTCCGATTTCCGATTCCGAGACACACGCGTTTTATGTTTAAGTAACGTAAACCTACGTTAAAAGTTTTTGTATGAGTTACATCGAGCTTAGCTTAAAGAGTTATGTCTACGTAACCACGTAACACATAAAGTTAGTTATAACGAGTATCAAATACAAACATAACGAGGTTAAAAGTTAGTGTTCTCGACCTGAGTTTAGACGGTTGTCACATTCTCCCCATGTTGAAAGAATTTCGTCCCGAAATTTCAACTTGTGGTATTCGTAGTGGGAGAAGTGAAGAGATGAGGATACTTAAGCATCATTTGATCCTCTCGTTCCCAGGTATATTTGGGGCCTCGTTTTGCGTTCCATCGCACCCTCACTATGGGAATTTTACTATGCCTTAGTTTCTTAGTTTCGCGATCTATGATTTCAATCGGTTCCTCGACAAATTGGAGCTTTTCGTCTAGTTGTATCTCTTCTAAAGGGGTGATAAGCGTTTCGTCCGATAGGCACTTTTTCAGTCTCGAAACGTGAAAAGTGTTATGCATGTTACCGAGCTCTTGCGGTAGTTCTAAGCGATACGCAACTGGACCTACCCTTTCGAGTATCTCGAACGGTCCCACGTATCTTGGGCTGAGTTTTCCATGCTTTCCGCGGCGTATTGCACCTTTCCAAGGTGACACCTTTAGAAGTACTTTGTCGCCGACTTGAAATTCTAGATCCTTTCTGCGCATATCAGCATAGCTCTTTTGTCGCCTTCTCGCAGTCTTAAGTCTTTCCTTGATCGTTGTGATCTTATCAATCGTTTCTTGCACTATGTCCATGCTAATTAGTTGTCGATCTCCTGGTTCCAACCAACACAGCGGAGATCGGCATTTCCTTCCGTATAGAGCTTCAAAGGGCGCACATTTGATGCTAGCATGGTAGCTGTTATTGTAAGAGAACTCTATCAGTGGTAAGTGGTTATCCCAACTTCCTCCGAAGTCGATAACGCATGCTCTCAGCATGTCTTCTAATGTTTGTATAGTGCGCTCGCTTTGACCAGCGGTCTGCGGATGGTAAGCCGTGCTCAAGTCCAATCGTGTGCCAAACGACTCTTGGAATGCTTTCCAGAATCTGGAAGTGAAGCGAGTATCTCTGTCCGAGATAATTGACGTGGGTATTCCGTGACGAGTCACTACCTCGTTGATGTATATTTGGACAAGTTTTTCCACGTTAAAACTTTCCTTGATGGGAATAAAGTGTGGTGACTTCGTTAGTCGATCTACTATAACCCAGATCATGTCGTTACCCTTTGATGTTCGAGGTAACTTTGTGACGAAGTCCATTGTGATTTGTTCCCATTTCCACTCGGGAATTTCTGGTTGCTGTAGTAGTCCGGATGGCTTTTGGTATTCGGCCTTCACCTTCGCACAAGTGAGGCATTTCTCTACGTATAAAGCAACATCTCGTTTCATCCCAGGCCACCAATAATGTTCCTTGAGGTCCTTATACATCTTGCTTGACCCTGGATGTATAGAATATCGCTTTCGGTGTGCTTAGTCCATAATGGCCTTCCTTAATTTGTTAGTCGTAGGAATCCAGGCTCGGTCCTTAAAGTAATAAACATCGTCGCTCTTCCTTACAAAATCCTTGTCGTGATTGTGCAAGGTTTCGACGTTTGTGTTCTCTGCTTTCAAAGCCTCATGCTGGGCATTTGCTATACGCGTCCTCAAGTCGGGTTTGATATAGATTCCTAATGCACGTACTCGAGTCGTCTGTTGTCTCTCTTTCCTACTCAAGGCATCTGCTACGACGTTTGCTTTGCCCGGGTGATACTTAATATCGCAGTCGTAGTCGCTAAGGAGTTCCAACCATCTCCTTTGCCTCATGTTGAGTAGCTTCTGATCTAGTATGTGTTGCAAACTCCTATGGTCCGTGAACACCGTGCATTTGGTTCCGTAGAGATAATGTCTCCAGATTTTTAGTGCAAAAACTATCGCTCCTAGTTCTAAATCGTGTGTAGCGTAGTTGACCTCGTGTTTCTTAAGTTGTCGCGATGCATAAGCTATGACCTTATTTCGCTGCATCAATACACAACCTAATCCTAGGTTAGATGCGTCACAATAAACTACGAAGTCTTCGTTTCCCTCGGGAAGAGTTAAGATCGGAGCATTGCACAGTTTCGTTTTCAGGATATTGAAGGCTTGCTCTTGAGCATCTGCCCAGTTGAACTTCTCTTTCTTTTGTGTTAACTTTGTTAGGGGTTTAGCTATCTTAGAGAAATCCTGAATGAATCGCCGATAATACCCAGCCAATCCTAAAAATTGGCGGATTTCTGTCGGACTCTTGAGAGTTTTCCAGTTCTCTATAGCCTCGATTTTTGATGGGTCAACGTGGATTCCGGATCCGTTGACTACGTGACCGAGAAATTTGACTTCACGCAACCAGAATTCGCACTTAGAAAACTTTGCGTAGAGCTGTTGTTCTTTGAGTAATTCCAATAATAGTTTTAAGTGCTCTGCTTGATCTTCTTTGGTACGTGAATAGATTAAAATGTCGTCGATGAATACAATAACGAATTTGTCTAGATACGGTCGGCATACTCTATTCATCAAATCCATGAATACTGCCGGTGCGTTCGTGAGTCCAAACGGCATTACCAGGAACTCGTAGTGTCCGTATCTAGTGCGGAATGCAGTTTTCGGTACATCATCCTCATAAACCAACACTTGATGATATCCGGACCTTAAGTCAATATTTGAGAAGTAGGTTGTGTGACGTCCCGTCTATTTGAGGTACTTGAGTTACCGTTATTATTTTAATATTATTCGCAATTGTTTTGACCCTTGTATTTCGCTTTGTTTTACTCACGATTTATTATTGAGAATCGGGTTTTATGTGATTATTTTGATTAGTCCCTTGAGACGTAAGTTGATTTTTATCTAAGTGCCTTATAGTTAGTATGCTCATGGAAATAAGTTAGGAGGTTTATGCCAAATTTGTCGGTTAACGTATCCCTATCCTTAAGAAATCGTGCTTTGCTCGTGTTTATGTTTTTACCGAGAAGTATGTATTTCCATTTTGGAATTTAAATTGAATCATATAATGAATTACAATACCAATAATACCTATAATGAACTTGTCTAAGTTCATATGTAAAACAATCGGGAACTCTAAACAACGAACGTGCGTAACCATAACTTATAACGAAAAATGAAAATTTGCTGTTTGGAGGCCCTCTTGCGCCGCAAGTGATTGTCTTGCGCCGCAAGACAGGTGCAGATCAGCAACTTCGGGTTTTTCAAACTTTTGCAATTTCTCCTAACGTGGCCTAAACTTTTAGTGACGGGTTTGAGCTTGTCCAAAGGCCCTTTTTGGTCCAGTAACAACACACTAACACCCCCATTGACTCCTCATTTCACTTCACTTTTCACACACACATAACTCATCACTCTCTCTCTTCTTGAAGCTAAACACCCACAAACACAAACACTCTCCCCTTTTCTTTCTTGAACCTGAGATTCCAGAGTTAATACACATTTTCACCACCATAAAAGTGTTATCTTCATCAAGAGGAGTAAGGTTTGATCATCCATTTGAAGATTTACTTGGGTTATAACGTTTTCGGGTCGAAATCACCATCTCACATCAAGATCTTCATCACATCTAGCTTGATCTTCAAATCTTCACTTTATTTGGGGTAAAATAACTTAAACTTTCTGTATTTTATAACTTTTATTCATTGCATGTAACATCTAACTAAAGAAAATGAGTTTTATAAGAGTTTGATGGTAAAATATGTATGAAAATCAAGTTTTTGTAAAAATGTGTATGGATCTTGATTAAATGATGATAAAAGCTTTACAAAATGGTTATTTGAAAGTGTTTTTGAACATATTATGACTTGCATGTCCAAATCTACCATCAAAAGACGATTTACTAAACACGAAAAACGTTTTCGGTGGGAATCTGCCCAGGAGTTGCGCCGCAACTCTCCCTGTTGCGCCGCAACCTGGGGACAGATTGCCCGTTTTCGTTTTGTTTCGCTATTAAACGTAACCGTAAGCTTGTTTTCGTAAGAACTGGTATTAACGGATGGTGTATTGTGTTTTGGAGTTAGAAATCTCATCACCACACCATCAAAGGATTTTGTCTCGGGTTCTTAACTTGCTAAATTGCGGTTGCTATCGGTAAGAATTGACTTTCTTCCAAATTTCTCATTTTTCATATGTTCGGTTTTAGCCTTGAAAAATGGTTAGGAATAAATATTAGACCAACACATGTTATGATTTCGGATTTGGACAACTTTGGACTAAAAGACGTTAAAATGTGAATTTAACCATAAGTAACGTATTTAACTTATATCATATTATATATTATGAGAAAGACTTATTTACTCTTGAAAATACAATTTTGACAAGCGGGAAAGTGTACGGAAATTGGACTAATAATTTACGATGCGGAAGCGCTGCCGAAATTCATTTCACGCCTTTTTACGACTATAAAACACTTATATGAGTAAACTTGTGCATAAAAGTAATATATTACATTATAACATCGTCTTTGGACTCAAAGACGCTAACATATTTATAAAAGCCATAATATTACTTAAAACGGATGTTTTAACCTCTTTCAACAAATAAACCTTCGTTTCATAACACGTTCGTAATCTAAAATTATCAAATGGCGTTTTTACGACAAACTCTTGGCGAAATGGTTTTGAAGATTATATTACTCTTATATTTTGAAAAGTAAGACTTCAAATTATCCAAAGTGTCAAATTTGACTTTTAAATTGATTTTGACTTTAATAAGTCAACATAAATGACATTTGACTTTCATAAGTCAACATCTGTGACTTTGACTTTTATAAAGTCAACATTCCTTACGTTTGACTTTGACCAAGTCAACATTGTTTCCGTTGACCTTGGTCGATCTATTGAAACTTGATAACGATATTCTATTAACCGATACTCCTAGTAATCATTTTCGATTCGGATTATCATTCTTTCCAATTGACGATTATGACGTGGAATGCCGATATCTCTCCGAGCGGTCGTGTTTGACGCGGAACATCGCCTTCTAAATACGTCACCTCATTTAAACTTATTAATATTTGGATTATCTTATTTAACTTAATCTTAACCGACAAGGCTAAACCGGACCTAGACTTATAGAGATACTGAGACTATATTGTTTATTGTTTTAAGGCACTTAGGCGGTGGAGTTGTAGCTCTGTGTTTGGTGTACCCGATATTTGTTTGCTGAAGCTTTATCAGTGAGTTATTCGTAGCCCTTGTCTTAAATATTTTGGGCTGTAAAGCGTATTTTAAAATGTCTGCTTGTATGCGGAATGTTGTTGATTATCTTGTTTGCCTAGTGGATTAGGTCTGCCTTAGATTAAGCCATTAGCCCTTGTTGGGGCCCCCTGATACACTTGTTAAGCTTTGAGCCCAACGGTTTTACATATATATAGATCTATATGGGTTATAGACCTAACCCTCTCTGCTCGGTAGAATGTTTCTAGGAGTGGAAGTTATGGCCGGTTAATTGATTTGTTACCTTTGGTTGGCGACCTCAGGATTTGGGGTTGTACGGTCAGGTTCAGTGTATGAATAGTCTAGGCAAAGTACCTCTCACTATTGGTTGTTGAAAACAAGATATATCATTTGAAATTAACGTTGTTTGATGAAAATTGTCGATGGGTCAACTTTTACTTTAAATTTGCGAATAATTCACCAACATGTTGTTGATGTCGTTTTAACGCTTTGCAGGAAACTAAGGATTCCTGTTGATCATGCCATTTGTGCTTTTTGGGATATTTGTCTTGTGTATTTCGGAACTTGTGATACTTGTTGTAATGTCCTTGATGTTCCGTTTTATAAGTTTTGTACTACATTCGTACTCGGCGATTTATCGCTTTTGAATTTGTATTGTATTTTGTAAACACTTGGCATGATTAATGTTATTTTGATGTTGGTTTATTGGTTGTGTTGTTGTAACATTTGACTCATGATATTATAACTGGAACATCCCTGCGTTTCCGCTTCCAAGCGGGGTGTGACAGAAGTTGGTATCAGAGCCAAAGGTTATAGCGAACCGAGTGATTTTAACTGAGTAAATCACTTGGACTATGACCAAAGGCTTTTTGAATCGATTTTCTCTGATTGCAATGTGTGCACTATTTTTCATACGTGTTTATTTCGCGTTGTTATTGTGGCGTTTGGCCTTGTTTTTGCACACATTTGCTGATCGATTTTCTTTCCTTTTTATTTTAGGACGATGGCGCCTAAGAGGAGAGTTGCGACACGAAGTTCTGCTAGACGTGCTACTGCGAACGCGAGGGCTAATACCGCGAATCAGAATGCGAGAGCGAATACGTCGAATGCGAGAAGGAACAATGTGGAAAATGAATCGAATCCTGACATGGCTCAGATGATTGCTCAGCAGTTGGCGGCAATGATGCCCGAGCTTGTAGCTCAGCTGAAGGAGGGCACTACTCAAGGTAATGGTTCGGGTTCTGGAAACCCTGAGCCGGTTGTTAATAATGAAGGCCCTGAGCCGATTGTGAATAATGAGGGTCCCGAAGTCGTGATCACTGGATCAGGTAAAGCAGAGGGCTCAGCTCGACGCGCTAGTTGCACTTTGAAGACGTTTATGAGCTGCAAGGCCCCGGAATATAAGGGCAATGAGGGAGCAACTGGAACGCTCCAATGGATGGAGAAGATGGAATCCATCTTCGATGCTGTGGGATGTGCGGACGAGGATCGAGTCCGTTTTGCTGCTTTTGTATTTCAGGGTACGGCTCTGACGTGGTGGAATTCAATTGTGAATGTGCGAGGCCGAGCTGAGATCAGCAAGATGACTTGGGATCAGCTAAAGGAGTTGATGATTATTGAGTATGTTCCTGAATCTGAGATTCAGAAGTTGGAAGATGAATTGTGGAACTTGACCATGGTTGGGTCAGACATTCAGGGGTACACTTCGCGTTTTCACGCTTTGTCCCAACTAGTTCCCCACTTGGTCCGACCGGAGCTCAAGCGAATCGGTCGCTACACTCACGGATTACCCCCAGCAATCCGTAAGAGTGTCCTATCTAGCAAACCGAGCACCTTTCAGAGCGCGGTGGAAATTGCGATTACTTTGACTCAGAATGCGGTTCGGGATGGTGAGTTGCCCCCGATGATTGTTAAGCAAAACTCCGGAGGGAAACGGAGTGGTGGAAACCGCAATGAGGATTCAAGAAAGAAGTTTAGGAGGAATGATGCTCCTCAAGTTGCAAAATCGTATGCTGCTGTGGCAACGGGTACCCAGGGTAAGTACCCGCAGTGTGGTCGGTGTAGTAGGTATCACACCAAGGAAGTAGCTTGCTGGGAATGCAGTATCTGCAAGAAATTGGGTCACACGGACAAGTTCTGCAAAGCCGGAAAGGGGAAGTGTTTTGAATGTGGTTCTCCTGATCATCATAAGGACAGATGTCCTAAGTTGGCTGCAGCTGGTAATGCTCCTCGAGGCAGGGCGTTTGTTATGGGAGCCAAGGAGGCTCAGCAGGATCCACACGTCGTTACGGGTACTTTTCTTATTTGTGGTCGACCTGCGTTTATTTTATTTGATTCTGGTGCGGATAGAAGTTTTATATCTGATGAGTTTAGGACTATGATTCCCTGTAAGTCTGTACCTTTAGTACCTCCCTTTGAGATAGAATTGGCTGATGGTGAGTTCTTGCATGCGTCCGAGTTACTTTCCGACTGTAGTGTTAGTTTCGACGATCACTCTTTTCCTATCGACTTAATTCCGATTAGGTTAGGTAGTTTCGACGTGATTATCGGCATGGATTGGTTAGAGACGCATCGTGCGGAGATCGTATGTTTCGAGAAGATGATCCGTATTCCGTTACCGCATGGAGAGCCGCTATTAGTTCAAGGAAATAAGGCAGGGAAACGTCTTAAGATTGTCTCGTGTATGAAAGTCCGGGAGTACATCAAGCGGGACTGTTCACTCTTTCTTGCACATCTTGTGAAGAAGGATAACACTGAGAAGCTGGAGGAGAAGCCAGTAGTGTGTGATTTCCCCGACGTGTTCCCAGAGGATTTACCTGGTTTACCGCCTAGACGTGAGGTAGAGTTTAGGATCGACTTAGTTCCCGGAGCAGCGCCAGTGGCAAAGGCTCCTTATCGGTTAGCACCTTCGGAGATGTTAGAGCTTTCTAAGCAGATCCAGGAGTTAGTGGATAAAGGCTTCATTAGACCGAGTTTCTCTCCGTGGGGCGCGCCGGTACTCTTTGTGAAGAAGAAGGATGGTTCGATGAGATTGTGTATAGATTACCGAGAGCTGAATAAGCTGACAGTAAAGAACCGCTATCCTTTACCTCGTATAGACGATTTGTTTGATCAACTGCAAGGTTCATGTTTCTTTTCTAAGATTGATCTACGGTCCGGTTACCATCAGTTGAGAGTGCAGGAGGAGGACGTTCCGAAGACTGCTTTTCGGACGCGATACGGTCATTATGAGTTTTTAGTTATGCCATTCGGTCTCACGAATGCGCCTGCAGCATTTATGGAAATGATGAACCGTATCTGCCGTCCTTATCTCGATAAGTTTGTGATAGTGTTCATCGATGATATTCTGATTTATTCTCGTAGTCGTGCGGAGCACGAGGAGCACTTGAGAATAGTGTTGGAGTTGCTCAGGAAGGAACAACTTTACGCTAAGTTCTCGAAGTGCGAGTTTTGGTTATCTGAGGTTCAATTTCTTGGCCATGTGGTTAGCAAGGAAGGCATCCACGTTGATCCTGCCAAGATTAAGGCCGTCAGAGATTGGGTTGCTCCTAAGACACCCACCGATATCCGTTCATTTTTGGGTCTGGCAGGTTATTACCGTCGTTTTATTGAGAACTTTTCAAAGATAGCTTCGCCTATGACGAAGTTGACCCAGAAGAACGAGGAGTTTATTTGGGGTGCCGAGCAGGAAGAAGCTTTTCAGTTATTGAAGAAGCGGTTGTGTGATGCTCCTATCTTGAGTCTTCCCGAGGGTACCGAAAATTTTGTTGTATATTGCGATGCTTCGCATAAGGGACTCGGGTGCGTACTGATGCAGAACGGGAAAGTGATTGCCTACGCTTCTCGTCAGTTAAAGATTCATGAGAAGAACTACACGACCCATGATTTGGAATTAGGCGCGGTTGTTTTTGCTTTGAAGATTTGGCGCCATTATCTGTACGGTACTAAGTGTACGGTGTTCACCGATCATAAGTCGTTACAGCACATCTTTGACCAAAAGATGTTGAATATGAGGCAACGCCGATGGGTGGAATTGCTTAACGATTATGATTGTGAAATTCGTTATCATCCGGGAAAAGCTAATGTTGTCGCCGATGCGTTAAGTCGCAAGGAATCGGTTAAGCCGGTGAGAGTTCGTGCTATGATGGTTTCTATTCAGTCGAGTTTGAAGACTCGTATTATTCAGGCTCAGCAGGAGGCTCTCACCGAGGATTGTTTAAAGGATGAAGGATTATTTGGTTTGGCACGTCAGTTGGAGCCGAAAGACGACGGAGTATTGTATTTCTTGGATCGTATTTGGGTTCCCGTCGGTCTTAGGCAGTTGATATTGGATGAAGGTCACAAGTCGAATTACTCCGTTCATCCTGGAGCGGATAAGATGTACCATGACTTGAAGGATTTTTATTGGTGGCCTGGTATGAAGAGGGCGATTGCCGAGTATGTAGGCAAGTGTTTGACCTGTTCTAAGGTTAAGGCTCAGAATCAGAAGCCTTCTGGCCTTCTTCAGCAGCCGGAGATCCCGCAGTGGAAGTGGGAAAATATTACTATGGATTTTGTTACGAAGCTTCCTAGGTCTTCAGGAGGTTATGATGCTATTTGGGTCATTCGTTGATCGGCTGACTAAGTCAGCGCATTTTCTGCCTATTCGAGAAGATTACCGAATAGAGAAGTTGTCTAGATTATATATTGATGAGATCGTGGCCAGGCATGGAATTCCTGTATCGGTTATTTCGGATCGCGACGCGCGTTTTACTTCGAGGTTCTGGCAGACGCTACAGCGAGCTTTAGGCACGAGATTGGATATGAGTACGGCTTATCACCCTCAGACCGATGGTCAGAGTGAGCGCACGATTCAGACGTTGGAAGATATGCTACGCGCATGTGTTTTGGATTTTGGCGGGAGTTGGGATAGACATTTACCGTTGGTCGAGTTTTCGTACAACAATAGTTACCACTCCAGTATAAATTGCGCGCCTTTTGAAGCTCTTTACGGTCGTAAGTGTAGGTCTCCACTCTGTTGGGCTGAGATTGGTGATAGTCAGATTACGGGTCCCGAGTTGATCCAGGAGACGACTGATAAGATCTTTAGGATCAAGGATCGTCTAGTAGCCGCGAGAGATCGCCAGAAGAAGTACGCGGATTTGCGTCGTAAGCCTTTGGAATTCAAGGTCGGCGATATGGTATTGTTGAAGGTTTCTCCTTGGAAGGGCGTGTTTCGTTTTGAGAAGCGCAGCAAGCTAAGTCCACGTTTTACGGGTCCGTTTAAGATTTTGTCTCGTGTTGGACCAGTGGCTTACCGTATTGAGTTGCCACCTGAGTTGAGCGGTGTGCACAACGTATTCCATGTATCGCATCTCAAGAAGTGTCTTGCTGACGAGTCTTTATTGGTGCCCTTGGAGAAACTAAGTTTGGATGATTCGCTTCACGTGATAGAGGAGCCGGTAGAAATCGTTGACCGAGAGGTCAAGCGCCTGCGGCGGAGTCGGATTCCCATTGTGAAGGTCCGATGGAACTCTAAGTTTGGAGCCGAGTTTACGTGGGAACGGGAGGATGAAATGCAGCGGAAATTTCCCCATCTATTTTCTTCTAGTGATGCTCATCAGTAATTTCGAGGACGAAATTCTTTTAACTGGGGGAGGCTGTGACGTCCCGTCTATTTGAGGTACTTGAGTTACCGTTATTATTTTAATATTATTCGCAATTGTTTTGACCCTTGTATTTCGCTTTGTTTTACTCACGATTTATTATTGAGAATCGGGTTTTATGTGATTATTTTGATTAGTCCCTTGAGACGTAAGTTGATTTTTATCTAAGTGCCTTATAGTTAGTATGCTCATGGAAATAAGTTAGGAGGTTTATGCCAAATTTGTCGGTTAACGTATCCCTATCCTTAAGAAATCGTGCTTTGCTCGTGTTTATGTTATTACCGAGAAGTATGTATTTCCATTTTGGAATTTAAATTGACTCATATAATGAATTACAATACCAAGAATACCTATAATGAACTTGTCTAAGTTCATATGTAAAACAATCGAGAACTCTAAACAACGAACGTGCGTAACCATAACTTATAACGAAAAATGAAAATTTGCTGTTGGCAGACCTAGTTGCTCCGCAACTCATTTTCTTGCGCCGCAAGAGAGTGCAGATCAGCAACTTGGGTTTTTTCAAACTTTTGCAATTTCTCACTTGTGGGCCTAAACAATTGATTCCGGGTTTCTACTTGCCCAAAGGCTTTTTGAGTCCAGTAATATGTCACTAACACCCCTTGATTCATCCCCATTTTCATTTCACTTTCACACACACAAATCATCTCACTCTCTCTCTCTCTTTCCTTTGAAGAACACACACACACAAACACAAACACTCTTCCCTTTTCTTCTTGAACCTGTGATTTCCAGAGTTAATACACATATTTCACCACCATAAAAGTGTTGTTTTTCATCAACAGAAGTAGAGTTCTTTCATCCTTTTGGAGGCTTGCTTGGGTTATAACGTTTTCGGGTCGAAATCACCACCTCACATCAAGATCTTCATCACATCTAGCTTGATCTTCAAATCTTCATTTTCTTTGGGGTATATTAACTTAAACTTTCTGTATTTTATAAGTATTATTCATTGCATGTATCATCTAACTAAAGAAAATGATTTTTATAAGAGTTTGATGGTAAAATATGTATGAAAATCAAGTTTTTGTAAAAATGTGTATGGATCTTGATTAAATGATGATAAAAGCTTTACAAAATGGTTATTTGAAAGTGTTTTTGAACATATTATGACTTGCATGTCCAAATCTACCATCAAAAGACGATTTACTAAACACGAAAAACGTTTTCGGTGGGAATCTGCCCAGGAGTTGCGCCGCAACTCTCCCTGTTGCGCCGCAACCTGGGGACAGATTACCCATTTTCGTTTTGTTTCACTATTAAACGTAACCGTAAGCTTGTTTTCGTAAGAACTGGTATTAACGGATGGTGTATTGTGTTTTGGAGTTAGAAATCTCATCACCACACCATCAAAGGATTTTGTCTCGGGTTCTTAACTTGCTAAATTGCGGTTGCTATCGGTAAGAATTGACTTTCTTCCTAATTTCTCATTTTTCATATGTTCGGTTTTAGCCTTGAAAAATGGTTAGGAATAAATATTAGACCAACACATGTTATAATTTCGGATTTGGACAACTTTGGACTAAAAGACGTTAAAATGTGAATTTAACCATAAGTAACGTATTTAACTTATATCATATTATATATTATGAGAAAGACTTATTTACTCTTGAAAATACAATTTTGACAAGCGGGAAAGTGAACGGAAATTGGACTAATAATTTACGATGCGGAAGCGCTGCCGAAATTCATTTCACGCATTTTTACGACTATAAAACACTAATATGAGTAAACTTGTGCATAAAAGTAATATATTACATTATAACATCGTCTTTGGACTCAAAGACGCTAACATATTTATAAAAGCCATAATATTACTTAAAACGGATGTTTTAACCTCTTTCAACAAATAAACCTTCGTTTCATAACGCGTTCGTAATCTAAAATTATCAAATGCGTTTTTACGACAAACTCTTGGTGAAATGGTTTTGAAGATTATATTACTCTTATATTTTGAAAAGTAAGACATCAAATTATCCAAAGTGTCAAATTGGACTTTTAAATTGATTTTGACTTTAATAAGTCAACATAAATGACATTTGACTTTCATAAGTCAACATCTGTGACTTTGACTTTTATAAAGTCAACATTCCTTACGTTTGACTTTGACCAAGTCAACATTGTTTCCGTTGACCTTGGTCGATCTATTGAAACTTGATAACGATATTTTATTAATCGATACTCCTAGTAATCATTTTCGATTCGGATTATCATTCTTCTCCAATTGACGATTATGACGTGGAATGCCGATATCTCTCCGAGCGGTCGTGTTTGACGCGGAACATCGCCTTCTAAATACGTCACCTCATTTAAACTTATTAATATTTGGATTATCTTATTTAACTTAATCTTAACCGACAAGGCTAAACCGGACCTAGACTTATAGAGATACTGAGACTATATTGTTTATTGTTTTAAGGCACTTAGGCGGTGGAGTTGTAGCTCTGTGTTGGTGTACCCGATATTTGTTTGCTGAAGCTTTATCAGTGAGTTATTCGTAGCCCTTGTTTTAAATATTTTGGGCTGTAAAGCGTATTTTAAAATGTCTGCTTGTATGCGGAATGTTGTTGATTATCTTGTTTGCCTAGTGGATTAGGTCTGCCTTAGATTAAGCCATTAGCCCTTGTTGGGGCCCCCTGATACACTTGTTAAGCTTTGAGCCCAACGGTTTTACATATATATAGATCTATATGGGTTATAGACCTAACCCTCTCTGCTCGGTAGAATGTTTCTAGGAGTGGAAGTTATGGCCGGTTAATTGATTTGTTACCTTTGGTTGGCGACCTCAGGATTTGGGGTTGTACGGTCAGGTTCAGTGTATGAATAGTCTAGGCAAAGTACCTCTCACTATTGGTTGTTGAAAACAAGATATATCATTTGAAATTAACGTTGTCTTTGATGAAAACTGTCGATGGGTCAACTTTTACTTTAAATTTGCGAATAATTCACCAACATGTTGTTGATGTCGTTTTAACGCTTTGCAGGAAACTAAGGATTCCTGTTGATCATGCCATTTGTGCTTTTTGGGATGTTTGTCTTGTGTATTCTGGAACTTGTGATACTTGTTGTAATGTCCTCGATGTTCCATTTTGTATCTTTTGTACTACATTCGTACTCGGCGATTTATCGCTTATGAATTTGTATTGTATTTTGTAAACACTTGGCATGATTAATGTTATTTTGATGTTGGTTTATTGGTTGTGTTGTTGTAACATTTGACTCATGATATTATAACTGGAACATCTCGCGTTTCCGCTTCCAAGCGGGGTGTGACAGGTTGCGCCTTGAAGTTGATCGAAAAGGTCATCGATTCGAGGAAGAGGATATCGGTTCTTAATAGTTAGTTTGTTCAACTCTCGGTAGTCGATACACATGAGAAACGATCCATCCTTCTTCTTTAAGAATAGAATCGGCGCTCCCCATGGTGATGAGCTTGGTCGGATAAATCCTTTATCCAATAATTCCTGAACTTGATTGGATAATTCCTGCATCTCAGTCAGAGCTAGTCGATATGGCGTCCTTGCCACCGGTGCCGCTCCAGGAATTACCTCGATTCTAAACTCAACTTGCCTCTGAGGTGGTAGTCTAGGTAGTTCTTCGGGAAATACTTCCGGATAGTCTCTAACTATCGGTACATTCTTAAGGTCTGCTGCTTTTGCATGTTTGTCCTTTATGTTCACTATTAACGCAAAGCAGCCCTTATTCAAGTACTTGCGCATCTTCATCACTGATATAAGCTTCGAAGTCTGGCCCGGCCTATCTCCTTGTACTATCAATTCCTTTCCATCTCCTAATGGCATGGTTAACCAGTCCATTCCTATTACTACGTCAAAGCTCTTAAGTTCGATGGGGATTAGGTCTATTTCGAAAGAGTGGTTAGCTAGGGTTATTGTGCAATTCTTAATTACGTCGCTAGCTTGGTATTCTTGCCCATTCGCGTATTCTACCGTAAACTTTTCACCTAGGGGTTCGGTTTCTAATGCAATCAAAGGCCTAAATTCTAAGGACACAAAACTTTTATCCGCGCCTGAGTCAAACAGTACTGAGGCATAATAGTTGTTAAGGAGAAACGTACCTGCAATCACCCGGGGGTCGTTTCTTGCCTCTTCGGCACCAATCGCGAAGGCTCTTCCACGGCCTTGTCCCCCATCGTTTCCCCTCTGATTGTTCTGGTTTTGGTTCTGCGGAGGGTTTTGATTGCGGTTCTGGTTTTGGTTTCGGGCAGGGTTTAGTCTAGGACAAGAATTTCGGTAGTGATCCCTACTACCGCACTCATAACATTCTCCCTGGCGAGGCCTATCGTTCTGTTGTGGCCTCCCAACTTATCGCGGTCCTTCATTTTGCTGCCTTCCCGCCTGCTGCGGTCCAGCATTCACTGCCTTACAGTGTCGAGTCCAGTGACCGAGGCGGTTGCAGTTGGTATATGACCGACAGTCACCACCGTGGTGATAACCGCACCTGTCGCACTTCGGCGCCTTTCCCTGATAGCCGGCATTCTCTGCCGCGGCCACTCCATAGTTCCTCACCGTCTTGGCCTTCTTGTTGAAACGATCCCTCCTATTCCCCGACGTGTCCTCAACCTTGCGCTTTCCCTTAGCGTCCTCTGCACCCGGCTTTGACGCTCCTCCGTTCCTTATCCAATCCTGGGTTAGGCGGTTGGCCAAGCTCACAGCCTGCTGCATCGTGGCTGGCTCGGTAGCTGTCGCCATAGCCCTGATCTCGGGTGAGAGTCCCCAAATGAAGTGCTCAATTCTCTTATCTTCGGGGGTTACTAGTTCAGGTACTAGATTTGCGAGTTCATGAAATCGCGCGACGTAGGTGTCGATGTCGGTTCCCACCATGGAGTGATTCCAGAGTTCGTTCTTGAGCTTCTTCATGATCTATTTAGGACAGTACTCAATTACCAGTAGTTCCTTGAACCTTGCCCATGGCATGTTGTATGCAGCGTCCGGACCTTGGACCTGAAGTTGGCTGTTCCACCAGGTTAGTGCTCGTCCCTGAAGCATGCAAGAAGTGAATTCCACCTTCTTGTTTTTAGCGCACTGGCTGATCCTTAGCACAACTTCCATACTATCGATCCAGCGCGATAGTCCGATGGCGCCCTCAGTGCCATGAAATTCCTTTGGCCTACAAGATATGAAAGTCTTGTAGCTACAACCTTGGTTGTTCCCCTGGTTGTTTTTTCGTTGATTGTTATCTTCCCGGTTGTTGTTTCGTTGGTTGTTGTTTCCTTGGTTGTTGTTATTTCCCCTTGGTCCTCCTTGGTGGATACCAGCGTTGATTCGGGCTATGATGTCGGGTATCGCCTCGTTCAGACGGGCGTTGATCCTTTGGACAAGGCGCTCCTCGTTGGGTTCGGCCATTTTCCTACACAAGATAGAACTCGGGTTTAGGGTTTTGATATATCACTTCAGATTCATATAATGGGAAATAACAAGAACAACAACAATCGTAATTATAATCCGTCCATTTTATATATTGCTCAAAATTTGATGTTCTTACAAAATCCAACATCATCGACTATTGTCATACATTACTAACCTACATAAAGTACTACGCTTACAATCCAAAAGACGTCTTACAACAACCTCTAAACCTTAATTACAACCAAAACAACCATAAGGAATACTAGTACTATGTTAATCAGCATCAAGTTGCGTGCTGCTCGAATTGCCTTCCGTGCCATTGCCTTTGTGCGTAACACCTCGGTGTACAAACCAAGTATCTGGTGGGAGTGATCTCTCACGACTTGTGTGTATCCGCGGAGGTCGACGGACATGTTACAAAGCGCTTGAATTTACTCAGGACTCAATCCGCGCACAGGGGGTGGTTGGGGCGTAGTTAGCTGAGGTCTCGAGGAATGATTCAGCGCTTTTCGTGCGCGGCGTGTTGGGAATCGCGAGCTACCTTCACCGTCCCGACGGAGGAAAGGTAAGGTGAGTGGTGACGATTGCTGACTCCTAGAGCGTGACTGGGATTCGTGAGAGTGTTCGGTTTCGCTGTCTGACGTAGCTATCTCTTTCCCTCTCGACATACCCTAAATCGATAACGAGTTAGTTCGAAGATACGGCTCATGTTACTGTTAGAAATAAGCTGAGCACATAGAGTATCTTAAGTAGCATCTAGGTCTGTGTGGGTCTGACTTCAAGAATTCCCGGGGAGGTTCGTTTAATGTTTTACCAATCCCGTTCCGGCATAATTTAGTCCAAATTATTCATAGGTGATCAGGCTATGAATAATTCAAGTTAAACAATGCCTTCATGTTTTGGTTAAATAAAATCTTTTGTTTAGAAATTGGTTATAGTTTGATTTCTGAAAAATCGGTATTCACTATAACCTTGCGCTCTGATACCAAGTCTGTCACACCCCGCTAAAGCGGAACGCAAGATGTGAAGAGCAATAGCATTCGATACACAAGTTTATAATTCCACACCAAGTTATATTAAAGAAAACATAGCATCCAAGGTTTACAGATGTTTAAACAACGTTTACATATCCGAATTACAAAAATAGGTGTTCATAGCCAAACCACCCAAACCCTTCCCGGTTCTTGAAGTCATTCGTCCCAAAAGCATGAAGTAATCGGCTAGCTTACTCGTTACCTGAAATCACGAGTCAAGTGTTAACTACGGGAGACGTAGTTAGTGAGCTACAAGTTTAAGTAAAGCATAAGTTTTCAAATTGTAATCGCATAACCATGCATAGAGTATCGCATTCAAAATAGTTGTCACATAAAAATGAATTGAGTATAGCATTTGTGCTTATAGGCATTGACCACATAGCGCGACTATGTGACAATCCTATGTTTTGCCCAATGATCGTTGCTAAGCCTAAAGCCTACCCATTTAGTATTATGCACCATCGTTATAAGTCGTTGTGGTGAGGGTCAATCTACCCTAATAGCGCTATCCATATCTACTAACGGTCCTTTCCAAAGGGATTAATAGCAACTAATGTCCTTGGTAGTTGTCGGGAGTTTTCAATGGTTTCTCACGTCCATGTTGTACAAGGTCCGCAACATGACGATCGATTGTTATAGTCATTGGCAAATATAGCTTTCGTGTCCTCGACATTGTTGGCAAAGCCCTCAACAATGCCGGTAAAATAGTCATTCGTTTTAGTATTTAAAATATCAAAGTGTTTCATAATAGCTTTCAAAGTATACAAGTGTTTTCGTAATAGCATTCAAAGTATTCAAGAATTTTCATAAAAGCGTTCGTGTATCAAATAGTTTTTTAGCTTAAGTAATAGTTAAGCCTAAGACTCGCATTTCACCCCAAAAAGTATTAAACGCGTTTTAAAAGAATGGGGGTTTGTAACTCACTGTTTGCGAAGATCGTAGCGTGGTCGGAAAAGCTCGAAAAGTGCTCGGAATCACCGGAATCCTATTTTATACCAAGTTATCGAGTGAGTATGATTGTTTATGAGTTTGTAACATCGTTAGTCAACGAGAATTACTTAAGTTTTATGATTATATTAAGGTCTAGTGAAAATCGGGCAGCGCTTCCGCGCTATAGTTTTTAAATCCAATTTTTAACACTTTCCCGCTTACAAATGCCATGACAATAATCTTTAACTTATAAAACACGATAGGGATTTTATGTTGAATAAGTTACTCTATTACAGGTTGTATTTCATGAACATCAGTTTTATATATAATCTTAAAACGACAAGTTTAAAGTTACGCTCAATAATGGTTTAAATACGGTTTAGAAAAAAGTCTGCAACACGACCGCCTCGCGGTGGAAGCACTGCGCCGCGGTCATGCTTTCACCACGACCGCCTCGCGGTGGAGGCACCGTGGCGCGGTCGCGAGACAGAGCAGTTTTGCCAAAAATCGTTTTTGGGTGAAATTTGTTATTTTGAAGATGGATTTCAACATGCAATGGCTAGAATTAGTAACACCTTTTATAATATTAGTTTATTTTGGATTTTCAACCATAATAACAAGGATTTATACATAACTTTTATAAAATCCCGTTTTTGTATATAAGTTGTTATAAAACTTCATAGAAACATGTTTTTAGATATTTGATCTTACATGCAAGGAGTTTAGTAAATAATAATAACAAGTAGAAGAGTTTTTACCCAATAAAAATGAATGGAGGATGATATTTTGGAGAATCTAGCTTCAAACGGATGAAAAACGTTTCTTGACCCAAAGGATGGATACTCCTTGCTACCCTTGATTATTAGCACGTTTTTATGATGTTTGTTATGGTATTTTAGAGATGTTTTTGATGAGATGTTGGCTGGAATTTATGTGTGAGTTGAGAGAGAATGATAGAGGTGTGTGTGTGTGAAGTGTATGTGTAAATGTGTATGTGAGAATGAAGTGAGTGAAGAGGGTTAGAGAGGTGTTAGAGAGTGATCAAGTGATGAGTTCTGGACCATAAGGGGAGTCAACCACGTGTGGGACAGGTGTCGATTGCTTGAGCCATGCAGGGATGAGTCATTAGAAGCAAAACATGTGAGTCTGCACCACCTCCACCGCGTCGCGGTGGCTCCAGTGCGGCGCAGTGGAAGGCTGGTCGTGACTCGGTTTTGTTTTACGTTATCGTTTAATGTTACGTTGTTTAGAGCATACAATTATTATGTAATGAACTTAGGCAAGTTCCTTATATGTTTTCTTGGTATTAGGATTCGATTATTGATTCGATTTCTGATTTCCGATTCCGAGACACACGCGTTTTATGTTTAAGTAACGTAAACCTACGTTAAAAGTTTGTGTATGAGTTACATCGAGCTTAGCTTAAAGAGTTATGTCTACGTAACCACGTAACACATAAAGTTAGTTATAACGAGTATCAAATACAAACATAACGAGGTTAAAAGTTAGTGTTCTCGACCTGAGTTTAGACGGTTGTCACATTAACGGGACAGATTTCAAAAATTGGGACAATATTTGGTTCGTTGGAAATACATACAAAATTCACATGTGTTCAAGAAGGGACTTGTTCAAGAATTTAACATACAAGTTTGAGACGATAGCAAAGGAAGAAAATGAAGGAAAATTCATATTCTCATATGGATTTGGGGATGTTGTGATGGAAACAAAGGAAGTCAACTATGTCAGACCAAATGTTCATTACACACCAGAGGTTACTAACAATGTTTTAAGTATTGATCTTTTAGAAAAGCAAGGCTATGTTGTTGAAATTAGTGAGAACAGATGCAATATTCATTACATGTTTGGAGGAAAAGAAACATGGGAGGCACATAAGGAAATTCACACAGAAGTGGATAATTTAAAGAAAGTCATCACTGAACATAACAAGTATTTACAGAAATACTTTGAATCCGTTGAACCAAAAGAAGAAGAAGTGTCACTCGTGAAGGGCCTGGAGGAATTAAAGTGGAACAAGGATGATGAGCACGATTACGTTGATGATGAGTACATCAGTTGGAATGGATCCCTATACGCCTTGAAGGTAAACTCGTTCTCAAGGTTTTTATCTTTTCTGAAATTGATAAAAAGGGACAACATAGTATACAAAAATTGGGATACTTTTAGTAAAAAGTACATAGAAATGTTGAAATGGTTTTATCTAGTCTATCTTAATTATGATATGATGGAAGAGATACCGCCGGTCATAGGAGTAATGGAAATAAATCTGCTTAGTTTGCATAAGTTGGTAGATAGTCTTGGAGGCTATGAAAGTGTCACCATAGATGATACATGGAAAACGATTGCTGGTATGCAAGGCTTGATAGAAGAAAGTGGAGGCGGAGCAATTAAGGATTGCTACAGGAAATTCATAAGCAAAATACAGGTGTATTACGAGACAGCCCAGAAACCTTGGATTGAAGAAAGGCCTGGAGAAGTGGCCGGTGACAGCAGTGGTAATGCTGGAAGAAAAGACCCACAAGGCACGAAAGAGGTTGAGGCTGAAGTTAGGGAAACACTTAGAGAGATGTCAATGAACAAAAGGCCACACTTTGGAGTAAGCTTGGAAGGCAACTCGGATGGAGAAGAAGCAAATGGAAGCACCTCAGACAGCAATGACTTCTTTGTCATTGTTTGAAGATCACCAAGCATTACTTTGAAGACAGTTTGACATTAATGGATTAGGGGGGAATTGTTGGCTGTATAATCTCATTACATGTCAAACATATGTATTTAATATGTAAATAGCTATAGTTATGGGTCATAATAAAACAGTGTAATGGGCTGTAAGTTTGGGTCAAAACAGTTAAACCTAAACAGCCGTTATGTAGCAGTTATTAGGGTAAACGTTGCAACGGTTGAAACATAACCGTTGCTTAGTATAAAGTGTCAATCGAGTCTGTACATATTCAATCATCAATACAATCGTTTGTGTGTTTAATCTGTCTTGTATCACTTTCTATTTTATTGAATTATTTATCATACAACCATGATTCATTCGAGTATGTTACGATCCAATTGGCTTGGCAAGAAACCTGTGCCACATATACTACTTTCTTGCGTTCTACAAATAACTATATTAGTATTGTAGTAATCATAATTAGTACACTAATTACTTATAAAAAATGTAATATATTTGGTCAAAAATTCCCGTTAAATAGTTGACCGTTTTCGCCTGTCACCTAACCAGCCCGGCTGCCCAATTTGCCATCTCTAGATTATTGTAATCTGAATGCCCATTGATAATTTTTTTACTACTCGTGTAACAAAGTCACTAGATTTGGCCTTATTTCATCCACTTTTGTTTAGAAAACATAAAACAGGTGAAAGATAGAACCTTTTGGAAAGCAAGATTGTTTTTTTAAACGTTACCATAATGGTTCATTTGTTACTATGTAAAAGCTTTTGTGTATCCGTTAATTTTGCGGGTGATAATAATAATTAATGGTTTCAGGTTGCCATTCCCGTAATTCCCACCATACGCGTATTGATTACTTTCACAAAATTTGAAGAACTACAACCGTTAGATGAATTTACGACCCCCCTTCAAGTCCAACAAGCGGTGACCGTGATCGTGATCATGACAGCTCATCAGTGGCAAATCCCGCTACATCATCTTCATCTTGGTTTCAATGGATCAAAACTCCATATCACCGTTCTAACTCTATGTCCAATCCTACAAGCAGTAGAATAGAAACTATTCCCGACCCATTTTCCATTCCCGCTGACTACACATGGATCAGTGCCGAGGCTAAGAAGAAGAAGATGCAGGAGAAGAACAAATCAAAGAAAGGAAAAAGTCAAAGTCAAAATCAGTAGTAAAAGATTGAATTAGAATCCGTGCTCTTGACAGACACACCAAGTCGGTAACATTGTTTTTTTTTAAGAATACGTTATTTTTGTTTTCATATTGGTACTTTTAATGTTGAAGTTTAGTTCGTTTAATGTATATCAAATCATTTGTTTTTTGTGTTGCAAATTTTCAGAGCCCTGGCGTACATTCATGGTAGTATTGGAGTGTGTTACAGGGATATCAAACCTCAAAATTTATTGGTAATTATTTGGTAAATGTTTAATCGGGTGTTGATGAATAACGATAATTGACTTACGTGTTTATGTTTCTTCCTAACAGGTAAACCCGCATACCCATCAAGTCAAGCTATGCGACTTTGGAAGTGCGAAAGTTTTGGTTCGTACTAATTCATATCGAATAATTAATAGTTACTTGTGTTTATGTTGATATTGTCATTTTGATGGGATTCTTAAACTTTGTGCCCAATTTGGACTTTAACCCGTTTTCTTTGGGCTTTCGTGTACGGGCTGGATTATCTGGTCGTTTATCTCTTGATGCAGTATATCATGTTCCTCTGGCTTGAAGATCCTGGATTTTGTTATGCGTGTCTTATCACGCGTCCTCTTCCTTCGTTAGCTTTCTCCATTTCCGTGTAAGTGCGTTGAAAATAGTCTGGTCTTTGTAGAACATGTGAGCAGCGAAGAGCAATGTGCATATATCCTAACCAAGTTTGAGAAAATGCGAGAATTTGAACTATTTATATCATTATCGCACTAAATTCGACCTGTAATCGAACTCGTGCGGAGCACGAGAGATCTTCTAGTTCTTTATGAATAATAAAATGTCCAAAATGCTTTAATTACTAGATACCTTTAGAAACATAAAAGAAGGTGCTTGGGCAATTACATATTTTTGTCATACTCTAAAGAACCTTACTGATGCCCTTAACGATGTTGATTCTCCGATTAGTGATGTTGAACTAGTAATGCAAATACTTCGCCAGTTACCTCCGTCTTACCTTATTATGGCTGATGTTGTTTGTAACACTAATCCTTTTCCCTCATTTCTTCAAGCTAGAGACATGCTTATATTGCATGAATCTCGTGAAGAATTAGTTGCACCAACGATTAAGTGTTTTTCCAACCCTCCTACTGCCCTTTCTTTTAATTCTTATCCATTTACCAATAATAATAATAATAATAACGGGAAGACGATAGTTAAACACAATAGAAATAATAAAAATAAAAATAATTATGTTGTTTGTACCTAAATTATACGACTTTAAAACACGATAAACTCAACATATATAAAAATATCGTTTTTGGACAGATTAGCTAAGCAGTTTCGTTTTAATCATATCTCAATCATAACGAACTCTTTGATAGTGATATCTTAGTCTAAAATGTAGCCCTAGATGTCTAGTTTTCAAATATGTTTTCGTCAACGTCTAATTCCTCCTAGAACCATAGATATCTCAGTTTGAACGAACGTATGTGTTCGCTGAAAATTATGTCGATACATCCAAAGTCTTACACCTTTGATTCTAATACTTGTACATTACTAAATTTATCTAGGGGAGCTCTAGGACTAGTGGGGACTCTACTTGTGATCTACATACTACGTCATATACACACATTACCGATTATATCGCTCATTCGATAAGGTGAATTCATCGCCCCATATTTACTGCTTTATTATTTTAAACTAAACGGGGGAAAGTAAAACTCAACAAAACGATTTACAAACTTACTATTTCTGGAAACTTTCTATTTCGGGAAATTTACTACTTTCGATAAACTTACTATAAATAGAACTTCCTATTTATAGAAACTTACTACTTTTAGAAACTTACTATTTTCGGAAACTTACTACGAACTGGATTTCATAAAACGTGTAACAAAACCTATTGCATTTTCAAAAACTTACGAGATACGGGTATATTTGGATTCATGTTACTTACACACTACTTAGCTAACTTGGTACTGCCGAGGCGTACTCAGGGTAGCGTTCGGACATGACACAACTGATGCGTGTCATATTGACTTGACGTTGCCGAGGTATTCGATATTGCCGACGGTCGTATCACTTACAGGGCACTGCCGATGCGTGTCACTGTGTTCGTTGGATATAGTTACTATTTTCGATATGATTACTATTTTACTACTTATGCCTTAGTTACACGCTTTTCTTATACTACTGTTGTGCTTGAGATTGAAAAACTGTTTACCTACATTTTCTTACTTAATACTCGATGAATTCGCTCAACCTTTGTGTTGACTTTTAAGTTTTACTTTCAGGTATTGATCAGGCATAGGATCTAACTGGATTGGACTCCTAGAGACTTAGAGTTACTTTCATGCATGGTGGCTTGGATTCTTATTTTATTATTAACTTTATTTCGGGCTTGTTTTCCTAAGTACTTTATTTTCAATTTCGAATTTATTTTGGATGTTGTTTAATTGTAGTGAATGACGTAATTGTGTACCAAGGGGTTTTACCTTGGACATGGCGACGTCATGACACACGAATATTATTTATTTCATATAGATTATTTCTTTATTTACTATTGTGTTATGACGATCGTCAATCAGTTGCACCCTGCGTTTCCGCCACTGGCGGGGTGTAACATACCTCTATACGTTGCTTGACAGACTGATTTGCAAGTTTTGTCTTTATGCAACTTATCAGAAGTGCTCATGGGGGTTTCATCTCAGAACATGAATCAAAAGAGAATTTCTTTAATAGATCATGGACATATTTACTTTGGTTTATGAAAATCCCATCTTTCTTTTGTTCTACTTGTAAACCCAGAAAAAATGTGAGTTCCTCCATCATACTCATTCTGTATTTATTTGACATCAAATTTGAAAACCAAGTACACAACTTTTCATTTGTGGATCCAAATATAATATCATTAACATATATTTGAACCAGAATAACATGACATTTTTCTTTCTTTATGGATAGTGTTTTGTCAATTGACCCTCTTTAAAACTGATTTTTAAGAAGAAAGTATCATACCATGCTCTAAGAGCTTTTTTTAGACCATACAAGGCTTTCTTAAGTTTGTAAACATGAATAGGAAAGTTTGGATTTACAAAACCTAGTTGTTGCTTTACATATACTTCTTCCTTCAGATTTCACCATTCAGAATAGCACTCTTCACATCCATTTGGTACACCTGAAAATCCTAGAATGCAGCATAGGCTAGAAACAGTCTAATGGCTTCAATTCTTGCCACAGGAGCAAAGGTTTCATCATAATTAATTCCTTCCTCCCGTTTATATCCCTGTGCAACTAGCTTGGCTTTGTTTTTGATCGGCACACCATCTTTATCATATTTGTTTCTGAAGATCCATTTGAGTCCAATGATGATCTTTTATAATGGGCAAGGAACTAATTCCCATACATCATTTCTAACAAATTAACTCAGTTCCTCCTGTATTCCATCAACCCAGTCTTCATCCGCAAGAGCTTCTTCCACCTTCTTTGGTTCCATCATACTGAGAACGTTAGTGTAACAGCAGAAATTAGCAGTGGCTGACTTGTTTCTTGTTTTGACACCATTATGTAATGCTCTTATGATGTTAGTCAGTGGATGATTCTTAACAGTCTTGACATTTCCTGAATCTGATTGTTGACCTTCTTCATTGTGAGTCTGAGCTTCATCAGTCTGAGGTTCATCAGACTGAGTTAAGTCAGTTTGAACAGGTTCAGACTCATCACTTTGAGTATCTTTGAATAAATTCATGGGGAATTCACCATCTTCACTCTCAGATCCTTGTGCTTGTCTTATGGAGTCCACTTGATCTTCAATCTGAGTTGGATCAGAATCGAAAGATGTATTCAACAGTTCATCACACAGATTATTGATAGACACTAGATCAGACTGAGTAGTCAGTTCATCCTTTTCAGACTGAGTTGTGTCATCAAATGTCACATTGACGCTTTCTTCAACTGCTTTTCTTCTTTCATTATATACTCTGAATGCTTAAGAAGCACTTGAGTATCCAACAAATAGCCCCTCATCATCTTTAGGAGCCATTTTACACGGTTGATCTCTTTGATTAAGAATATAACATCTACTTCCAAATATGTGAAAGTAATGGATGGAAGGAACTCTATTGTGATACTTCTCATAGGCTGTCTTCCCATGCTTTTTCACTATGATGGAACTATTTTGAGTAAAGTAAGCAATGTTGACAGCCTCAGCCCAGAATCTGATCCTCATGTTTCCATAACATAACATTGTTCTTGAAGCTTCAATTAGAGTTATGTTCCTTCTCTCAACCACTCCATTTTTTTTGAGGAGTTCGAACTGACGCAAAGTTTTGGACAATTCCTTTTTTGTCACAGAAGTTTATCAATACAGAATTCTTGAACTCAGTTCCATGATCACTTCTCATCTGTCTGACCAAAGTGTTCTTTTGCCTCTGCTCCCTCTTGACCAGACTGATGATCTCTTCAGCTGCATCACCTTTAGCTTGTAGAAATACCACCCATGTGTATCTGGTAAACTCATCTACAATCACTAGAGTCTACTTCTCTCCTTCTTGACTTTCTATACTTATGGGTCCAAATAGATCCATATGAAGCATATACAAAGGTTCTGCAACTGAGTGAAGCATTTTAGAAGGAAATTCCACCTTTGTTTGCTTCCCTAGAACACAGGTTGAGCAAACCTTGTCCTTTGAATAAGTCAGTTCAGGAAGACCTCTAACCAATTTGTTCTTGGATAAGATGTTGATTTTCTTGAAGTTAAAATGTGATAACCTTCTATGCCACAACCAATTTAGTTCTTCTTTTGTCTCAGTGAAAAGACAAGTCTCAACTTCATCATTAGCAGAACTTAGATCCAGACAAAACACATCCCTCTCCCTCTCTCTTGGCTAACAATAATGGTCTTCCTTTGGCATTGTATATTATCCCTTCTTGTTTCCTGAATCTGACTTCATGATCTTCATCTGTCATCTGACTTACACTAAGTAAGTTATGTTGAAGACCTTCCACATAGACTACCCTTTTGAATGTGACAGATCCAGCATGAATCTTTCCAAAACCTCTTGTCATAGAAACACCATTATCACCATATCTAACTTTTGGACCAGCTTCCTCCTTGTACTCAGATTGAAAGGAATTCATTTCTGTCATGTGCCTTGAGGCTCCAATATGCTTCTAGCCTTTAGGTCTAGATTGAATAGTTGTCTGTCTAGATCGGTCCATTGAGATTTTGGGGTCTGAACCTATCTGGCACGTTGGATAACTCTTTCTCCGTCTTTCACTTCTGGAATTTCTTTTCCAGGAATAATGGGTCCTTCAGTGATTGTCGTCATCATTTCATCATGAATACCAGACATATGCCACTCAACTTTGAGTTTCAAATGGGCATAGTTATGTCCATTGAAGATGGGAATTCCTTTTCCAGCCATGGCAGGTGTTTGTGATGAAGAAGACATTTTAGTAAATTGAGATTTTACTGATTGCATTTAAGATTTGTAAATATTAAAATTTTGTTGGGATTAGAACTTAGATAAAATAGTTTTAGTTTCATTAATACCGCTTCTAACTACTGATAGTAATGTATGTTATTAATGCGGGCTGAAGATGGTTAATGTTGAAGATCATCAATGCTGAAGACATACAAGTTACTACGGAAGACAAGTTAATACTGAAGTTGAAGATTAATACTAAAGACATTATTAATGCTGCTTATCATTACTGCTGCTTCTCATTCATGTTGTTGCATCAAGTTAGTTACTGCGGAAGTGTTAATACTGTAACACTTTCCATGCAAGTTTAGAATAGAATAACAATTCTAATTAGATTGTGTTTCTATTATTGATAGATGTAGTTTCTATTATTGATAGATGTAGTTTCCTAGTTTATCTAGGTTTAGCCTCAAGGTGTATATCATAGATCCTTGTAGATTATAGAAAACACGTTGTATTGATATTCATTATTAATCAATTGAGGCTTATAATTCGGAAAATTATTGTTCACCATTGTTCATACGTTAAAAATATTATTTGTTTGAATAACTTGTTAATATCAAAGTGTTCATATCCGCTGCTGAACTTCTTTGATAGATCAAGATCTAAAGAAGGTAAGGTTTAAGGTTTATACAAACGTATTTGATCCTGACAAATTTAAATTTTATTACCTCTGATACCAGTTGTTAGGTCTTATTAAGATCCATTTTCCAGATATTCAAATAATTAATTAATCTTGAATGATTGAATCAATTTGAAAATGAGTATTCAAACTTTAATTATCACTCTTGATAAACAAACAGATCTTGCTAATGATTTATAGCGGAATTATAACAATTAGCAAGAGATTGAATAATACTTAGTTGATTCAAGAAAACGGAAACCAATTACAAGAATCAAGCTCCCTATTTATACACAATAAGAGGGAGCAGGGAGCTTGATAAGTACGAATCTTGGAAAATCTTCTAAAAAGATAGAATATTTTATCTAACTAACTTCCTTGTCTTTCGACTCAAGACACATTATGGAGCTGACTACTCACCCCCATAATGCCTTAGACTATTTTAGTCACTCAGACTCAAAATGACTCAGACTCGGACTTTAATTAAACATACTTATAATTTGGGTTTAATTGCTAATTTTCCCAACAATTATGTATATCCCTTATTTCTTGCTCAGTGGCTGGTGGTTCAGATGTACCAACTCCCTTTGATTTGACGTCTGGTCCAGGAAGTGCAACATATTTAGCACCATTCTTAACCACTTTCCACATAGAGTAGTTGGTTTGGAACATGTGTTGATACATACGACTTTTCCACATATCATAATTGGATGATGTGAGTATTGGAACCCTATTTGCTTGAACGCCTTCATTGAGATCAGACATCTTGAATCTGTTTGTGAAAACTTGTTAAAAAGTCTTGTAAAACTTAGATCTAGAGAAACCTTGTGCTCTGTTACCACTTGTCAGGATCTAACGAACTAGGTTTGTATAGGACAAACATTTAGATCTAGATCTATCAAATATGTTGCGGCGAATCAACACTTTTAATATTACAAGAGAGTAATTAACTAGTAATGATTTTGAATAATAAGTAAGAACACAAGATATCCACCAACAACCTCAATCTATTAGAATTAGGGTTTCGTAATAGACGTATATTTACAACGATATAAGGATCTATATTTTTAGACCTTGAGGCTAACTAACCCTAGCTATTATCGGGTTACAATATCTAATCGAATCTACTTCATACTTATCACAAATCTATGACAAATATAACTGCTAAGAATCGTAACAAACATTATCAGCTCAGTAGTAGTAACCAATGGTAGAAACTCCCATGCAAGCCATGCAGCACCAGTAGTAATAGTGACCAGTAATAAATTGAATGATGACCACTAATAACCAACTCCACAAGTAGTAAATCACTAAAACCCAACAAAACATACGGGAAAGCGAAAGTGAAATGGAAAGTTGTTTGTTTTCCAAAATCGGAGGGAGGGTTACGAATCTGGGGCTTGTTTCGTTGGAATAAAGCTTTATCAATTGCTCATATTTAAAAACTCTTACCAAAAAAAAAACGCTTTGGGTAAAGTGGATACATGCATATAGGTTGGAACAAACAAGTTTTTGGGAAGCCAAAATTACCGCTAATGCAAGTTGGGGGTCGTGTAAATTACTTCAAATGCGTAATGACATAATATGGCATTTTGTGTATGATATGGGTAATGGAGCTACTATTTTTGCTTGGTTCGATTATTGGACAATGTTTGGTCCACTTATAAACTGTTTTACACATCCTGAAAGTGCTAATGTCGGGTTTTCAAGACGTGCTCGAGTGGCTCATGCTTTTAATACCCACGGCTAGAAGTGGCCAGCGAGCTGGATCAATAGGTTCCTGATGCTACTTCAGCTGCCATTTCTGCGTAGGTCAGTGGCGGATTCGCTTCGCTGGTTAGACTCGGATGGAAATAGAATGGATTTCTTGGTTAGCCAGGCATGGAATTCTATCCTGTATCGAGACGATTTGGTTTCATGGAACAAGGTTGTATGGTTTTCGTAGTGTATCCCTAGACAGTCGATGGTTGTTTAGCTAAATATGAGGAATATAGTTAAAATGCAAGTTACACTACGTGCATGGGAATTTTCGGGTATTTATGATTTATGTGTGTTCTGTAATAATCAGCCAGATACTCATAATCATGTATTTTTTTAGTGTGATTATCCGAAGCGATTATGGTAACTGTCACACCCCGCTAAAGCGGAAACACGAGATGTGAAGAGCTGGAAGATCATTACACGGGTTATAAGAAACATAACGGCATTCAAGTCATAGATTAAAATAAATGTTTACAAGTTCAAAAGTAATAACCAAGTCGTAGCATTTAGTACGAAATACATAGAATAAGTTTCAAATTAAAATTCCCAAAAGAAAAGTGGTCAAGTCTTTTCCCAATGTGGTTCTCACGCGACCGCCTTGACCCGTCCACGCCATGCACCTCATACTTACACTAAATTTCCTGAAACATAAGATAAAGTGTCAACTACGAAAGTAGTGAGTGAGTTACAGTTTAAGTTGCTCGGCAAAAATTTGGTTAAGTATAAAAAAGTAAAAAGTTTCCAAAAAAGAGGTTAGCGGAGAAAAGTCGCTTAAAATTTATATACTTTCTAAAGTTTCAAGTAAGGAGAATCATTGCCCTAAAGTTCGTAAAGACCAAGTAGAGTCAAATTTAGTCAAATCATAGTTGCGGAAACAATCGCTAAAAGTTCATAAATTTATGCGTATAAGTAACTAATTAGATCCTTGTATCAACCTCTTGGCATCTATAACTTAAGTGTTCAAACTAAACCGATTGTTCAACCGTGAGGCCCCTTTCCCCGCCTATCCTACGGGGAGTTGTAAAGTTCTTTGTAATATGTACTTAGACTTCCATCTAAGCAAGGAACGGTTCTTTCCTAAGTATCGATACCCATAATTACTAAACGGCTCTGAAGTTAATAGTGTGTAAAGTCTAAAAAGTAGCTGGGCACTAAGTAGTTTTGTTTAAAAAAAAAAAAAAGATAGTCGTCTGTCACTTAAGAGTCATGTTATAGTTCCATCAAGGGTCGGTCTCGCATACAAGCATCAATAATTAGTTTAGCCGAAAAAGGGGGCAAGCCGGTAAGTTCAAGTAAGCCAGTAGAGCAAAAGTGTTTACGCATAAGAGTTTCAAAGAGTTTGTACAAAATAGTTCAATAGTTCCAAAGTCATAATAGTTTCATAAAAGTTCCAAAGTCATAATAGTCTCATAAAAGTTCCAAAGTCATAATAGTTTCGTAAGTTTGTAATAAGTTAAAAGTTCACAAAGTTGCAATTGTTTATAAATGTTTTCAAGTTACAATAATCTTATGTTTCCCCCATAAATCATGCAAAAATACATTAAGTAAAATGGGTTGTAACTCACGGATTGCGAAGAGTAAGAACGCGAAATTCGGTCGGAAATGGAAGCCGGGAATCACGGATTGCCTAATAATACCAAGATAGTTTAATTAGTTATTATCTTATTATGTTCTTTATATAATATAATAGATAAAATGTTATTAAACTTTAAGTGTCAAGGTTAAGTATTGTTAAAATAGTCCGAAATGGTAATTGTCACGTTTTTGTCCAAAAGTCCGATTTAACGTTTATTATTATTATGTTACGAGTGCTTTTGCTCGCTGAAGTGGTTTACATTTCTATAAGGAAATTTGGGCAGCGCTTCCGCGCCCAAATTTCATATCCAAAAATGTACAACCAATTCCGCTCACAAATCACCTATAACGCAATAATATGTATAATCTAGTTTATTTTAAGTCCAAATAGTCCATACATGTCTCAAATGTTATTACTTTTACCAATCTCAGTCCCAAAAGTCATATGTCAAAAAGTCAGCGGGTCAAATATAGTCAAAACGTGCCAAAAACGACAAAACGACAAAGTTTCGGAAAAGTTGCAGCTCTGTGCGCCGTTGTGAGCACTGGGACGGCGCACAGAACACATTTTTGTGCTCGCTGCGTCGTTCTGTGCTCTAGGACGACGCACAGATCGGGTGTTTTCGGGTTTTCTTTGTAAAACGTTTATTTATCCATAGATCCCAACATGCAATAGGTTTAAACTTATTAAAACATCATTTTAACAGTTTCTAAGGTATTTTTAGTCACAAATTCGTGGATCCAAAGGTTATTTCGATTAAAAACGTTTTTGACCATAAAAAGTCATAATTTGTATAAAAACTTATTTTGAACCGTTAGATCTTACATGAAAGTAATAAAATCAGTATAAAATAAAAAGAGAAAGGTTTCTACCGAAGAGATTAGCTTGGAAGAGGATATGGCCGGATTTAGCTTCAAAAATCTTTACGAAAGTGGTCCTTTTTCGAAATCTTTTGTTTTCCCTTGCTTCTCTTGATGTTTCAAACGTTTTGTATGGATTAAAATGGGGTTTAGGTTGCTGGAAATCACTGAGAGGTTGAGTTCTTGAGAGAAAATTTGAGAGAAAAGTTTGTAAGTGTGTGTTTTTGTTAAATGAAAAGATAAAATGAAATAAAGAAATAAAGAAATAATGGTAAAGGGGAGTTTGGACTGTCATTTGGCAGTAAATGAGTGCCTAAAACGAGATGGAATGGTTGAATTTTGGTGGAAATCGAGACATGAAAAGTTTTCAAATTCATTACAAATTTCGTCCTCCAGGACGGCGCACATGGCCTCTGTGCGTCGTCCTGGACCATTTTTGTAATAAATTTTGTGTTTTGGTTGATGTTGTATAATTGTTTCGTTGGACCTTTTCGTTAACTAAAGTTTTAAAATATGTTTCATTATGAACTTAGGAAAGTTCATTAGGAGTTTTCTTGGTATTAGGACTTATATAATTTGATTCCGGTTGTGATTCCGACACTGTCGCGGTTCCGATTAATGAACAGTTAAAGACTAGATAGACCGAAAGAGACATAGAGTATAAGAATGCACCTGGAATTAGACGGTTGTCACATTCTCCCCGGGTTGAAAGAAATTTCGTCCCGAAATTTAGTTCGTCCCGTCATGAAGAAGTGTTCTCGAATAGATGTGGATATTTCTGACGGAATTGGTCTTCACGCTCCCATGTGAATTCGTGACCACGTCGGGAATTCCACCGAACCTTGATAATCGGAATACGACTCTGCATGAGTTGTTTGACCTCGCGGTCAACAACTTCGAGCGGTTCTTCGATGATGTTTAGCTTGTTGTCGATTTTGACCTCGTCGAGGGGAATGACGATGGTCTCATCAGACAGACACTTTTTAAAGTGTGAGACATGGAATACATTATGAACGTTCGCGAGAGTCTGGGGGAGTTGGAGGCGATAAGCAACGGGACCGATACGCTCAATGACTTCAAATGGACCGGTGTACCTTGGACTTAGTTTACCGTGCTTTCCGAAGCGGACTACCCCTTTCCATGGCGATATCTTGAGGAGCACTCTGTCGCCAACTTGGAACTCGAGGGGTTTCCTTCGGTTGTCAGCGTAGCTCTTCTGTCGGGTACGAGATGTCTTCAGTCTTTCACGGATAGCGGTGATCTTGTCAATGGTCTCCTGGACGATATCGAGTCTCGTAAGTTGTCGGTCGCCAGCTTCTAGCCAACAAAGCGGTGACCGGCACTTACGTCCATAGAGAGCCTCGAATGGTGCTCACTTGATGCTGGCATGGTAGCTGTTATTGTAGGAGAATTCGACCAAAGGAAGGTGAGCGTCCCAACTTCCTCCGAAGTCGACTACACATGCTCTCAGCATATCCTCAAGTGTTTGGATCGTCCTTTCGCTCTGGCCATCGGTCTGAGGATGGTATGCAGTGCTGAGGTCTAGTCGCATACCTAACGACTTCTGAAGGACATTCCAAAAGCGGGAAGTGAATCGAATATACCTATCGGAGATGATGGAGAGAGGTTTCCCATGACGAGAGACGATCTCGTTGATGTAGACTTGAGCGAATTTCTCCATCGAGTGATTTTCTCGGATCGGCAGGAAATGAGCGGATTTTGTCAAACGGTCCATGATTACCCAAATTGTGTCGTTACCCTTAGCAGTACGGGGCAACTTAGTGACGAAGTCCATGGAAATTTGTTCCCACTTCCACATGGGAATTTCCGGTTGTTGAAGTAGACCTGAGGGCTTTTGATATTCTGCCTTGACCTTGGAGCAAGTAAGGCACTTGGCTACATACAAGGTAATATCCTTCTTCATGCCCGACCTCCAGCAATATTCTCGGAGGTTCATATACAACTTGTCGGATCCCTGATGGATGGAGTATCTACATCGGTGGCCCTCGTCCAGAATGAGTTTGCGGAGATCCTCAGATTTTGGAATCCATGCTCGACACTTGAAGTAGTAGATTCCGTCGGACTTGCGTTCGAATTCCTTTTCATGATTATGAAGCGTTTCGACCTTAATGTTCTCGGGTTTCAACGCCTCTTGCTGCGCGTTTGCAATCTGCGTCCGAAGGCTCGTCTGAATTTGAATACCCAATGCTCGAACCCGAGACGGCTTCACCCTTTCCTTCCGACTCAGGGCATCTGCTACTACGTTTGCTTTATCCGGGTGGTATTTGATTTCGCAATCGTAGTTACTCAGCAGTTCTATCCATCTACGTTGCCTCATGTTGAGCATTTTCTGGTATAGAATGTGCTGAAGGCTCTTGTGTTCAGTGTAGATCGTACACTTAGTACCATACAAGTAGTGCCTCCAGATCTTCAAATCGAACACGACGGCTCCCAACTCTAAGTCGTGTGTTGTGTAGTTCTGCTCGTGTATTTTCAGCTGCCTAGAAGCGTAAGCGATGACCTTGTCCTTCTGCATTAGAACACACCCAAGTCCTTGGTGGGAGGCATCGCAGAACACTACAAAGTTATCCGTGCCCTCTGGCAGGGACATAATCGGTGCGTGACACAGTTGATATTTGAGCCTCTGGAAGGAATCCTCCTGATCTTTTCCCCAAGTGAAGTCCTTGTCCTTCTGTGTGAGCTCGGTGAGGGGTTTTGCGATTTTCGAGAAATTCTCGATGAATCTTCGATAATAGCCAGCCAATCCTAGGAACTGACGGATTTCCGTCAGGGTCGTCGGAGCTTGCCCTTTCTCGATCGCTTCGATTTTGGCTGGATCTACATGAATCCCTTCTTGGTTGACCACATGACCAAGGAAGTGTACCTCTCGGAGCCAGAATTCACACTTCGAGAATTTGGCGTACA
>CAJVGC010000065.1:35087869-35136706 GCA_910822075.1 Senecio squalidus | reverse complement strand
TGCGCGTTTGCAATCTGCGTCCGAAGGCTCGTCTGAATTTGAATACCCAATGCTCGAACCCGAGACGGCTTCACCCTTTCCTTCCGACTCAGGGCATCTGCTACTACGTTTGCTTTATCCGGGTGGTATTTGATTTCGCAATCGTAGTTACTCAGCAGTTCTATCCATCTACGTTGCCTCATGTTGAGCATTTTCTGGTATAGAATGTGCTGAAGGCTCTTGTGTTCAGTGTAGATCGTACACTTAGTACCATACAAGTAGTGCCTCCAGATCTTCAAATCGAACACGACGGCTCCCAACTCTAAGTCGTGTGTTGTGTAGTTCTGCTCGTGTATTTTCAGCTGCCTAGAAGCGTAAGCGATGACCTTGTCCTTCTGCATTAGAACACACCCAAGTCCTTGGTGGGAGGCATCGCAAAACACTACAAAGTTATCCGTGCCCTCTGGCAGGGACATAATCGGTGCGTGACACAGTTGATATTTGTGCCTCTGGAAGGAATCCTCCTGATCTTTTCCCCAAGTGAAGTCCTTGTCCTTCTGTGTGAGCTCGGTGAGGGGTTTTGCGATCTTCGAGAAATTCTCGATGAATCTTCGATAATAGCCAGCCAATCCTAGGAACTGACGGATTTCCGTCAGGGTCGTCGGAGCTTGCCCTTTCTCGATCGCTTCGATTTTGGCTGGATCTACATGAATCCCTTCTTGGTTGACCACATGACCAAGGAAGTGTACCTCTCGGAGCCAGAATTCACACTTCGAGAATTTGGCGTACAATTTCTTATCTCGGAGGAGTTCTAAAATGAGCTTAAGGTGTTTCGCATGATCTTCCTTGTTCCTTGAGTAGATGAGAATGTCGTCTATGAATACGATTACGAATTTGTCTAAGTATGGCCTACACACTCTGTTCATTAGGTCCATGAACACTGCTGGTGCGTTGGTCAGACCAAAAGGCATGACGAGGAATTCGTAATGACCGTATCGAGTTCGAAATGAGGTTTTCGGGATGTCGGTCTCGCTGACACGAACTTGGTGATAACCCGAACGGAGGTCGTTTTTGGAGAAGTAAGTTGCACCCTACAACTGGTCGAAGAGATCATCGATCCTCGGGAGAGGGTATCGGTTCTTGACGGTCAGCTTGTTCAGCTCTCGATAGTCAATGCACATGCGGAAAGATCCGTCTTTCTTTTTAACGAAGAGGATTGGGGCTCCCCAGGGGGACGAACTCGGGCGAATAAGACCATGGTCTAAGAGTTCCTGTAACTGTTTTGACAGTTCTAGCATTTCAGGTGGCGCCAGACGGTACGGGGTCTTGGCAACCGGTGCTGCGCCAGGAACTAGGTCTATTAGGAATTCCACTTGTCGTTGAGGTGGCAGCCCTGGCAAATCCTCGGGAAAGACTTCGGGATGATCCTTGACTACTGGAATATCTTGGATTCGGCTCTCTGCAGGTTTACGCTCGACGACATTGGCAAGGAATACGTCATAGTCCTTCTGAAGGTACTTGCGCATTTTGATGGAAGACACGATGCGAAGTTTTCGTTCAGGCTTGTCTCCTTGAACAACGAGAGTCTCTTTTTCTGAAAGAGGAATACGGATGAGTTTGTCGAAACAGACGATCTCTACTCGAAAGCGAGATAGGCAGTCCATTCCAACGATAATGTCGAAACTTGAAAGCTCGATAGGAATCAGATCAATGGGGAAAATTTTATCAGATAGGCATAGCGAAGATCCTAAGATTATGTCCTTAGCTTCAAACTCTTGGCCGTTAGCATATTCGACGGTAAAACTATCCTTAAGAACTTTAGATTCTAAATTAACGAGGGGTATAAATTCTAAGGAAATGAAGCTTCTCTCAGCTCCTGAGTCGAATAGTACGGAAGCAAAATGATTATTGAGGGAAAACGTACCAGTAACTGCGTTGGGGTCCTGACGTGCTTCCTCAGCCGTTAGTGCGAAGGCGCGACCCCTACCTTGCCCTCCTTGGTTCTGTGGAGTTCGATTCAGCTTAGGGCATGTGTTCCGGAGGTGTTGGTCGCTCCTGCACTCATAGCACGTCAGTTTCTGCGCTGAGGCGGTTGTCTTATCCGGGAAGTACTTGGCAAAATGGCCCACCTTTTGGCACCTCAAACATAACTGGCAGTTCTCTAGATGGTGGAAGTTGCACTTGTTGCACTTCGGGTGCGGTCCGGAGTAGGACCCGGATCTAGTAGGTGGTGCTGGTGCAGGTACAGGTGCAGGTGCAGGTGCGGCAGTCATGGTGAAATTTCGGGTGCTACGGGTCTTCTTGTTGCGGTCACTCCTTCTCGGGGTTTGCTCTGCCTTTCTCTTCTCACCTGACTCCTTTTTGGAGGATGCAGGAGCGGTGAGGAGGTTGCTAGTGAGACAGTGAGCTAGGATGATTGCGCTCTGAAGGGTCTGCGGCTCAGATGCGATGACCATGCCACGGATTTCCGGAACGAGACCAGAGATGTACAGGTCGATCCGGTTCTCCTCAGGGGTTACCAGCCTTGGAACCAGCCGGGCGAGCTCGTGGAACCGGGTGGTGTACTTCTCGATGTCGTTTCCGACCATCTTTGATCCCACAGCTCAGCCTCGAGCTTCTTGATTTCCCCTCTTGGCAGTATTCTTCAATGAGCAGATTCTTAAAAGCGTTCCAGGAAAGAGCGTAGGCAGTCTCGCGCCCCCTGGTTTGAACAACACTGTTCCACCAGGACAGAGCTCGGCCATGGAATACGCAGGACGCGTACTCCACCTTGTTTGCCTCAGCACATCGGCTGATGTGTAGGACTGAGTCGATGCTATCGAACCACTGGAGCAGTCCTACAGCACCAGTCGTGCCGTGAAACTCCTTTGGCTTGCATGCCATGAAACTCTTATAGTTGCACGGGGGAGGGTTCGGGTGTTGGTTCTGGTTCTGATTTTGGTTTTGATTGTTCTGTTGTTGCTGCTGTTGCTGCTGCTGTTGCTGTTGCTGTTGCTGGTGGTGGTTGTTGACATTGGCATTGATTCCGGCAGTGATCTGGGCGATCATATTGGGCATTGCCGCATTCAACTGTTCAGCAAATTGCTCAGCAATGATGCTAGCGTTTGTGCAAGGAGCCATGATTCTACAATCAGAAGAATAGATTTAGTTTAGAACGCACGAATGGAATATGATAAGAAAATAATTTAGTGGCCATAATTATAGCACGAGATTAATATGAATGAACAAATAGCACACGCATGATTATGATTCAAGAGATAGAATTGTAATGATTGTCAAAAGTAAAAGATTCACACGATAAGATAAGTATAATAATAAAAGGTAGAAGTTCCATTAATGATAATAAAGTTTAATACAAGTACTGAATGAGAAATACGGTTACAATACATAGAAAGGAAAGGAAAGGAAAAGTCTAAGTCGTGTACAATGAGAAAATTACGACTAGGCTAAGTATAGTACAATAAAGAGAAATAACTAATGGCGCCTCTCCAGAAACATCTTGGCCGCCATGACCGCAATCAAAGTGACCATCACTAGGCACACACCGATGAGGTGCTGCACGGTTCGTGCCGTAGTTCGGGTCGATGCGATGACTCGCAACGCCTGCTCCGACAACTGTTGTGCAGAGTCGGTGACCTCACTGATGAGGAGCCCCTGCTGCTGGGTCTCCTGTGCCAGTCCCCGCACTTCGCGGTGCAAATGAAGGAATGCGGTCGGTGGGGGAGGCTGAAGAGTAGGAGGCATCCTCTGCCTAGCGGCCTCGGCGTCTATGGCGCGCTGCATTTCTTCGCGCTCCATCTGTCTCTCCCATTAGTAGTGGTCCATGAGAGGGTTATGTGGGACCTCTGGAGGGTGACCAAAGGGTAGGTGTGATGGGGTAGGTTGGGATGGTCCAGTCTGGTGCGCAGCCATCCTGTCCGGCAGACGGCCCGGGAGGATGACTGCTTTCGCGCGGTCAATCTATTACGCGGGGCCCGAGAGTGGAGTGTGGTGGCAACGGGTACCGGTGGAGGGGGTAGCACAGCCTTCGGGCTGGGCCCGATGCTGCTGGAGATTGCCATGGAGGTGTCCTCCGTGGGATCGGTGGTCTGCTGGTGTTGGCTCTCCGAGGCGGTGCGGCCCTCGGAAGGCGAAACGGCTCTGGGTAGGGAGCGAGACTGTGATCGTGACGGTGAACGCGAACGATAGGAGTGAGACATGACGGATCTGTGAACAATGAGTTTCGTAAGTACGTGAAGACACAAAAGAATAATAAAGGAATGTGTAATGAAATGCATGTACGGGTCAGTCACGTGAGAATCGGGAAAAGACAGTACCGGGAATTTTCGACTCAAAAACTGTTAACAATAGTAATTATGTTCCGTCCTTGCATAATCCATTTTGAACTAGGCATGGGTGATCAGGCCATGCGTAGTGAAAAGTAAACATGCAATCGCGAAATTAATTCCCCAAAGTTTGAACCCATAAATGATTTTCCGAAAAAGCCTTGGTTATAGTTTGGTTTCGAAAATTTTTTTTTTGAAAATTTTTAAAACCGTTTTTCTCTATAACCTGTGCTCTGATACGAAGTCTGTCACACCCCTCTAAAGCGGAAACACGAGATGTGAAGAGCTGGAAGATCATTACACGGGTTATAAGAAACATAACGGCATTCAAGTCATAGATTAAAATAAATGTTTACAAGTTCAAAAGTAATAACCAAGTCATAGCATTTAATACGAAATACATAGAATAAGTTTCAAATTAAAATTCCCAAAAGAAAAGTGGTCAAGTCTTTTCCCATGCACCGTCCACGCGACCGCCTTGACCCGTCCACGCCATGCACCTCATACTTACACTAAATTTCCTGAAATATAAGATAAAGTGTCAACTACGAAAGTAGTGAGTGAGTTACAGTTTAAGTTGCTCGGCAAAAATTTGGTTAAGTATATAAAAGTAAAAAGTTTCCAAAAAGGAGGTTAGCGGAGAAAACTCGCTTAAAATTTATATACTTTTTAAAGTTTCAAGTAACGGGCGAATCGGTGCCCTAAAGTTCGTAAAGACCAAGTAGAGTCAAATTTAGTCAAATCATAGTTGCGGAAACAATCGCTAAAAGTTCATAAATTTATGCGTATAAGTAACTAATTAGATCCTTGTATCAACCTCTGGGCATCTATAACTTAAGTGTTCACACTAAACCGATTGTTCAACCATGAGGCCCCTTTCCCCGCCTATCCTACGGGGAGTTGTCAAGTTCTTAGTAATATGTACTTAGACTGCCATCTAAGCAAGGAACGGTTCTTTCCTAAGTATCGATACCCATAATTACTAAACGGCTCTGATGTTAATAGTGTGTAAAGTCTAAAAAGCAGCTGGGCACTAAGTAGTTTTGTTTAAAAAAAAAGAGATAGTCGTCTGTCACTTAAGAGTCATGTTATAGTTCCATCAAGGGTCGGTCTCGCATACAAGCATCAATAATTAGTTTAGCCGAAAAAGGGGGCAAGCCGGTAAGTTCAAGTAAGACAGTAGAGCAAAAGTGTTTATGCATAAGAGTTTCAAAGAGTTTGTCCAAAATAGTTCAATAGTTCCAAAGTCATAATAGTTTCATAAAAGTTCCAAAGTCATAATAGTCTCATAAAAGTTCCAAAGTCATAATAGTTTCGTAAGTTTGTAATAAGTTAAAAGTTCACAAAGTTGCAATTGTTCATAAATGTTTTCAAGTTACAATAATCTTATGTTTCCCCCATAAATCATGCAAAAATACATTAAGTAAAAGGGGTTGTAACTCACGGATTGCGAAGAGTAAGAACGCGAACTTCGGTCGGAAATGGAAGCCGGGAATCACGGATTGCCTAATAATACCAAGATAGTTTAATTAGTTATTATCTTATTATGTTCTTTATATAATATAATAGATAAAATGTTATTAAACTTTAAGTGTCAAGGTTAAATATTGTTAAAATAGTCTGAAATGGTAATTGTCACGTTTTTGTCCAAAAGTCCGATTTAACGTTTATTATTATTATTATGTTACGAGTGCTTTTGCTCGCTCAAGTGGTTTACATTTTTCTAAGGAAATTTGGGCAGCGCTTCCGCGCCCAAATTTCATATCCAAATATGTACAACCAATTCTGCTCACAAATCACCTATAACGCAATAATATGTATAATCTAGTTTATTTTAAGTCTAAATAGTCCATACATGTCTCAAATGTTATTACTTTTACCAATCTCAGTCCCAAAAGTCATATGTCAAAAAGTCAGCGGGTCAAATATAGTCAAAACGTGCCAAAAACGACAAAACGACAAAGTTTCGGAAAAGTTGCAGCTTTGTGCGCCGTTGTGAGCACTGGGACGGCGCACAGAACACATTTTTGTGCTCGCTGTGTCGTTCTGTGCTCTAGGACGACGCACAGATCGGGTGTTTTTGGGTTTTCTTTGTAAAACGTTTATTTATCCATAGATCCCGACATGCAATAGTTTCTAAGGTATTTTTAGTCACAAATTCGTGGATCCAAAGGTTATTTCGATTAAAAACGTTTTTGACCATAAAAAGTCATAGATTTGTATAAAAACTTATTTTGAACCGCTACATCTTACATGCAAGTAATAAAATCAGTATAAAATGAAAAGAGAAAGGTTTCTACCGAAGAGATTAGCTTGGATGAGGATTTGGCTGGATTTAGCTTCAAAAAGCTTTACGAAAATGGTCCTTTTTCGAAATCTTTTGGTTTCCCTTGCTTCTCTTGATATTTCAAACGTTTTGTATGGATTAAAATAGGGTTTAGGTTGCTAGAAATCACTGGAGAGGATGAGTTCTTGAGAAAAAACTTGAGAGAAAAGTTTGTAAGTGTGTGTTTTTGTTAAATGAAAAGATAAAATGAAAATGAAATAAAGAAATGATGGTAAAGGGGAGTTGGGACTGTCATTTGGCAGTAAACGAGTGCCTAAAACGAGATGGATTGGTTGAATTTTGGTGGAAACCGAGACATGCAAAGTTTTCAAATTCATTACAAATTTCGTCCTCCAGGACGGCGCACATGGCCTCTGTGCGTCGATCTGGACCATTTTTGTAATAAATTTTGTGTTTTGGCTGATTTTGTATAATTGTTTCGTTGGACCTTTTCGTTAACTAAATTTTTAAAGTATGTTTCATTATGAACTTAGGAAAGTTCATTAGGAGTTTTCTTGGTATTAGGACTTATATAATTTAATTCCGGTTGTGATTTCGACACTGTCGCGGTTCCAATTAATGAACAGTTAAAGACTAGATAGACCGAAAGAGACATAGAGTATAAGAATGCACCTGGAATTAGACGGTTTTCACAGTTACGATTATGTAATTTTGCTCGAATAGCAGGCAACCCCATTACTGTCTCAGATATAGTTAAAGTACTTGAAGCATCGGTTAAAGAAAAGAATATTTGAAGCTTAGTAAATAGGTTGGTGCTTGGGGCTACATCGTATTTCCTTTGGAAAGAACGGAACAATCGTCTCTTTAAAAGGGTTCATAGAGATGTTGATCAAATCTTTCGAATTATCTTTGACACTTTGAGATTGAAGATTTGTTCTCTCAGATTACAGGTGTCTAGTCATTGATGTATTCGGGATTTGGAATATTAGTGAGATTTTGATAATAGAGTAATCTAGTTATAGTTTTTAGGTTTGTTTAGTTTTTTCTTTTTTTTTTTGTTGTGGAGATGTATATGCCCTAAACCAGGTGTGTTTTCTTTATCTCTTAGCTTTGATAGCAAACTATGCTAGTATATGTATATATATATATATATATATATATATATATATATATATATATATATATATATATATATATATATATGTATATACATATATGTATATAATATATAGAGTAAATTCCACCGTTGGTCCCTATATTTGTACCCAAATCACTAGTTTGAGGCTTTTGTTGAAATAATTACGCCATTAGTCCCCATTGTTGTAAATTTGTTACACCGGTGGTCCATTTTTCAAACTTCCGTCTATAATTGACGGAAACCATGTCACGTGCCCTCCACACGAGGGCATTATTGTCTTTAACCATCCCACTCACTTTTTCTTTTTGTTATTAACACCAGCAGTCACTTTTTTCTTCAAAACCAACCCTCTTTGATTTCTTTTCTTTCCCACATATAATCACAAACAAAATCAAAGAACATATGCAACCATTAATCGATGATATATATCAAACTCAAATTAAAAAAAAAAAAGTAACATGCTAGATATGGATTACGCTATCAAACACTTTAGATGTATACAATCAAAATCTGCTCAAATTGCTAGTGCACACTAACTGTTCGACGAAAGTCCTTAGAGAAAAAAAGCAATGCAGGCTCATTTTCTTGCCGGAAATCGGGTGATTTTGACTGTATCCGGCATTGTTCTTGTTCTATTACCTCAATTACACAATTAACCTAACAAATCAAAAATTATACCTCCAAAACTCTTCAACAGTTAGAGAAAGTCCACGAATGAAGATGAAGACGACGACGATAAATCTTATGGTGATTTCACCGTCGCCGCTGCCGGTGAAGATGAAGACGACGATAGAGTATCGCCGTCGCCGCTGCCGGTGATTTCACCTTCTTCCGGTTGATCGTAATCTTCGCCGTCGGATCGGATGGCGGTGGATTTGGATTATTATTTTTAGTATCTAATTTTATACCCAGTTTTTTTTTATCAGTTTATAAAAATGGGCATATTGGCTTATATTAATCGGTCTATGATTAATTACATTCATAGCGATGAAGAAACGCAACCAAGAATCTAAAGAATTTCGTGCTCCCTTGTTACCGGGATCAAGAAATGAGTTCAATGGAAAGAAACACAAAGTTACTGTGGTTAGTAATCTCAGACTTCAAAACATTTCAAGATTTTTCATACTAAAAACACGTTAAATACACTTTTTATACATGTTGCAGGTCAAGTACAAAGACTTCAAAGAAACTGTTCTATCGAAAGAAATCAAATCTGAATTTGATTTTGTTTGTGATTATATGTGGGAAAGAAAAGAAATCAAAGAGGGTTGGAGGTTTTGAAGAAAAAAGTGACTGATGGTGTTAATAACAAAAAGAAAAAGTGAGTGGGATGATTAAAGACAATAATGCCCTCGTGTGGAGGGCAAGTGACCTTGTTTCCGTCAAATATAGACGGACGTTTGAAAAATGGACCACCGGTGTAACGGATTTATAATAATGGGGACTAATGGCGTAATTATTTCAAAAAAAGCCTCAAACTAGTGATTTGGGTACAAATATAGGGACCAACGGTGTAATTTACTCTAATATATATATATATATATATATATATATATATATATATATATATATATATATATATATATATACAATAGTATATACCTAGTTTTCCGACGATTGTCGGTGTGTAGATTTGATAGGAGGTTGGGTTATGAGCGTTGCAGAATCGAAAAAGAGAAGGAAATACGAGAAGAAAGTTCACGTTACATCGGCTAAGGTTTTGAGAGGCCGCGTAATCGAACCGGGCGTTTCGTCGATTATGGGGAAGAAGAAGAAGTCTGGTGGTTCTGTAAGGAAAGTTTCAAATGGTGGAAGTCCTTCTGCCGTCTCGTCCGAGCATGTTAGGGTTTTATTTCCGGTTAGTGTAGCGGAAGAAGGTTCGTCGGTGCCAGTTAAGCTAGATCAAGTAATTACGCCAATAATTACGCTGCAGGGGGATTCAGTTACGCTACAAACGCCAACAGTTACGCTGCACTCACCAACTGTTACGCTACCCCCAGTTACGCAACCAGTAGTTACACTACCAGTAACTCAGCCAGCAGTTACGTTGCATACGCCAACAGTTACGCTACCCCCAGTTACGTAACCAGTAGTTACGTTACCACTTACGCAGCCAACAAATACGTTGGATACGCCAACAGTTACGCTACCCTCTGTTACGCAACTAATAGATACGCTGCCTTCAGCAATTGTGCCACCTCCAACAGTTACGCCAGTAGTTACGCTGCCTACGCCAGCGGTTACGCCAGCGGTTACGCCACTAGCTTTTTCGGAGGAAGGTTTTGGTACGCCATTATTTAAGAATGTTGCGCCAGCTGGAGCTCAGCATGGTTTTGTTTCGCCTTCACATGGGGTCGTATCATATGGGTTTTAATAATGCGGATTTAAAATCACCTTTCTTAGGTGATAACATAAATTTACATGATGATTTTACTGCTTTGCTGGGGGGAATCTATGGAGGATTATATGACTTGTTGGTTGGGTAAGATCAAACGCCGTCAAATCGAGTTGTTTTCTGGTGATAGTAGGTTTATGCAGGATGAGGGTAACATGGATGAGGAGTTGCTGGGTTCTAAGGGGGTTTCTAAACTGTCTTTTGCTGATATGATTAAAGTACCACCCATAAAGAGGAAAGTTAACTTTCGGTCGTTTATAACAAAAAATGGTGTTGATGGGGTGGATTTGGAGATACCGAGGGGGCTGTTAGACTATCGAGTAAGAAATATGAGTTTACCATTTATGGTTATTTTATTGGTAATCGCCTTCCATTTCCGGTTGTGGATAGATTTGTGTGGAATGTTTGGAGAAATTTTGGTTTGGAAAAAACAATGATGACAACAAAAGGTTTTTTGTATTTCAAATTTTCGAGTGAAAGGGTGTTATGGATGTATTAGAAGTGGGTCCGTGGATGAGACGTAATGTTTCGATCATTTTGAATAAATGGACACCTAATATTAATGTCGAAAAGGAAGATATCACGTCAATGCCTGTTTGGTTCAAGTTGCATGATGTTCCTTTTGTGGGCTACACAGATGATGGTTTAAGTGCCATGGCTACTAAGATTGGTAATCCGTTAATGTTGGATTCGTACACCACTGCTATGTGTATTGATTCTTGGGGTCGGCCTAGTTACGCAAGAGCAATGGTTGAGGTTGATGCGAGTGTTCAATTAAAAGATAAACTTGTCATTGCAACCATCCATTTGGATGCTGAGGGTAGTACTCGTCATGAGGTGCGTATTGAATATGAGTGGAAGTCGCCTCAATGCTTAAATTGTAAACATACTGAAAAAACCTGTAGGAAACATATTCCAAAGGTAGTGACGGTGAGTGCTAATAAAGTTGACGAAGATGGATTTCAAGAAGTAAAACGGAAGAAAGTGAAGGGCTTTAATGTGAGTCAACCTAAACAAACAGTGTTTGAATATAGTCCGAAGAGTAAAGTAAATGCGGGGAATGCTAGGAGTATAAGTGGTGATGCAATTACTTAGGAGAAGCAGGTTCAATTTCGAGCTGAAGGGATTGTGAGGAAGGTTTTATGGACTGGTGGCCTGGAGTCGGTTAAGGGTAAGGAAAAGCAAGGGGTGCAAGTGGATTGGTTAGGTCCGGAAGCCTGTGGTGTGTATGGGGAGGAACCAGGAGGGGACCAGGTAGAGATTCTACAAAATTCTGAGGGGGCAAGCACTCCCGGTTCAAGAAGTGGTGCTAGAAAATAGTTTGCAAGTTTGGGCTATTTTAGAGTCCCATGTGGATATTTCAAGACTTCACGATGTGTGTACGATGGTTTTTAAAGGTCGGCGGTGGACATCTAATTCTCAGGTGAGTCAAAAGGGTACTCGTATTATTCTTGGATGAGACTCGGAGAAAGTTGAGTTGATGGTGATTAATCAGTCGGATCAGGTTATTCATTGTCAGGTGCGTTTGATCGGTGCTCAAAATAGCTTTTATTGTTCATTTATTTACGTAGGTAATCATTATATTCAGACGCGTGAGTTATGGCAAAGTTTGTTGATGCATAATCATTTTGTGGGGATTGTTATGGGAGATTTTAATGTTGCTCTGAATCTTAATGATAGTACCAGTGATGTGTCTGGTGTATCTATTGGGATGGCTGAATTCAAAGATTGTGTAGAGAATATTGGTTTGGTGGATTTGAGTCACTCCGGCATGTGGTATACATGGAATCAACGCCCGAACTCTATGGATGGTATTCTTAAGAAGCTTGATAGAATAATGTGAAATTGTTAGTTTTTGCACCAGTTTACAGATGCTCATGCGATTTTTAAGCCGTATCGTATCTCGGATCATTTTCCTAGTGTTCGGAAGATCCCGTTGGCGAGTGTCAGAATGCCGAAGCCGTTTAAGTTTGCAAATTTTGTTGCGAATAAAGAAGATTTTTTGCCTCGGCTTTCAGAAGAATGGGTGGAGAACATTGATGGGTTTCAGTTATTTAGAGTTGCTAAAAAACGGTTAAACCGTATCATGGCGGAAGTTGATGTGGAAGAATGGGAATGTTCATAAACGTGTTGGTTTTCTTCAAAAGGAATTAGATGTGGTTCAAGCTCAGTTAGATAAAAATCCTGGGTCGGAGGAGTTGCGGGTTGAGGAATCTGCTTATCTTCGTGCGTTTAGAGAGGCAAAGTTAGATGAGGATATGTTTCTGAAGCAGCGTGCTAAAATTCATTGATTAAAGGAGGGTGATGGGAATACAGGGTTTTTTCATAATACGCTAAAAGGGAAGCGGAATAGGAGTCGTATCTCGTGTGTTCAAGATGTGGTTGGTGTGTTGCATTCGGATGCCGACGTAGCTGGTGTTTCTGTGAATCATTACAGTCAGTTCTTAGGCACAGCTGAGGAGGTGGAGCCTATTCGGGATATGGCGGGGTTGTTTCAACAACGTATTTCGGGTACTAAAGCTCATCATATCATTCGTCCCGTGTTAAATACTGAGATTAAGGAAGCTATGTTTGCCATTGGTTTCTACAAAGCTCCTGGTCCTGATGGTTATACGTCTGTTTTCTTTAAGAAGGCGTGGGAGGTTGTGGGGGATGATGTTTGTCTGGCTGTCGAAGAATTTTTTCGGAATGGAAAAATGCTTAAAGATGTAAATAGTACGATTATTGCTTTGCTTCCAAAAGTTGCTTCTTAATGAAAGTTACGGATTATCGCCCTATTTCCTATTGTAATGTGTTATACAAGTTTATTAGTCGTATTTGTAGGTCCCAGTGGTCCGATCTACAGGATTAAACTAACCAATCACGAGGTGGAATCTCGTAATCAGTTATATCACACAGGTTATAAACGAATGAACAAACACAAAATGCAATTACCGAATTCTGACAACTTTATTAATTGAATCACTCAATTACAACAAATAGCCTTCACAGAATTCTCTCCCTCAGTCTGTCTCTGATCATTAACTCACTGATTAACCCTAAACCTAAACTCAATGTCTCTTTATATAGAGACATGTTCATAGGCTTGGGCCACTAATGGGCTCATGGACTATGCAAAGTCCATTAACACCCATAACAGACTAAATAGCCCACTTAACAATACAACGTTATTGGGCCATTACAAACTCAAATAGACTATAACTAAAGATTTAATTAATCTAGAACAACTATCACAGATATTGCACTAAAAAACTCCCCCTTGACTGTTGTTTCTAGATTCTGTTATACACTCAAAGTCTTTATAGTCTTGTATTCCTTATGTTCCTTGCAGGTTCTTCTAACTCATCAATGTCTTGAATAACTCCCCATGAATTGTTGCAATAATTCAGTCTTCTCCATTTAAGCTTGTGAAGATTCAGTGTTCTCTGTTTACGCTTATAAAGAGTTAGTCTTCTCAGTTAATGCTTGTGAAGAGTTGGGCAGCTCCATTTGTTGTTGTGAACTTCGTTGTTTATCAGAGTCTTCATCACGAATTGACTCAACTAAGTTCATCACTTTTGCTTGTATTCTTCGAGCTTCCATAAATGACAACAAAACTCCCCCTGAGCTGTCTGACGATGAACAACGTCTCAAACAGCATTTTCAAGAGTAGAGTCTCGTACGCGCGCCAAAACATTCTCCAAAACCTGCAAACAAACGTTAGTAATTTTTTTTTTAATTTTTTTTTTGTTTTTTTTTTAAAGATATCGACACGAAATTTTGAGTGTTTCATGTCGATTCTAATTTTAAAATAATTTTTTTTTTTGTTTTTTTTTTTTTAAAGATATCGACACGAAATTTTGAGCTTTTCATGTCGATTCCAAATTTTATAAAAAGAAATACAAAGTTACAAAAATTTTCATCTAAGCTAGCAATGATTAGTTATTGTGGGGAACCCATGCCATAACACGTCTGGATTGTCCTCTCTCGTTCACGTAGACAAACTCCTTTAAGAAACCATCATCTTTAGTAACAGTAGCTTGAACTTTAGAATGCAGGTGGTTCCTCGATGGATGAACGTATCTCGATTGCTGATAAAAGGAATGTACTTTCTGACTCGGACAGTATGAATTAGGACTTCTAAAAGACGGTCGAAATGGACGCGGTTGAAAAGAACGATCATTAGACACACCTGTGTGTTCCTGTTTCATAATCCATTTTTGCCGCACCTGTTTCCGTACAGGAGAATGTGATCGAGCCATTGATTTCCGAACAGGCTACACCTGTTTCCGTACAGGTGAATGTGAACGAGCCATTTGCTTAGTCTTTGGTGACGACGATCTGCTAGCTTGCTCTTTCTTTGGAGAGCACGATCTGTTGGCTTTCTCTTTCTTCTTCTTTGGACATACAGAGGCTACGTGACCATGTTCACGACATTTAAAACACTTCAAGTCGTCCATGGGCTGTTTGGGTTTTTAGTTTTCAGCTAATGTACTCATTTTTGTTTCCGAAACACTTGGGTCAGTTGAAGCACTTGACTCGGTTTGATCGTTCCTTGTAGAGGAAGATTCACAAGAAGAATCAGCACTGTTTTCCTTCACGTCACATTCAACTTTAAGAGAATTGTAATTGTGGTTAAAAGGTGGAGGTGTTTCATTATATCCCAAACCTGGAGTGTTCCCACTAGCGCGTTGACGACTTAAGATGGAGTTCAAAGTACTGGAAGAGGTACGGAACTGTTCGATCTTCCTTTCCTGTTCAGTTAATCTTATTTGACAGTCATTTAACTCTTGGACTTTTGCAGCAAAACTCTTCTTTTCGTTTTCAAGACTTTCATATAACAAGTCAATTTTTAGAGTTTGAATGCCAACGGTGGACAAGAGTTCCATTCTGTCTTTTTCATTTTGATGAAATTTCTTTGAGAAATCATCTTTAAAAAAATTTGTATTGACACTTCATGTGCAAGTTTAGTTTGCTGTGATTCCAAAGTAGATACTGACTTAGTCAATTCATCATTTTGAAGAGTTAAATACTGAAAGATTTACACAGCTCCTTCACAGATTGAAGGTCAAGAAGTACCTTTGACTTTTCAGTTTGGAGATCAGCCATTTTTGCAATAAAGTTTTCGTCAGATAGATCCAACGTACAGCTTCAAACCTTTGATTCATTTTCAGTATCTTGAATATTCTCTTCATTTGAATCACCTGCAGTACTATTGGTTTCACTGCGAACGTCATTTTGTTCTTTGTCTGAACACGTACTCTCAGTATCTTGATCACTAACTGAAGCCTTGAATGCATGATCTGAGGTAGCATTGAGGATCGAAAAGTTCTCTTTCAATATATTTCCTTCGGCTTTTCGTTGGTTAGCTGAACTTGCACATGTCTTCTCAATTGCTTTCCATAAGGCATTTGCTGACTTGTGTTTCGAAGTGAGATATTGCAGTTCCTTAGGAAGAGACATTTCCAGATTTTCCCTAACGTTGTTTTCAGCATCATATTCTCGTCTAAACTCAGGTGTGAGTTTAGCTACTGGAATTTTATCAGTCACACCGTTTGTAGTTGCGCGTGGATGTTCATATGCCTCTTGAATACACAACCACATTTGTAAATCATTGTAACGACAAAAGGATTCAAATTTATCCGCCCATTCGTAATATTGAGACTTATTAAATAGTTTTGGTGGACTGTCTAACTTTGAAGATTCCATTTCTTGAATAAAGATACGGACTAAGGTATAATAATACTTGTCAAATTAATTATGTCCAAATAAATTACGTCCAAATTAATTAAGTCTAATAAACGAGTCCAAGTTCAATATCTTCCGTCCAATCAAGAAGTCCAATTAAAATAGAACTCCAATTAAGAGTCCAAGACAAAGGCCCAGTTTTGTAGAAGCCCAATTCGAATATCAGGCCCAATTAAGAATAAAAAGTCCAAAACAGATGCAGCAGACCATGAACAAAATCTCACTAATCTTATCTCACGAACATGTTTTGAGTCAAATTAAACCACAAATATAGCAAGAAATCAGATAGAACTTGATTCAAAAATCAAAATCAATTAATCAGTTAATGAAGATGTCTTCAAACGAAGGAAACTGTTAACCGCCGCTGCTGACGAAGATGATAACGAAGATGTCTTCAATCGCCCGCCAAACGAAAAAGGAATTCAACAGCCAAACGAACATGAGCCAGCTGATTTCCAAACGAACATAAAATTGTGATTAAACCAAACGAACGTGATGTTCGTTGCTCCTGTTAACAGCCACGAACATAAATAATCACAATCAAACACAGATTAAGCCACGACGAACAAGTGATTACTACGAACATTATATAAACAGTCACGAAGATGAACTTGAATCCAAACGAAGATGTTCGTTCCCAAATTAATCGCTGTGTCTCCTTTAATTCACAAACTGACAAGAGAAAAATAAAGACGAAGATCAATTAAGACGAAGATGATGTTCGTTCATGTACTCTCTGTTTTCCACGAACATGATGTTCGTTACTGTGTGTTCGCCGCCACTCTTCTTTTAATTTCTCCTCTTATTAATTTCGTCGCCGCTGAGATAACAAAGATGGCGAGACGAAGATAGAAGAGATCCCCAACTTCCGACGATGATGAGTTGAATCGATTCCCAAATCTATTTCGCCGCTGCTTTGTTTTTGCTTTTGGTGTGTGTGTCTGGTCGCTGTCTTTGTTGTATTGTCGGCAAGGAAAAAAAATCCCCCACTTAATTGCCGCCGCTGCTTGTGTTTTTTTTTTTTTTTTTATTGTAGCTGTCAAACAATCTAGGCCCAAATCATCAAAACAAATAATAACAAGCCCAATTAGAAATTTAAAGGAAAGCCCAAATAATATTTTGCTAGGTTACGAACAACAACTAGATTTTGCAACCGTCAAAAAGAAATAATTAAACCGTAATTCCAGCCGCCAAAAAAATATGAAGAACCCTAATTCCCAAAATCGATTAAAACCTGATATTTAATCCTGAACCAAATCTCGATCGAGAGCAAACAATGCGTTTGCTCTGATACCAATTGTAGGTCCAAGTGGTCCGATCTACAGGATTAAACTAACTAATCACGAGGCGGAATCTCATAATCAGTTATATCACACAGGTTATAAATGAATGAATAAACCTGTTGGGAAAAACAATGATTTAACCCAAAATTAATAAATCTGTTAATCAAAGTCTCAGTCTGAGTGACTCAGTCTGAGTGACTTGAGTCTGAGTGACTGAGTCTGACTAACTCAGATTCATTAAGAGACTTAAGGCGTAATTTTAGGCAATCTAGTTAGACAAAATCTTCTATCTCTTTAGAAGATTTCCTAAGATTTATCCTTATCAAGCTCACTACTATTGTGTATAAATAGTGAGCTTGAACGTTGTAAACATTGCACCTTTTTACCGAAATATAACTGTGTGTTATTTTCATTGTTTCTTTATTATAATTCCGCTATAATAATTACTGAAACTGAGTAATCAATCGATAAATAATAATTAACATCTAAATACTTATTTGTGATTGATTTGCCATTGTTTGAGATCTCAGTGAGACCTAACAACTGGTATCAGAGCAAATAAGATTTACATTTTAATAAATTTATAAATGTTAAACGATCAATACTTAGAATCTCAAAACAATGTCATCATCTTCAAATATAACTGCAATGGCTGTAAAAGGAATTCCTGTATTCAATGGTCATAACTCTGCCCATTGGAAGCTTAAAGCTGAGTGGCATTTGTCAGGAATTCATGAAGAAATGATAAGAATCATAACTGAAGGACCCATAATTCTAGGAAAGATCATTGATGAAGTCAAAGAAGGTGATAAGGTTGTCCAACTTGCCAGATGGGTTCAAACCACCAAAGCTCAATGGACAGATCAAGACAAGCTGTTGTATAACCTTGATCCCAAAGCCAGAAGCATTTTAGGAAATGCAGTATCTGAACAAATATTTTCAAATATTGCTGGCTGCAAAACTGCTAAAGAACTCTGGGATACATTACTTGTGTCATATGAAGGGGTCCCAGTAGTGAAAGAACAACGACTAAACAGTCTCATAAGAAATTATGAAAACTTTTACATGAAAGAAAAGGAGACTTTGGCTAATGTTCACACAAGATTTCAAATCATGTTAAATGATATGTCAGCTCTGGGAGTGACAAAGGAAGATGATGAAATCTGTAAGAAATTTGTTGATATTTTACCTAACAAATTTGAATCTGTTATTACATCTCTTGTAGTGAGTGAGAAACTGTCCACCTACAAGCTTCCAGGACTATTTGGCTTATTGTTGAATTTTGAGGAATCTCAAGAAAGGAAGAAGATCAACAATAGGTGAACTGCAAGGGATCCAGAAGCTGCATTAGTTGCAACTAGCAAGAGGAATAAAGAAATTTATTCTAAAGCTGACTCATCTGAGTCTGAGTCACACTCAGATTCAGAGTCTGACGATGAATCAGAAGTTAAGAAACTGAAAAGTCAGCTTGCCCTGTTGACCATGAAGCTTGAACAGAAGACAGGGTACAAAGGAAAGAAACCGTTTGATCTGAAGAAGGTAAAATGCTTCAAATGCAATGAATATGGTCACATGGCTGCTAACTGTAAAGTGAAGAATGCTCAGACTGAGCACATGGATGAAGTTGCTGAAAGAGCCCAAAGATACCGAAACAAGTATCTTAAGTATAAGAAAGGCTATAGTTCAAATTCTCAAAAACCTCAAGCTGAACAGAAAGCCTTCTTTGCTGAAGAATGGTTAGATGAGGAACTGTCATCTGATGAAGAGGAAGTAGAAGACAAATGTCTGATGGCTTTGGTGGAGGAAGTAACTGAAGCTGAGAAATCTACTTCTCAGTTCGAAAAGGATCTAAAGGAAGCAGAAAGAATGAGCTGCAACTCAGACTGGAACAAGTCAAAACTTTACAAGGTACATAATTTCAATTCTTATACAAATGAACAAAAACTCCAAATGTTTGAGTACATTTATATTGACTTGACCACCACTTTAGAAGAACAAACTGAACTCAAACAAAAACTCAAAGATCTTGAAAACAATTTAAAAATTAAAGATGATAAAATTATGGAATTAGAAAGTTACAAAGTACTTTTAAATGCTCAGACTGAAGCTTATAATGATCTTGCAAAAGAAAATCACAAATTTAGAGAAGAAACTGAGCACTATAAAAGAATTTGTAAATCATGGTGTATTTCATCTTTAAAAATGAAGATTGTTTGAGCAGACAGGTACCCAAACAAGTGCAAGCAGTGTTGGGTGAAGGGTTTAGTTTGAAGAAATACATGACAGAAGAGGAAGAAGAAGCTGAAAAGGCTGAAAGAGAAAAAATCATTTTTAAACCAGAAATTCTTCCAAATACTTTCACTTATGTGAAAGGAGATAAAATAATGATGTCAAATGCATTTGTTAAACCTGTAATTTCTCAAGTTTTGAATAAAAATGATCTTGTGCCTTCATCTTCTTCTAAATCTGAATGTGTTACTTTATCTGAGACTGATATACATAAATCTACCTCCTTGAACAAAGTTTCTCCCAAAGTTGTGAGCAAACCAAAGGGTCAGGCTCCAGTCAGTTCCAAAGGCTATAATAAAAGTCCTGAATCAAAAACAATTGATAAATTGGGAAATCAATTACCCTGACCAACATTGTAAAAACTTTAGTCAGGGATAAATCACCTAATCAAGTAAGGCCCAAATCTCCTCCTAAGAGAATTTGCTATAACTGTGGTGAAAAAGGACATGAAGCTGTGTTTTGTAAACTATTGACCATGTCTAGACCTAAGAATTCTTATGTTCAAAAGTCAGTTTCATCAAAACATTGGTTAGCTTCACATCAGTCAGGGTCATCGAAATCCAGATCAGTCTCATCAAAATCAAATTCATCTTCAAGAAACACTTCTCCAGCAAAGACTACATCTGTACAATCTTCTAAACTTAAGTCAGTCCCATCTAGAGTCAATCTTAAAAAAACTCCTTGTAAATACTGTGGTGTCATAGGTCACTATTTTGTCAATTGCATGAACGAAATCAACAAATGGAACTATACAAGTCCCAAAACTGAATGCAAGATTGAATCTGCACCTAAACCTGTCTCAGTTCATGGATCCACTCTAAAGTGGGTACCTAAAAGGAACTAATTTCTTCCTTTTTCATGTGCAGGATTCTACAAAATGGTATCTAGACAGTGGAGCATCAAGGCACATGACAGGAATGAAGTCCTTTCTACAGGACTATAAGGAAGAAGATGGCCCTCAAGTAAGATATGGTGACAATGGGGTATCAATGACTAGGGGATATGGAAAGATTCATGCTGGAGCTGTTACATTCAAGAGAGTTGCATATGTGGAAGGATTGCAACATAATTTACTCAGTGTGAGTCAAATTACTGATGAAGATCATGAAGTCAGATTCAGGAAACAAGCTGGGATAATCTATAGTGCCAAGGGAAAACCATTACTGCTAGCCAAAAGAGAAAGAGATGTGTTCTGCCTGGATCTGAGTACAGCAAATGATGAAGCTGAGACATGTCTGTTCACAGAAACAAAGGAGGAATTGAATTGGCTATGGCATCGACGGTTATCTCACCTGAATTTCAAGAACATCAATGCTTTATCTAAGAACAAATTGGTAAGAGGTCTGCCAGAACTGACCTATACCAAAGATAAAGTTTGCTCAGCTTGTGTTCTTGGAAAACAAACGAAGTCTCAATTTCCATTCAAAATGTTGCACTCCATTGATGAACCCCTGTTCATGCTGCATATGGATCTGTTTGGACCAATTGGGATTGAAAGTAAAGGTGGAAAGAAATATACACTTGTCATTGTTGATGAATTTACTCGTTTTACTTGGGTCATATTCCTCCGAGCCAAAAGTGATGCAGCAGAGGAGATTATCAGTCTGATCAAACGAGAACAACGACAGAAAAATTCTCTGGTTCGACAGATGAGGAGTGACCATGGAACTGAGTTCAAAAACTCAGTCTTAATAGACTTCTGTGATAAATTGGGGATAGTTCAAAACTTTGCCTCAGTTCGAACTCCTCAACAAAATGGAGTAGCAGAAAGAAGAAACAGGACTCTCATTGAAGCTGCAAGAACAATGCTATGTTATGGAAAGATGGAGATAAAATTCTGGGCTGAAGCTGTAAACACTGCTTGCTTCACACAGAACAGATCAATTATTGTGAAACGTCATGGCAAGACAGCATATGAATTATATCACAACAAAGTTCCCTCAATTCATTATTTCCATGTCTTTGGAAGTAGATGCTATATTCTGAATCAAAGGGACCTGTTGTGTAAAATGTCACCCAAGGCTGATGAAGGATTATTTGTTGGCTATTCAAGTGTTGCTAAGGCATTCAGAGTGTACAATGAACGAAGAAAGGTTGTTGAAGAGAGCATCAATGTCACTTTTGATGACACTACTCAGTCTGACAAAGATGACTCATCATCTCAGATTGACATCTCCACAATCAATCAACTCTGTGACGAACTGCTCCTAAATTCCTCTGAATCTGAAACTCAGAGTGAAGATCAGACTGCTAGAAACACTTCTCAAGATCAAGAATCAGAAAGTGAAACTGATGAACCATCATTTCAGAAAGCTCCAGAATCAGAAACTTTAGAGTCAATTGAAACTGATGGTACTCAGTCCGAGATACCTCAGTCTGACCAAGCTCAGCCTCAACCTACTCAGACTGATAGTGTTCAGACTGAAGAAGAAGAAGTTACTGAACATGTTTCAGGGAACATCAAGACTGTAAGGGGCCATCCAATCTCATCTGTTATTGGCTCTTTAACTGAAGGTGTCAAAACAAGAAGAAAGAATGCCACAGCAAACTTTTGCTTTTATACCAACTTTTTGAGTCTGATGGAACCAAAGAGAATTGAAGAAGCCCTGCTAGATGAAGACTGGGTTGATGGCATGCAGGAGGAGCTTGGTGAATTCATAAGAAACAATGTCTGGACAAGGGTCCCACGTCCTCTGCATAAGACCATTATTGGCCTTAAATGGATATTTCGAAACAAATTTGATCAGGATGGAGTAGTGATCAGGAATAAAGCCAGACTGGTGGCTCAAGGTTACAAACAGGAAGAAGGAATTGACTATGATGAAACATTTGCTCCAGTGGCCAGAATTGAAGCAATCAGATTGTTCCTAGCATATGCAGCCTTCAAGGATTTCTTGGTCTACCAAATGGATGTAAAGAGTGCCTTTCTAAATGGAGATTTGCAGGAGGAAGTCTATGTGAAACAGCCTCCAGGTTTTGTTGATCCCAACTTTCCTGATCATGTTTATAAGTTAAATAAAGCATTATATGGTCTCAAACAAGCTCCTAGAGCTTGGTATGAAACCTTGTCTGAATTTCTCATTAAAAATGATTTTAAAAGGGGTTCAATTGATAAAACTTTGTTCATAAAAAGGGAAAATGGTCATGTTATTTTGGTTCAAATATATGTTGATGACATTATATTTGGTTCCACAAATGACAAACTTTGCACGTGGTTTTCAGAACTCATGTGTAGTGAATACAGAATGAGTATGATGGGGGAACTAAATTTCTTTCTGGGTCTACAAGTAGAACAAAAGGAAGATGGAATTTTTATAAACCAAAGTAAATATGTTCATGATTTAGTCAAGAAATTTGGTTTTGCAACAAGTTCTGAAATGAAAACACCAATGAGCACCTCTGACAAATTGCACAAAGACTCATCTGGCAAGTCAGTCTGTCAAGCTACTTATAGAGGAATGATTGGTTCATTGCTCTACTTAACTGCCAGCAGACCTGACATCATGTTTTCTACATGTCTCTGTGCACGTTATCAAGCTGACCCTAAGGAATCTCATCTTAAAGCTGTTAAGAGAATTTTTAGATATCTTAAGGGTACACCAAACCTTGGTTTATGGTACCCTAAATATTCTGGTTTTGAACTAATTGGCTACTCAGATGCAGATTATGCAGGTTGTAAGCTTGACAGGAAGAGCACATCAGGAGGGTGTCAGCTCCTAGGAGGAAAGTTGGTTAGTTGGTCAAGTAAGAAACAAAACTCAGTAGCAACTTCCACCGCTGAAGCTGAGTATGTGGCTGCAGGAAGCTGTTGTGCACAATTGCTTTGGATGCAACATCAATTGGCTGATCTTGATATCAAAATTCAAAACACACCCATCATGTGTGACAACAAGAGTGCCATCCAAATCACTGAGAATCCAGTATTCCACTCCAGGACTAAACACATTGAGATTAGACATCATTTTATTCGAGACTGTGTGGAGAAAGGAAAGGTCAGACTGGAGTTTGTGGTAACCAATGATCAATTGGCAGACATATTCACCAAACCTCTAAGTGAGGAAAGGTTTTTCTATTTGTTAGGAGAACTTGGCATGTTAAATCCTTAGTCTGGTCAATTTAAAATTTCAAACTGACCACTGTGTCAGTCTGACTAAAAAGTCAGCTTCCGGAATCTCAGTCTGACCAAAGTACTCAGACTAAATGTATTTTTAGAACAAATTTTTTTATTTTTTTATATATCTTTTGCATATCTTCCATTAATTATTAGATATTTTTTTAATTTTTTTATTTGAGTCAATGTCCAGTCAACGGTCAACAGTGATCATATGATGTAAATTAGAGGTCTAAACTGTAAATTTCCTAACTTAGTTACAAGTTTTCGCTATATTAGTTTAAACCTAACTGAATTTCAAATTTTTAAACCTAATTTTGCTTTCTTTCTTCCTAATTCTTTGCTTGATTATATCTCTTATGGCTAACCCTAATCTGATGCTTCATGTCACTTCAAGAATGATCCCAGGTGCCGATTTTCAACAACAGGTTCAAGTTAAGGACAATAATAGAGTGGCGACTGCTGAAATTCCCGCCAATCGTAGAAACAGAGGTTTTGAGCAACTAATTCAGTATATGAAGGCTCATCCCCTCTATGGCGCCTTCTTTTGTGCAAACACTATGTGTCCTCCAGTTCTATGTGAATGGTGGTACACCTGCACCGCTAATGCTGACAGAACTGCCCTCACTGGCACATACAATAATGGGCGTGCAACTATTGTCATCACTGAAGAGACAATTCGGAGTGCTTTACTCCTTCCAACAATCGCTGAGGCTGGCGAAGGTGGGTTTCAGGCGAGACGGAGCAAACAGCAAGCCAGGGAAGAATCTTTTCCCCTCATTGGTCAGCCTGAAACACAGGGAGTCATTAAATACAACCTTTTCACTGGAAAATGGAAATTCTTGTTTTCTATGATAACAAGATGCTTGGGGGGTAAATCGGGCAGCCTGGATCAGATGAATGAGTTTGAAACTCATCTGTTTCATGCTATGGTAACGGGTAGACGAATCTCCTTCTCACAACTTTATTTCGATGAGATTCTCTCCCTAGCCCTAAAAACCAAAAGACCGAATGATGTTCCATTTATTCGTGTTCTTTCACTCAGTTTTGAGGAGGCCCTGGGCAAGGAAACTTATGATCAGCTTGATCAACGATTTTATACATGTGAACTTCCCAGGCTGACTCCAAAAATGTTTACTTACATAAATATCACTGAGGATGAAGTTGCACTCACACCTGTGATGCTTGAATGGATTGCCAATCCTTTCATCGATCAGGAACAGACTGAGTCTGACTCTTCAGACTCAGATGTCCAAGCTGATAGAATTGACGGAGGGCCTGAGGGAAATATCCCTGCTGCAGATGCTGAGGTGGAATTGGGTGGGGCTGGGCCAAATGATTCTGACCAAGGTATGGACATTCCTCTTACTCTACCTCAGTCTGAGAGTATCCCCTCTCAGTCTGAGCACTCCACTCCACATCTTGATGTACTGGCTACACAAGCGACCCACCTGATGGACTCACCAAGTTCATTTGATAAAGCTCTCACATCTAGCCCCACAGCAAATCAAGCACTAATGGACTCACTATTCCATGAGGCTGAGAGTTCTACACTCCCCTCCAGTGCTGCAGTTCAGACCAGTCTCTCTCTGCTAGAACATGAGTTGGATCTGACTGCTTTGACTACCCAAAGCCCCATTAAGGTAGTAAACTTGGAGAAAAACATTACTGCTACCACACTGACACATGTGGCAAGCATTGAAGAAAATGTCTCACTCCTAGACATACCTGTACTCAGTATGGGAACACCCCCTTCAGCTTCAGAGCCTATTCCAACGGCTATTTTCACCAGCTCTGTGCTGGTTCACGATAAGGTACCACCCTCAAATCTCTTACACTCTCTTTTACTAGTCGCCAGTGTCTTACTCCCCAAACTGAGTGAGGTACATACTTCTTATTCTATGGCTTATGATCATTCTCCTAAATCACAGGGAGGGAGTGAAGCTGTGCCACCTGTTACAACAACAACTGCTACTTCTTCAACCCAGTCTGAGGTTGCCTTGACTGTCCCAGTGCTATTACAAGCTCTTATGGACGTGTCAGCTCAGTTTGATGACAGACTGAAGGCAATGCAGACTGAGGTTCATGCTTTGAGAACACAAAATGCAGAGGAGCCGAAGGATCTGAAGGAGATGGTGTTGAAACTGACATCTGAAGTCCATATGATGAGGAAGGGCAAGGCTGTTGCAGAGGGTTCTCAGATTCAGGGGGAGAAATTAGCTGCTGCAACAAATGAATCTGAGGTCCCCAAGTAGAAGTTGAAAAGGAAAAGAGAAGAGGGGGAGAAAAAGTACTATAAGACTACCAGGTTTAACACTAAAACTGGTCAGTCTGAGGTATTCTATGAAACTGATTGGAGTGATATCTCAAGTGATGAAGCTGAGATGGAAGATTACAAAGGAAAAGGCAAAGTTGGGTATACAAGTGATCCAGAACAGACTGAAGAAGGGGATAAAATGGAGACACAAACTGAACCTGAGTCTGAAGTTAAAAAGAAACAGTCTGAAGCTGAAACAGAACCTGAGACTGAGGATAAAAAAAACAGATTGAGCCTGAAAAATTGGCCAAACTTCAAAGGTATGCTTAGAATGCTGGAATGACTGTGGAACAATACAGAGAGTATGTGAAGGGATTATACAAAGAGAAGTTTGAGGTCAATCCTTATGATCAATCATCAAAAGCTGCTGAAGAGCTTGAAGTTGAGATGGCAGCTGAGGAGGAACTAGCCATTGAAGAAGAACAGATGAGGGTTGAAGCTGACACACAAATGGCCAAACTAGTCCTCAGAGAAGAAGCCAGGGTCAATTACATTGAAACAAACTTCACAATGAGGAGGCTTAAGCATAAGATTCAACACTTGGACTGTAAAAGCCATGGTGGAACTGATCTCCTACTCACATGCACTCACAAAGGAGGATCTTTTAGAGTTGGGTTATCAAGAATGCACACCATGGGATTGGAAGAATGGAAAGAAATAGCAAATTTGAGCTACAACATAACTGACACAGCTCAAAGTATGGCTATAAAAAGAGAAGCTGTCTTCAATATGAATGCATCTCACATGCTGAATCTGGTGTGTGATGAAGATTACAGAGCTTTCTGTACCAAGCACAAAGTAAGAGATGGGTCTAAATCTTTGGGTTTGGAATCAAGCAGTATGCATCCTGTTCCCAGAGAAGTTGTGTTCCAAGACAAGACATACATTGAAACTGAGAAGCATACTGGTCTTTGTTATGTTGATTGTGGGGGAGAGGAAAGTTTTCAAGATAAGGGCCGACTCAACATGTCTTCAATCTATCATTGCATAGCACTACTTAGCGAATGTGAGTCTGCTCAATGTCTTCCATTCAGAATGAAGCTGATTAGCTGGCTGTTCAACAATCTCGGAAGAATTGAAGAAATTGGAACATTGTCTGACAAGGTGGAGCTAATCAAGAAGGAATATCAGCTGCATTTTCATAAGTCTGACACTGAAATGAAGAGATTGTTAGCTTGGAAGACAGAGAGACTGAAATGGCTAAATGAAAGAGATCAACCTTTGCCATTTGAGACATCAGTGAAGAAAAGGAAGAGAACCTTGAAGAAGAAGAAGTAATTTGGCTGGTGCATATTTTGTTCACAAACATGTTTTGTTAAACTTTTTATGGTTGTGTTTATTTTAATGCATTTTTTGTAAAAGACTTTGATTGAAACAGATAGGGGGAGATTGTTGGGAAAAACAATGATTTAACCCAAAATTAATAAATCTGTTAATCAAAGTCTCAGTCTGAGTGATGAGTCTGAGTGACTTGAGTCTGAGTGACTGAGTCTGACTAACTCAGATTCATTAAGAGACTTAAGGCGTAATTTTAGGCAATCTAGTTAGACAAAATCTTCTATCTCTTTAGAAGATTTCCTAAGATTTATCCTTATCAATATCACTACTATTGTGTATAAATAGTGAGCTTGAACGTTGTAAACATTGCACCTTTTTACCGAAATATAACTGTGTGTTATTTTCATTGTTTCTTTATTTAATTTCCGCTATAATAATTACTGAAACTGAGTAATCAATCGATAAATAATAATTAACATCTAAATACTTATTTGTGATTGATTTGCCATTGTTTGAGATCTTAGTGAGACCTAACAAAACCCAAAATGCAATTACCGAATTCTGACTACTTTATTAATTGAATCACTCAATTACAACAAATAGCCTTCACAGAATTCTCTCCCTCAATCTGTCTCTAATCATTAACTCACTGATTAACCCTAAACCTAAACTCAATATCTCTTTATATAGAGACATGTTCACAGGCTTGGGCCACTAATGGGCTCATGGACTATGCAAAGTCCATTAACACCCATAACAGACTAAATAGCCCACTTAACAATACAACGTTATTGGGCCATTACAAACTCAAATAGACTATAACTAAAGACTTAATTAATCTAGAACAACTGTCACGGATATTGCACTAACAGTATTATCACTAATCGTTTGAAAGAGGGGTTGACAGATATTATAAGTTATAATCAATCTGCTTTTGTTCCCGGTAAAAGCATTTCGAATAATATTTTATTATCTCAAGAGCTGGTTAAGAATTATCATATTGAGCGTGGGGTGTCCAGATGTGCGTTTAAAGTTGATATTTAAAAGGCGTATGATACAGTTGATTGGAGTTTCTTAAGGAATATTCTTATAGGGTTTGGGTTACATAGCATGATGGTGGCGTGGATTATGTAATATGTGACTTCTACGTCTTTTTCAATTTGTGTTAATGGGGAACTCCATGGGGTTTTTCGTGGGAAGCGGGGGTTGAGTCAGGGTAATCCGCTATCTCCATACTTATTTACGATTTTTATGGACGTGTTAACATTGTTACTTAAGAGAGGAGTGACAGAGTCAACGCCGTTTAAGTACCATCCGAAGTGTGCGAAATTAAAGCTTATTAACTTGTGTTTTGCTGATGATTTCATTATGTATTCTCATGGAGATAAAAACTCGATTATAGTCTTATTAAATGCTTTAAATGAATTTAGAAGAGTTTCAGGGTTGATTCCGAGTATTGAGAAGAGTACGGCTTTCTTTTCATGTGTAAGTGATCGGGTTAAAAGTTCTATTTTGGAGGTGTTGCCTTTTTAGGAGGGTTCTTTTCCTATTAGTTATTTGGGAGTTCCATTGATCTCATCCAGACTTTGAGTTGAAGATTTTAAGAGTTTAGTTGAGAAAGTTCGGAACCGTCTGGGAGATTGGCAGAATAAATCTTTATCTATTGCAGGTAGACTTCAATTAGTCGTGTTTGTTCTTTCTGCTATGCATGTGTATTGGGCGTCGGTTTCCATTCTTCCTAGTTCTATCATCCTCGATATTGAGAATCTTCTTCATGGGTCCTTGTGGTGTCAAGGGTTGTTAAAGTAGAGTAGAGCTAAGGTGGCATGGGCTGATGTCTGTCGTCCTAAAGCAGAGGGTGGTTTGGGTATTCGTAGTCTTGTTTCTTGGAATTATGTTTTAATGATGGTGCATATATGGAAAGTCCTTATTCGTAAGGAGTCTTTATGGGTCAAATGGGTGCATACGCATCATCTTGAGGGTCGCAGTTTTTGGGAGGTCCAAGTAGAGGCAAATGCAAGTTATAGTTGGAGAAAGATCTTGGGGTTACGTGATGTTATTCGAATGCATGTTATCAGTAAGATTCGTGATGGTGGCATGATTTCTGCCTGGTTTGATAATTGGAGTGTTGCTGGTCCTTTAAATAACTTTATTTCGAATCGGGACATTATTAATGCGGGTTGGACTTTAAAAAGTAAACTTGCTGATATTTTAAATGGTAATGGTTGGTCTTAGCCTGTGTTTTGGTTGCAAAATTGCGCGGTGTTAAATCAGGTTCCAGTGCCAATTTTGCGTGAGTGCAGGGATTCGATCGGTTGGGTTGATAATGATGGTTCTAAGGTGCTGTTTTCTGCTGCGAGTGCGTGGGATGCAATTCGTGACCGTGTTGTTCGTGTGGATTGGAAGGAAGTTGTGTGGTTTTCTAAGAGTATCCCGCGACATTCTTTTGTTGTGTGGTTACTCGTTTTACAAAAATTGAAGACTCAGGATCGTATCAAAGATTGGGAGAAATCGGATAAGATCAAATCTGTCAATTGTGTTTTTTGCAATCTACATCCGGATTCGCATGATCATTTATTTTTTGAATGTTCTTATGCGAAACAGGTTTGGCGGTTATTTGTGCTGCCTCGAGGATTCCGCTTCATATGTATAAATGGTCAGATGTTATAGTGTTTTTAAAGCAGCGAGTCCAGAAAGGTAATGCTTGGGAGCGTGTTGGCCGTCTTGTTTTTGCAGCTTCTGTTTATTTTATCTGGGAAGAGAGGAATAATAGATTTTTTAAGAAAGGAACGCATAGTATACATGTCTTGTATAAGGTTATCTTTATCACGGTCCGATTGAAGCTCATGTCGCTTGGGATTACAAACCGGTTAGAATGGAAGAATATTTCTACTATTTGGAACTTAGAAGTGGTTAAGGGGCTCGAGTAGGATGTGGCTTGGGCGATGTTTTGGTGTTTGAATGTTTGTTTGTGTAGCTGGTTTGTGTGTTTAGTAGGTGTGCTGGATGAGTTAGTCTTTAGTTGTGTTGGAGTTTTTTCTCCATGTTTTTCTCTCAGATGATTCTTTTGTTTCATCTCGTTCTGTAACCATTTTTGTTAATATATTTTTCCGGGGAATTTTCCCTTTAGCGAAAAAAAATATATATACTAGTATAGACCCGCACGATGCGGCGGTGGAAACATATTTGTATTCGTCAAAATTGTACTACGGTTATGGTTTTAGAAGTTTCTCATTTGTCTCGTGATATAGATGTTGAGTTTAATAGTTTCTTATTCGACCATTCGAGTCTTAAAAATAATTATGCGCTAACGGTGGTTTCATGGTTGGCCCTTTTTAGCTATAAAAATTACTAATTATATACGGGGCCTATTAGTTTCTCTAGTTTGAATCGTTCCATATTACAGAAAAAGTTTCCTAATAACTACGAGTTTCCGGTTAAAAATTTTGTTTTATATATGTTGCGTGAGTTTCTAATTCGCCATTCGGGCTACTAAAACTATTATTAGTTGTCTATTTATTTGGTATAATCGTGTTTTAGAGGCAATGTTGCCATGTTGAGGGATCACGAGGACTATGTACCTCAAATATGTTTGAACCATATTATATTATAGAAAAACATCAAACTCACTGTCTACTTGAACCATGTTTCAAGTAGACATGTTGAACATAGTGTAGAAACATGTGTTCATGTTTTATTATTTATTTTGAACGTATAACCTTAATCTATCTGAATCATGTCATATTGAGAAGCCTCATATTGAATATTATAAGAAAAACGTAAAAACATGTAAATAAAACCGTTTGCGTGTGATAAGTGATGAGTTATCTATGACTAAAAATTACACTGCCAATGTATTGTATTACCACTCATTTTGGCCATGGCTAACCACATAATCATATCATAACAAGTTTTAGTTTTTAGAAGTAATATCGTTCAAATCCGGCTCAATACACATCATTAGCCTCATCACTGATCATTGGCTTTGTAAAGAAAAAGAGTGTAAAACAACCAATTTTCATAAGTTAATCAAATAAAACAGACCATACAAACACATGAAAATCAAAGTAACAACGAGGACAACCACCTAAAAAAGTTTTATATTTAAATAAAAGTAGTAAAGAAAATTAGATCTGAATCCGAACAAGTATATAAAAAGATAAAAAAAAATCAACATAAATTTAAGAGTTAATTACATAAATCGTCCCTATGGTTTACCTAAAATTACGGATTTCGTCCCTAAGTTTAAAACGTTGCATAATCCGTCCACTTTTAGAAACTAATTACCCTTTTCGTCCCTAAAATGGATGTCCGTTAATAATTTTCGTTAAAATTATCGCTAACTAATTTCACATTTCGTCCCTAAAATGGATGTCCGTTAGAAATTAGGGACGAAGAGCGTAATTAGTTTCAAAAAATGGACGATTTATGCAACATTTTAAACTTAGGGACGAAATCCGTAATTTGAAGTAAACCATAGGGACGATTTATGTAATTAACTCTAAATTTAAATTATACAAGATCTGCAATGACGAAAACCAAAAACCAAATCTGAAATCTAAGAGTTCAGATCTGTAACATATCGGAACAACCAAAAACCAGCTCAAAAAGGTAAAACCACCAAGATCCAAGCGAAGATCCAAACCATGGTGGTGGTGGTTCGAGGTAGTTCAAACCAAAAAATAAGCGGTTTACAAGCCAAAAAACGTAAGAACCGAAAGCTACATTCCAAAATGAAAAAATCAGCTAAAAATCGAGTGAGATCCAAACCATGGTGCTAATTAGCGTTTTATGTTCTATTAGGGGGAGACAGGAAGTTTTTTTAGAGAGAAGTGAGAGACTTTTGTGGGAGTGTGTGTTTTAGAGAGAAAAGGAGAGTGAAAGAAATGAACAGAGTGAAATACATGGTTTGTGTTGTGTGTGATTGTGTGTAGTATTTGAGTGTTGTAAGTTGAGCTTAAAGTGTTGTATGGTTTGCTTAAAATGTTGCATTGTGTGCATTATATGTTGTATTACTTAAAAAGAACTCTTATTAAAAAGTCAAAAACATTGATCTCCATTATATAGTAGTAAAGAATAAGGTTTGTGTTGGGTGTGATTGTGTGTAGTATTTGAGTGTTGTATGTTGAGCTTAAATTGTTGTATGTTGAGCTTAAAGTATTGTATGTTGTGCTTAAAATGTTGCATTGTGTGCATTATATCTCTACTACTATATAAAGCATTTAAGGTTTTAAGAGTTTAAGAAATTAAGAGGTACAACATTTTAAGCTTACAATACAACATTTTAAGCCTACAATACAACATTTTAAGCCTACAATACAACATTTTAAGCCTACAATACAACACACACAGCACAGACACACAACGCACACACATACAAAACAAACACATTACACACAACACAAAACACACACACACAACTCTCTCTCTCTCTCTCTCTCTCTCTCTCTCTAAAACAGAATCCATCACCGCCATCCACCTAGCGCCGGAACCACCTTCCACCATCCACTATCCACCATCCGCCGCTGCCTAAACATAAACCTAGCCGCTGCCTATCTCTCCGCCGCCGCTGCCTAAACATAAACCTAGCCGCTGCCTATCTCTCCGGCGCCGCTGCCTAAAACTAGCCGCCGCCGCCGCCGCCTAAACTTAGCCGCCGCCGGACTCTCGCCGGAAACCTAGCCGCCGCCGCCGCCGGACTCTTTAGGTAAATCTTTATAAACTCTTAATTTTTCTCTCTTTTCTTTCTCTTTTTTCTTTCTTTAAACTCTTAACCTTTATGATTAATCTTGACATCTTTTTTTTTTAGGATGTTTCGGATTTTTCATGGTTGTTTGTGGCTCGGTGGCTCGGTGGCTGTTGAATTTGTCTACCATTGTTTGGATCTTGAGGTTTGTGGATCTTGACTGATATTTTAGTTTTTTTTAGTTTGTTGATCTTGAGGTTTGTGGCTGTGTTGGATTTGTCTAACGTTTGTGGCTTGATTTGTGGCTCGGTTTGTGGCTGTTGGATTTGTCTATCGTTGAGGTTTGTGGATGTTGACTAATATTTTAGTTTTTTTTTTAGTTTTTTTTAGTTGTGATCTTGAGGATTGTGACTGATATTTTAGTTTTTATTTTAGTTGTTGCTGGATTTGTTTGTGGCTCTGTTGGATTTGTCTACCGTTTGTGCTTGATTTGTGGCTCGGTGGCTGGGTGGATCGGTTTATGGCTGTTGGATTTGTCTACCGTTGTTTGGATCTTGAGGTTTGTGGATCTTGACTGATAATTTAGTTTTTTTTAGTTTATTTTAGTTGTGATCTTGAGGTTTGTGACTGATATTATAGTTTTTTTTTAGTTGTTGATGGATCTGTTTGTGGCTCGGTTTGTGGCTCTTGGATTTGTCTACCGTTGTTTGGATCTTGAGGTTTGTTCTTGACCGATATACTTTATCAGTTTTGTAAGGGCCTTATTATTACGAGGCATTTATGCCGATGAAGTGATAGTATTATGAGACCAATGATTATATTAAAAATATATGAGGTCGATGATTGAATTAAGTTATTTAAAATGTATGAGTCGATGATGATATCGTGTGGTTTTTTTTAGCAATATGATAATATACAATTTATAATGGCTTGGCAACTTGTTTGATGGCATGAATTAAATGCAACTACATGTAGCAGTCATTTTTAACCATTCTGAGCCAAATTTCAAATTTATTATCACGTTTTGCTATTGTGCATTATAATAAAGTAATTTGTTTTTATAAAATAATCTGTTTTTATAGAAAAGTCAATGTTTTTATAAAATAATCTGTTTTTATAAAAAGTTATTTTTTTTTATAAAATAGTTTGTTTTTATAAAATGTCAAATAATCTGTTTTTATAAAAAAGTCAATGTAACATTAGTATTTATAAAAAAAAAATTAAAGCGGGAAAAATTAAGATTTTAAAAAATATTCAAAAAGTTTGAAATTTTTCAAAATTTTCATTAACTTTTTGAAAAATTTGAAAAATTTCAAACTTTTTGAATATTTTTTAAAATTTTAATTTTTCCCGCTTTAATTTTTTTATAAATACTAATGTTACATTGACTTTTTTATAAAAACAGATTATTTGACATTTTATAAAAACATATTATTTTATAAATACCAATCTTATACTTACTTTTTTTAACCGAGATTTTGGTTTCGTTGGTTTATTTTTGGTTCTTTTCGTTATGGTTCTTTACGTATTATTCGCGGTTGGTATGTTTAATAATTGTTTAAGTATTAGTATTATTATCTGATTGTTCTTCAGTTTGTTTCTACGATTCCAACTATTCATCAAACTGCACTAATTCTCATTTTGAAACAGTGATTATAATTTGTAATGGTGTTAATAGTTGTTTTTAATAGTACATTACGTTAACTGTATCGTAAAACGCTTCATATCGGTTATTTGCCTTCTTTTTTATCTTACATATCTTACTGTAAATGATAACATTTGAAGTCGTTTATTTAGTTTCGGTGTTTTTGTGGTGGAGGTATTATTTGCCCAGGAAGTTTTGTTTTGACAGGGCTTGTAGAGGCAGCAGCTTTACAGTATCTTGGCATTCAAATGGGAGAACTAAGTTTGAACGAGAAGGCAGAGATACTGTTTTTAGCCACACACACTTTTATCTGTCTTAACTCATAAGTTTGTACATATGTCATATCTTCTTTTTAGAAATGTATATTGTATCTTCCTTTTAAAAATGTAATTGTAATGTGTTTTTCAAATGTAAATTGTATGTCTTTTAAAATGTAAATGATAGTTAGGCCCTTTATTTGTATGAGTTGGGTCTTTCAATAGGTTATTTAAACATTAGTTTTTCCTTTATGTCTATTTATATTTAACTATTCTCTTTATTATGTTATTGAAACTAAACTTAGTACTTAATAACTAAATATACGGCTTAAAAAATTACTTTATTTGTTTAGAATACAATTAAACTTACTACTTAACAATTCACTTCTTTTAAAAAAGACTATCTCTATAATTGTATTGAACAATTACGGAAACATTAATTTTAGTTAACAACCCAAATTACAATTTAGCAATTTACTATTTAGAAAATAACATAACAACTATATCACATGTTTATAATATATATCTCTACTACTATAAGCATACAACATAACAACTTCTCCACAAATACAATTTAACCATCACATTTTGTAGATGATGCAATATTCGTAGGTGTACGATTTTTTTAATGTACCAAAAGACCTAATGTTGAATGCTATAACAGTTTACACCATACTAAATAGCGGTTATATATGTTTCTATATTCGTTGCAGTTATATATGTTTACTACTATATAATGCATTTGGGTATTTATTAACTATTAAATATATTGTGATTCAAAAGATAATAAACTAGAAAGTGTTATACTTAACATATGGATCACGAGACGGATTAAAAACTACTGAAAACTGTAGCCGCAAAACCATTTTACGAAATCAACTTCGTCGCCGCCGCTGCATCGCGCGGGTTCTAGACTAGTGTTGTATTACTTAGATAAAAAACTCTTAATGTCAAACTCTTAAACTTAAAAAGTCAAAAAACATCCATCTCCATTAATATATATATATATATATATATATATATATATATATATATATATATATATATATATATATGGACTGGTTCATGCGAGAACTCAAAATTCTGCGAGAACTCTCTTTTAACCGTCAGATATCATGATCTAAGGCTAATATGTACAATAGCATTATAGTAAATAAATTGACTAATTTTAATATTTTATCTAATTAAAAAGGGTACATATGTAAATTGATAAATACTAATTATATATCAAAATTAAAAAAAAAAGATCATGATTTAGGGGATATGAATTCCGTGATTTCAGATATTAATTAACCATCAAATTCAAAATTCCATAACCGATTTTGTTGGCCGTGAAGATAAACAGTGAATTCGTTTGTTTAACAATAAACAATCGCAACTTAATTTCTCAGATATACAAGACGAAAAGGTTTGTAGATTTTTTAGGGTTCTTAATTTGAGGATAAATTGTTTTTTTTTTTTTTTTTTTTTTTTTTTTTTTTGTAATATGCTACAATTATGATGAACAGGAACAAGGTTTGTGAGCGTATTTAAGTATCCACTTTAGCTAAAAAGGACTTGTGCAGATCGAACACATATAGTGGAGTTTTCTTTCATGAGGTCGATTGAAAATCTGGACAGAGGGTTTTAATGTAGATAAAGAACACGGTTTTTAACTCGTATAATCCATTAAGAACTTATCTTCATGATGATGGATATTAATGTAGATAAAGAACACGATTTTTATTGCTTTGGTTAAAGTAAAACTTAATTTAGTATGTCTAGAGAAACATGTATGTACAACATATTAATGAGTCATACTTTAACCGTTAGAGGCTTTGTGGTTAATTGTTAATTCACTTATAGTTTAACACTCTCACACTAGGAGCTTGTGGTAGCATTTTTGACGAATTCCCTCATCAAAATGGGTGGCATTTTTGACCCATTTCAAACCGGTGGCATTTTTGACCCATTCGCTCATCAAAATGGGTGGCATTTTTGTCCCATTTCAAACAGGTCGAAAAACTAAGAGTATTAGCTGGTAAAGTAAATGACGTCCAATAGGTAGTACGAGACGAAACTTGCTCAAAGTGGTATTTTAATGCATAAAAATTTCTAAATCATTTTATTAAAAACCCTGGATTTATATCGGAGTAATAAAATAATATACCATGTTGTAATCATATTTCACACACTTACTTGGTAACAGAAATATATTTATAGGCAAAAAGTATTTCGGGTTAACACAACCCAACCTGGTTTGTTTCAAGTAGTACCAAAGATATTAAATATATATTTTTTGACTTGTTAACCAACACACATTTTGCCACATCTAATACGAGTTGTTGATGTGAATACAGAAGGTAATTAACATATTGTATTTTCTCTTAATTTTTATAAAAACTTTAACAGAAAGTAGTTGATATTATATGTACGTTTGTTGATATTATGTGCATTTTTGTTGATATTATACTAACATTTGGATTAACTATAATCAATTTTTCGTTCGTGAAAAAATGAGATATACAAGAAGCAGTATTTTGAATGCTAAAAGGAAACGTAAGAATAATGATAAATAGCATTTGTTAAGTTAAACATTTTATTACCAACTGATACTAATGTATATGTTCAATCTTGTTAAATATGTAGTTGAAGACATTGGTTGTAATGTAACTGAGAAAAAAGAAAAAGATAATTGAAGATGTTTCTGATTCGGATTTTGAGGATGTAGAAGTGATAAAGAATAAGAATAAGCGTAAGATCAAGGGAAAAAAGAAGATAGAATCTGAATCAGAAGATGAAGAGCAGAGTATAATACCTTTCAAAAGCATCCATACACGAATATCACTTAAACCATTGTACGATGCAATAAGAGCTTTGAGTCGGAACAAGAAAAATGTATTAGAAAAATGTATTAGAAAAATGGGTTTTGGTAAAATGGTAAAATTTAATCTAGAGGGGATACACTTAAAGTTAGGTTATTTTCTAGTTGATAAGTTTGATGAAAAGAATATGGTGCTGAACTTAACCCAAGGGTCGATTAAAATAACACCGGAAAGTGTACACGAGATGCTAGGAATACTGTTAGTAGGAATAAAATTGAATGGAGATTGAATTAGTGAAAATAAGTATCAGATAATAGGTGAATGGAAAAGACAGTTCAACAACAGAAATATAACAGCGAGGGAAATAGTCGAGAAGATGGTTGACAGTGAAGAAGCTGACTGGAATTTCAAGTTGAATTTCATAATTTTGTTTGTGAACACTATGGCAGAATGTAAGACAAGGGGGACGTGCAGTATAGATATTCTTCAATATATAAGCAAGGATACGGTGTTTGATAACATTGACTGGTGTCAATATGTGTGGTTGTGTTTGAAGAAAAGCAAGATTGGATGGAAGAATGATGATACTAGATTTACTATACTGGACCGATCACATTACTAACGGTACATTAAATTATATATATATTACCATCTTCTAGGATTTATATTTTTATTTATTAGTTTTATTTAATTGAATAACGTGATTACATATGATCACGTTTTATTTCTAATAAACTGATAAAGTAACTAATAATTATTATATTGATATGAATTAATGTTATGAATTAATTCACGTGGTCGTTAAATATAATTTTCCAAAATTGAACACAAATATGTTAACCAGAATATAAAGTATTAACGCTTTCACATTGAATGTTAGCTTCATATCAGCGTGTACGAAATTTAAGTTTCTATTTTAAATTTAAAATACAGCTGTTATACCTTGATGGAACGAGGTGGAGCAAAAAGAGTATGGAACGTAAAAGACCAGCAAGCAAAAACTGGACGTTGTACTTGTTGCGTGAGAGAGTAAAGGACGATATGGCTAAAAGTTGATTCGGGGGAAGGTGAACTTCAAGATCCATGTGAACCAACAGTATTTGAAGACAACGATAATAATGGAAATGATACTGAAAGTGATAATGTAATGATTCATGAGACTGGACCACGTGATGCCACAGTAAGTGTTAAAATTTAGCTTTATTTCAAAATATTTTCGATATGCAGGATTATGTTGTGAAAATGGAGAAACATATGAAGCTTCTTTCAGAATTATCTTTTGAGGCTGTAAGTAAGTATTCTGAGGTGTTGGAAATCGTGAAAATGCATACAAAAGTTTTGAATTTTTTTGGTGAAAAAAGCGAGGTAGGTAGTAAAAAATATGTTGATTTAAATACAATCAAACCTGTAGTAACTGATGTAGGGACAGATAATGAAAAGTATAAACCTAACGAAAAGACGAATGAGGTAAATAAGAAGGTGTTAACAGAAGATGTTGAAATCTGTGTTGAACCAACAATTCGAAAAGAAAATGAAAGTAGTCCGTTGAGTCTAATGTGGAGTGATCCAGTATTTTTGCTTGAAATCGAACGTAGTATCAATAGAGAAAATGAAAGAGTTGCTAGAAATCTTAATATGGAAATTGTGGCGGTACGTACTGTGGATGAAACTTTTGTGGATGCACCAAGCTTTAGTCTTGGACTGACACAAGATCATGGGAATGCTACTGGTTTAGAAATTGTTGTATCGCAAAATCAAGAATATGCAAATCCGGTTATCCATTCAAAAACCTCTGGCCTTGCTATGAACCGGGGAACACGGAATGCGAATCTGTTTGTTCATCGTAGATCACCCTATGTATGTAGGTTGGTGGATGTGGAAAACACGCTAACACATCAAGAGAAAGGATTGTGGAAATACTTGTTTAGTTCAAACGCCGAAGAAAGGTAACTTTATTAAGTTATATTGATATATATGATATGTTCATTTATTACAGGTCTATGGAAAACATGTGAAAAATCAATAAATTTAAGTTGATTAGTTATTTTTTTACACAGTGAGGAGTTATTTTCAAACGTGAGTCGTGGAGTTTTAAGTAGAAGCAATTTCCTAAGCTTGGAACCCTGTACCCGAGTTGATGTAAATGTAATTGATAGTTGGGCATCGGTGTTAAATGTTGAGGAACATAAACGAGACCCATACAAACTGTATAGGATATTTATAAGAACATCAATGACGGTAATATTTTTGTTTAAATTTTATGTAATTTGTCGTTGCTGAAGTTAATTATTGTGTTTTCTATCTAATTCAGGGTAAAGAATTGCTTTCAAAATGGTTGAAAAATGTTAAACGGTTGGATTTGTTAAGAAACGTGATTATTGAAGCTAGTAATGGAGTTTCAAAATGTGGATATTGTAGTTTATTTTTATATTATAAACTTATAGTTTTATCTTTGTACTAATTAAATCAAATATTTATGCATACGTAGGTGTTTTTTCCCAATTGTTAACAACGATGAGCATTATCTAGTATGTTTCAATTTGAAGAATCATGACTTTGTAGTCATTGATAACAACGTTAATGAGGTGACATTTGCTAAGAAGTACAAAGGTTTTCCATAATTGTTGGTGAGTATAACATATATTGTGATTCATTATATAATTTAATCACATGTCACCTGAATCTTACATTTTTCATCTTTTAAAGCACCACCGAGCATTCATTGCCTACATGAAGTTGATATCAAACGGTAAAAGTGGATTGATCGAGAAGGAGTTTCCACATATACTGGAGATGAAGTGTAAAACAGTAAATTACAAAAACGAGAGTGGTATATTTGTCATGAGGCACATGGAGTCATACATGGCAGAACCACCGAGTCAATGTTTTTGTGGATTGAACACCGTTTATCGTTCAAAGAAAAAACAAATGAGTAAGCTAAGATCAAAATATGCAGCGAGGTTGATACTATCATATCACAACATACTTTGGCAAGATGTAACCAAGAGTATCCAAAAAATGAATCTAGGTAATGTATGATCAATTGTTTTCTTTCATCACGAGTAACAATTAGTTTTATGTTTTATGGTTTTGGTGCATCGCTTAAAAATACTTTTATCTGTATGGAATTTTATGTTTTGGTTTATTATTATTGTAAGTGATGAACGGGATAGTTTTTTTTTATTTTTTTGTTGTTTTCAACTCCCTTTTAACTAGTGGTTTTTTTGGATTTTATTCTGTTTGTGATTGTTTCTTTTTAGTTTATGATATATAATGTAAGCAATGTTTATGTTTCTCGTTTAGTTTATGATATAAAAATTATGAAAATATTATGCTAATATATAAACAACAATAATGATAGTTAATGAACCGATTACAACTATAAGATGTAAGAACATGTCTATTTTGGTGTATCGCGATATATTGTGCGCTTTATTAATGAATGTAATTCCAGTTTCTCAATCAAGAAAAATATAACTAGTATCTTCGAATTAATTAATCGTTTAAGATCATATGCTTTTTAAGTTTATGTGATATTTAAAAATTAAAAAAAAAACAAAAATCATTACATGTCTTATGAATCAAAGTATATGAAAAGTGTAATAATATATAGTGTTATTCACAGCTAAAATACATTAATAGACCGGTGTATATGAACAATTAAAATAAAATAATCTTGAAACTTATATAAAAAATATTGATTGGATAATAATTCAAACAAAATTACAATAGCTAAATGGTCTGCAAAAATATAAAGACAAAACACGGATATAATCCAACATCAAAAAAAGAAAATCTGCCAAAATGAAGTTCATAAAAGGAATAACATGTCTAAGGTACTTCCCTCTGATTACAAGTGCGAGAGTTTTGAGGTGGATTGGTAATGGTGAAACAAATTTGACAGGTCCGTTGCTTTGGTTGTTTGCTTTTCTTCGCAGCCTGCTCGTCTGCCTTCTCACGTGGGCCAATGAATCTTGTAGCTCCAGTTCCACATCCTTTATTCCTCACATTTTGTGGAGCTTCAATTAGAATTTCATCTGGTACAGTAACTCCAAGTATATCTGCTATAAGCTCATCTTTCGTCTGATGTTCATTCTGTTCTGGAACGTCTACTAAAATATCATCTTTCAATTTTTTAATGCTTTCAACAAAAGTAGCCATTTTCTGATGTAAACTTTCGATGCATGAACCTCAATCTTAAGATGTGTACACAATTTAGGTGTTGTATTGGTTGTGGCATGATTAAGAATACGTTGTTGATATCTATGCTTATCCATTGCAGCCTAAAAATAAATCATAAATTGCACAAGTGTATTACCTTTATTAGCATACATGTGAAAAAATGCATTAGAACTCTCTGACGTGGATGTTGTTTTCATTAAACAAAACAATGGCAAGTGCTTAAAATATGCAGGTATCCAAAACTCTCGTAACGAATACATATCAGATAGCAATGTGTTGTCTTGTAGGTTAAATTCATGAATCAGTTCTTTCCATCGTTCCTCAAACACTTTTAGTTCTATAAAAACATTCCAAATAAGTTTGTGAATTTTCGCTCGTAAGTCGGTGTTTTGTAACATATCACCACAAACCTGCAAAACATGAGGATACAAATTATTAACATTAGTTATTATAATAATGCGATGGAATTCTTGACGTTTGTGTATTAACACATTTACGTCAAATATTTTTTACCTTTTCCAGAAATTTTTTCATAATGTGCCACATACAAAGTCTGTGATGTGACTCGGTTAACACAACATCGACTGCTTGTTTCATAGCTGGGTCTTGATCCGTTAGAACTAATGTTGGCTGATTTTTATCATGTGCCTTTAAAAAAGAATCTAGAAGCCACGTATATGAAGCAATGTTCTCGTTTTTAAGCAAAGTAGCTCCAAATGTAACACACTTATAATGATTATCTATACTAGTAAAAGGTACAAATACCATGTTATACCTAAATACTATAAAAAAAACAGTGAGCAAAAATTTAATATGTGGACAAAATAGCTGAAAAACAAACATGATATGTGTGTTACCGATTTGTACGAAATGTTGCATCGAAAGACACTACATCTCCAAAGTTCTTGTAGTTGCATTTTGAGGTCTCATCAGCCCAAAACATACATGTAAGCTCACGTTTTTCGCACACGTAATCAAAAGAATATTTGTTGATATGTTTTTTTTCTGTTCTTCAACTTATCAACTAGCATCTGAGCATCTCTATGTCCAATAAATTTATTTATATCCTGCCAGGATCGAATAAGCTAATATAACTTATTAAGTTTCCCTTCGTTAAGATCTTGATATATTGAAGAAGTTCAGCAGCGGATGAACACTTCAATATTTATGAGTTATCGAACAATAGAATATCGAAAGATTATGAATAAGAACGAACAATAATATTGTCGAATGTTAAGCCTCAATTGTATTAAATCAGGATATAAATACAACGTGTTTCTTCTATTCTACAAGGATCTATATTTATAGACCTTGAGGCTAGTTCTAGATAAACTAGAAATCTACATCTATCTTTATCTAAATGAGGGAAACCTTATCTAATTACAAAAGGAAACATAATCTAATTCTAACTCTATCTAGTAAATTATTCTTGCACGTCAAGTTGGTCTTCCGTAGTAAATCTTAGTCTGACCGCAGCAACTTGATCCATCCGTAGTAATAATAGAGTTAGTAGTAACTTAGTTGAACAACCGCATTAACTTGTCTTCCTCCGTAACTTCTTAATGACTTGCGTATTAATCTTGTAAGTTACTTTTCCCGTTGTTAGAAGTATTTTTTAGGAGTTAAACTATTTTGTCTAAGTTATAACACAACAATCTCCCCCTAATCTTGAACTTTTATATCTAATCAAAAGTACTAGTTTCAATGCTTCAACCGTATTAACTACTTCATTACAAAGAAAGTTTAACTACTTTAAGTTAATTACATATTTCTTCTTTCATCCTTGTCTTGCCACTCAGCTTCCTTTCCTTTTGTTCTTTCTTCTGTGATTTGTACCAGAATGCTCCAAACCAGTTCATGTGCTATTCTTGAATCAAGAAGTCCATATAGCTTGACTTGTATCATTTCTTCCAAAGTCTTCAAGCCATGTGGATATCTTTTATCCACCAAGTAAAACTCCATGGCTCCCTCCTTTCTTACTAGCGAGTAGACACCACTTCGTTCATAGACAAACCACTTGACGACTGGATTCGATGGACCTCCCTTCTTGAACACTGAAATTTTCTTCTCATATCATGGTTCAAACAAACCACATAAACAATCCATTGCATGATCCGTACCTGAGCACGCTCCTCTTCGATGAGAATATTTGAATTTTCCTATTTGGTACATTTTCTCTAAGTCATCTCTTTCGAAATCTCTTATCACTCAGTGAAAGGCTGGAACTACTGTTTTTGATTTGTCTTGTCTTGTAACCTCATATTCTGTTCCCAGTTGCCCACCAAGAAATTTCCAGTCAATGATCATAGGAGGCTTCATAGCCAAAGGAGTAAACCTTAGTCCTTCTATATGGTTAATGAATGATGAACAATCTTCTTGAGTAGCTTTAGGATTTTGTTCTTCCACACTAACTAGTTCTTGCTTAACATCCATAAAAGGAATGTTAGGACTTTCTCGAGAAGCATTTGGAGCATTAGAAGTTTCTACTCTTCTTCTCTTAGCAAGAGGAATTCTTTTGGATGATAGCTTCTTCCTCTTTGGTTTCTCAGTAGGTTTATCCGTAGCAGGAGCAGTACTAACAGGTTCTTGTTCATTAATAATCCTTCTGCCAGTTTCAAGAGCAATATTCATGGCCTTCTCCATGTCTTGCTTCTTCTTCTCTTGAATATTGGCAAGAGCAGCTTTCCTTTGAGAATCCTTCTTCTTCTCCTTCTCCACTAATTCCAAAATGCTAGCCATCTTCATAGGTCCTAAAGACCTACCAGTGTAACCTTTTATCATTAGATAGGACACAAATTTCTGCCTATCTTCAGCTAGCTTGGCTTTTGTGGACTCCTTAATCACTTTCTTCTTCTCAGGCTTGGCTTTGGCTTTCTTTTGGAGCAGGAGTTCATCTTTTTCAAGCATTTTCTTGGCAACCTCTTCATCAGCTTTCTCTTGAGCTTTAATTTGAAGATCTTCCAAAATCTGCTCATCAGCCATTTGTTGAGCATGGATTGCATCCTCCTCAGCAATCTTTCTTAGCCTTTCTCTATCAGCCTGAGTAGGTTCTTGATTAAGTTCAACATGAATTGCATCCTCCTCAGCAATCTTCCTTAGCCTTTCTCTATTAGCCTGAGTGGGTTCTTGATTTAATTCTTCTTGTCTTCTTTGATCTTGTCAAGTTGAGAAGCTAATGTGGACTCATCAAACATGACAAATGTTCTTGCCATTTCTTGTTGAATTAGCTCATCCACAACAACTTGTTGATCAAAAGTAGGAGCAGGAGCTTCAGATGTTGTGGTAGTGATTGTTGTAGCTTCAGATGGAATAACTTGAAAAGTGTGAGAAGCTTGATAAAACATTGGAGGAGTTGTTGTACACAATGGTGGTTGATCATCTACGGGGCTCTCCGTAGCAACTGGAATACTGGCAGTAGTAACTATCTCCGTAGTAACCATTTCAGCTTCGGTAGTAACTTGCTCCGTAGAAACTATCTCCGTATCAATTACAGCTGTCTGGGAAGCCGTAGTAACCATGGGGTCCGTAGCAATCATGGATTCAGTAGGGTTGGTAGAAATTGTTGTGTCTTCCATTTCAATTTCCCTTGAATGCTCCCCATCTACTGTTTCTTCAACCATTTGCTCCCCCTCAAGCACTTGTTCCTTCTCAGTGGTTTCACCTACCACCATTCTTTCTCCTTATTCATCCACCATCATATCTTCTCTTTCTGTCTCCCCCTTAGGAGTACCATCAATCTCCATATCTTCAGTTTGTTGGGAGGTTGCAGTAATGACAGTTTCAACACTCTTTCTTTCTTCTCCCCTGCTCTCCTCGGATGATAAAATATGAGTCTCATGTTATTTCTCCCCCTTTTTGTCAGCTGGAGGAGTGTCATCAGATGACGAAGAGCTTGATGGCCTGGGGGATGTTCCAGTGCTGCGTGTGGTGGTTCTTTTGGGCAATAGTTGAGCAGATAGAAGAGCCTGTTGAGCCAGCAACTTTTGCACCAAACCTGTGAGAGTGGCAAGAGTTTCCTCTTGTTTATCCACCCTAGCTATGACAGTTTTGTACATGTCCATCAATTCATTGTTTAAAGTAAATCTACCCTCACCCCTTTCATGTTGGGTACCAACAGGTGGTTGATCAGAGGGTGTAGAGACACTCTCCTGCCTAGCAAGAACATGTATCTCTCCCATGGTTTCTTGGCGCCAGGGACCACCTTCCAATGATGAGAACCAGTCATCATCAAAGGTTAGTGTTGCCTTGGTTTGGGTCTTAAAAATGTTAATACTGTCCTGAGCTTCACTATGAAAAGTGAGTGCTGTAGTAGTATTAGCCCTCCCCAAATAGTCACCCCCTCCTGATGGACCACCTCAGTGAGCAAGGGGGTATGATCAATGTTTTCCCCTAATGGTGTCATTCCTGAAGATGTTTCAGGTAATGATGTTTCAGTGTGAGTATATGGGGTAGTTTGAGACACAAGAGGCTGAGGAACCCTCTTTGGTCTTCTTGAGAAAGCAACTGTGGGTGGTGTGTGAGGTGTAGAAACTGTGGGTGAAGTCACAAAAGTGGTGACTGTGGCAGTAGCAACTGGAGTAGAACTCACAGTAGCAACTGGAGGTACACTTGCAGTAGAAACTGTAGTTGTAATCTCAGGGGTTCTAACCTCAGCACTTGCAACAGAAATTGCAGTGGTGCTTCTGGTTGATGCAAGAGAAAATGGTGGTTGGGACAGAGGTGCGGTCACTTGTTCTTCATCTTCAGAAACTGTGACCACCATCATTGTAGAGAACAATGGTGTCACATTGGAAGAACTACCTTTATTAACTTTTCTCATGTCTGTAAAAACTTTCTTTGTGTGTGCATGAGAAGTGAAAACATTTTCAGATCTAGTAAGATCTTGTAGTTCACAGTTAAAAATTTGTTGGAGGAATCTTGGATACATTAGAAATTTGTGTTTAATTTTGACCAAGTTCCACTTCATTCCCTCAAAAATGAAGTTTGAAAAATTATATATTCGGTTGGTGGCCAAACATACCATGGCAGTAGCTAAAGTAGAACTACCTTCATGCCAACCCGTTCTCTTTTGGGATAGACATTGTTGCAAAGTATGCAACAAGAATTTCCATTAGGGGGACAGTTTTGCTTTTTTAAAAGTTGAGATTTTTAGGTCCCCCTCATACCCCATTCTTTCAAAGTTTTCAATAAGAATTTCATTTTAAAGATGTGTTATACCTGCCGCTTCACGGAGTTGTAAGTGTGTGCGCAATGTTGCCTCTGAAATGCTTATTTCTTTGCCATCCACTGTGGCATTGATGACAGGTACCTCCCCCTCAAGATTGAGTTCTGCGGAGGTCTAGAAATCCCTTATGTGTGTTTCATTGATTTCGGGATTGATTGTTAGCGCCAGTTTAATGTTGGATCGATTCAAGAAATCGATAATCAGATGGAAATCGACATTGTCATCACATTTTGTCAAGAAAACCACCATATTGTGTGTTATGTGAAACTGTAATTCAGCCATTGTTAATAAATGTATAATCGATTTTAGATGATAACAAACAATTACAAGCAGGATTTAGCAAAGATTGAAAGAAAAATTTGGAATTTTGATTGTAACGGTAACTTTTTAGACGATTAGGGTTCTTTAAGCAAGGTAAGTACTCAAACGGTTAAAAATAGCCCTATTTATACTGTGAAAACTGTAACAACTTGACGATTGGGATTAGACGCGGGTGATGATTAAAAGTAACGGTGCAATTGGAGATTGCCACGTGTTAATAATAGCTGTACCTCGCGCCTGAATTTTAAAAATTGGTCCAATCACCAAGTGCTACGTGTAAAAGTTAGTTACAAGTTGTATTTTGACTTGTCAAATCACCATTAATTAAGGAATACTTATTGTTTAAGAAACCTTTTAATACGGTGATTTGCAGTATTAACAAATAATGGCCGTAGTAAGTTGATTAATGTCCGTAGTAGTGGTACACGAGCCGTATTAACTGGACTGTTCGTAGTAACGTGAATTACTGTTAGTATTAACCAGAGGTCCGTAGTAACAAAATACTAAGCACCATTAACCATTCCGTCCGTATTATTAGATTAAGGGCAGTAGTAGTTAAACCTTCCCTTAATACTGACAATTTTGGCCGTACTAATCATACTTTTGTTAAAATTTGTTTTTACTATTAATGTTGCAGTAGTAACATAGTACAATACTAAAGAGTAGGGCACTTGATGCTTTTGTTAAGGTTACTACTGCTTCTCGAAGGGACTTTAAAATAGAAATACTAAGAGATAAAGGAAGTTGATATCAATCCATGTTAATCATTCCAATACTTGTAATCAAGAATGTGAATCTTCCCACATCGAATGCCTTTGTGAGAAGGTCACCAGGCTGATTGTCAGTGTGGATTTTCTCAACATGAATCAATTTCTTTTCGTTACAGTCTCTTATGAAGTGATAGCGTATCTCTATATGCTTTGTCTTGGAGTGCTTGACTGGATTGTTGATGATGCTAATAGTGCTTTGGTTGTCAATGTAAATTGGTGTGTTCATGAATGAATAGCCATAATCCATCATTTAATTTTGTATCCATAGCACTTGAGCACAACAACTAGCAGCTGCAATGTATTCAGCTTCTGTGGAAGAGGTAGACACCGTTGTTTGCTTCTTGCATTGCCATGACACCAGTCTTGAGCCAATAAATTGGCATCCTCCAGTTGTTGATTTCATGTCTAAGTTTTCACCACCATAGTCACTGTCAGTATAAGCAATTAAATCAAAAGGAGAGTCTTTGGGATACCATAAACCTAAGTTAGGTTTGCCCTTTAGGTAACGCAAGATTCTCTTGACTGCAATTAGGTGTGACATTTTGGGTCTTGTTTGATATCTTGCACAAACACAAACTCCAAACATGATGTCTGGTCTTTAAGCTGTGAGATACATTAAGGAGCCAATCATTGATCTATAATTATGTATATCCACATACTCCCCCTCAAGATCAGCAGTCAGTTGTTTGTGAGTTTCTACCGGAGTGCTTGCTATCTTGGCATCCATAATCCAAATTTAGTTAGAATGTCCTTGACATACTTGGGATTGACTGATAAAGAGGCCATCTTCCTTTTGTGCTTGACTTGTAGACCCAAAAA
>CAJVGC010000065.1:34735928-35087769 GCA_910822075.1 Senecio squalidus | reverse complement strand
AATTTTGATTATAATGATTATTTAATATTAACTAATAAAATAGTGAATTAGAGAAAATATTATATTTAATTTCCCACCAAAGTTCCCCCGATATTGAAAATTATATTTAAAACTCTGAACAGACTCCGAACTACAATAATACTTCGAATCTGAAAAAAAAATCTATTTAGTCAAATAGTCAGAATTGTATAAACTGACTACGAACTAGAAGAAAGTTAATAAAGTCAACAGATATTTAAACTTTAGTTCAACATTAACATATTGTAGCTTTCTAGGATACAAAAATTAACTCCAGACCAAATATAATTCAAAAAGTCAGTTAAACTTGAAATAGTTTATGAAGCAAAATTTCTATTTTCAAAATCAGAAACTTGTGTTCTAGAGTTTCATAAGTTAGTTCATAACCAGCAAATTTTCACAAGAAATGAAATGTCTTATAAAATGCAGAAACCTGTATTTCTGTTAGACTTCATCCTGTGTCAAAAATTCATTCACTGGAAGTTTTAATAGTTTAAAAGGACTTAATAATCAATCAAACTTTTCACTTCTTGTCAAATAGAAATAAATTAAATCGATATTTTACTTAAATATGAAATTTATATCATATTTACTTAAAAACAGAGCAGTTTTTGTGACATATTTTGCTCGAATTATCTTGACTGAACACATGACTAATCTTCAACCTTTATTGAGAGTCCCCAGAATATGATTTCTCAGCCTTATAAACTGCTTCTTCTCTCAAGATATATTTGATAAATGCATGATTTTTATTTTCAAATTTGACATAGTACAATTGTACAACTCCTTCCCCTGTCTTTGCCGTTTATCAAGTAAGCATTAAGGATCTTAGAGGACAAAAGACTAGTTTATTATAATTTTGGACTTATTCACCTGTCTTTGCCTTTTATTAAGTTAGCATCAAGGATTTCAAATTCAATAAATTATCAAAAAGTCACTTTTAAAACTTTATAATTTTAGAATAAATAGATTTAGATGCTCATATTTGCTGAAAATATAACATTCTTTTGCTTTTCTACTTGACAATCACTGAATTCCCATTTGAAAGATATTAAGTTTAGTGATCTTATGCAATGAATAAACCACATGTTGTTAAGGTTTTCAAAATAAAGAAATATGTGCATTTGTGAAAACATTTGGTTTCATGAAATTCTGTAAATATTTTGAACTATAAATAAATAGTCCTGGAACATATGTTTATGACTCATTTCTTAGAGATTTTGTTTTGCGAAACATTTTCAAATTTTATACTGTTTTTGTATTTTTCGATTTTCTCAAAACCTTGCAAATAGAATAGAAATAAAAGAAATTAGAGTTTAATCTTTACAAACTGAAAGGACATATTTTTGGATTTTATCTATACAAATTTAAATGACAATTTTTGAAGTTTTTCTGAAGTTGAAGAAAAGTACACCGAATTAAAAGACTATCCTATATATCAAAAAGAGTCAATTATTTTTTTAATTTTATTCATTTTCTCCCCCTCTTTTTGTATTTTTTGAAAATAAAAGAAAACAAAAATCAAAAAGATATGTACAAAATATTTTTGAAGAAACACTTAATCAAGATTCATAAGACCAATAGCTTAAACAAGAAAGTTGAATCTTGTTACATCAAATACCTATGAGAAAAGGTCTGCTAATTGAAGGTCTGTATGAATCTTTACTAAGTGAATCAAATATTTTTCAAAGCAGTTTCTAAAAAGTGATGTCTAATCTCAATATGCTTAGTTTTAGAATGTTTGACTGGGTTCTTAGTGATAAACATGACAGTTGTGTTGTCTATGTGAATAGGTGTGTTCATGAAATTAAGGCCATAATCTAGCATCTGATTCTGAATCCATAACACTTGAGATGTGCAAGAACCAGCATCAATAATTCAGCTTCAGCAGAGGACTGTGAAACAGAAGCCTGCTTTTTGCATTGCCAAGATACTAGCCTATTTCCTAAGAACTGGAAACCTGTTGTGGTAGATTTTCTATTTAAGTTGCAGCCACCATAGTCACTATCAGTATAGGCATAGAAGTCAAAGGTAGAATTCTTAAGATACCAAAGGCCTAATGAAGGTTGTCCCTTAAGATATCTAAAAGTCATCTTGACAACAACTAAGTGAGATACCTTAGGGGCAGCTTGAAACCTAGCACACAGACACACTCCAAACAAATTATCAGGTCTACAAGCAGTAAGATATATTAAGGAACCTATCATAGACCTATATAAATGTTGTTCAACACTTTCACCATCTAAGTCTGGATGTAGCTTGGCCCTAGTGTCAAGAGGAGTGGAAGCAGATTTACAATCAGAAAACCCAAATTTGGTCAATATATCCTTGACATACTTTCCCTGATTAATAAAAATGCCATGATATATATGAACTTGAAGTCCTAAGAAAAAGGACATTTCACCCATTGAGCTCATTTGAGATTTAGACTTCATAACAAGCTCAAAGTCCTAACACAGTTTTTCACAAGTTGAACCAAAAATAATGTCATCAACATATATTTGAACAAATATGGATTCCTGGCCAAATGATTTGATATATGGTTTTATCTATAGTTCCTCTTAAATTGCCATTATTAATCAAATACTTGGACAATGTCTCATACCAAGCTCTAGGAGCTTGTTGTAATCCATATAAAGCCTTGTCCAGTTTGACCACATGATCAGGGAATTGAGGATCCAAAAACCCAGGAGGTTGACTAACATAGATTGTTTTTTCAAGAACTCCATACTAAAATGCTGATTTTACATTCATTTGATATACCTTAAAGTTCTTAAAAGTAGAAAATGCTAGGCATAATCTTATAGCCTCTATCTTGGCAACTGGAGCAAAGACATCATCATAATCAATAAATTCTTCCTGAGTATATCCTTTTACAACAAGTCTTTCCTTATTCCTCACTATTGTTCCCCTATCATCTTTCTTAACTTTAAAAATCCATTTAACTCCAAGCGCATTTTCTCCTACTGGTCTTTCTACCAAAGTACCTACTTGCTGAACCTTAAATTGCAATAGTTCCTCTTGCATAGCTTCTACCCAACTATTTACGGTTAAAGCAATATCAACATTTTTAGGTTCAAGTTGAGACAGAAAGAAAGAAAATAAGCAAAGATTGACTAAACCAGAGCTACTTCTAGTTTTGACCCCATCATGCAAATTTCCTATAATATTACTTAGAGGATGAGTTTTGTGAACTTTTAAAAAGGAGTTAATTTCCTCAGATATTAGTAGAAAGGTTTGTTTGATTAGGGACAATATCATTCAAAAGTGAGGGTTCAGAAGTTGCTTCACTGGGTTGTTCATAGCTTGGTTCAGTAGGTAGAGTCTGCATTTGTTCATCAGTATTGAGATGTGCTTCATCATGATTTAATACATTTCCTTCTTCCGAATTGTTCTGAATGTTCCCCGAATTTTCTTCCATTTGAAATTCATAATTTTCTTGAGGATTTTTAGAATTTAGTTCCTCATTAACTTGTTTATCTGAAATATCTTTAGTGGAATGTTGTGTACCTAAATCAACATGAATTTCATCAGCTTGCAATTATTGATTTTGTACAACATTGTCTTGATCATCAAAGTTTACTAATATGTATTCTGCTTGAGGAATATCTGCATAAGTTTGACTCTCTGCAAGATCTTCAGTTACAATTGTTGTATCATCCACTGAATTGTTGTGATCTTGATTCAAATTAGATGGGCTTGCACTTGCATTTGCTGGTCTTCCTAGTACAAAGTCATCACTATCTTCAGAATTTGATACATTCTCTGTTGATACCTGCACTTGTTCTGTAACATCTGGGAAAACACTATTAAATGAATTCACAAATGTGTCTAAATCAAACAGCCATTCAGCACCTGAATTCCTAACATTCTGTGTATATTCATTGAATATCACATTGATTGATTATTCTATGATTCTTGTTCTTCTATTAAAGATTCTATATGCTTTAGAAACACTAGAATATCCAAGGAATTAACCATTATCTGTTTTGGAATCAAATTTTCCTAATTGGTCTTTGGTGTTTAAAATGAAACATTGACAGCCAAAAGCTTTGAAATATCCCACAAATGGTTTTCTTTCAGAAAACAATTCATATGATGTTTTTCCTAATCTCTTAACTATATGAATTCTGTTGTTGACAAAGCACATAGTGTTTATTGATTCAGCCCAGAATGTGACAGGTAATGAAGATTCACTTAACATGGCCCTAGCTTCCTCAATTAATGTTCTGTTTTTCCTTTCTGCAACTCCATTTTGCTATGGAGTTCTTGGGGAGCTATATTGTCTAAAAACTCCCTGAAGAGTGCAAAAATCATTCAGGGTGACATTTTTAAATTCTGTGCCATTTTCACATCTGAAAATCTTAACCTTCTTATCACAAAAGTTTTCAATTTTAATGACAAAGTCTTTAATTAGCTCAGCTGTTTCACTTTTATGAGCTAAGAAAAAGACCCATGAAAATCATGAATAGTCATCAGTGATAACTAAACAATAAGATTTCATGTCAAGACTCTTCACACTTACTGGACCAAACAGATCCATGTGTAGAAGGTGAATAACTGTATCTACTAAAGTTTGAGTCTTTAGTTTTAAACTTGATTTATGTTGTTTTCCTTTAAGGCATGAATTACAATGGTCATTTAAATGCCCATTTTCTTGCAAAGAGCCCATTTTCTCTACAGTTGTAGCATTTGACTTTTGACTTATCAAATCCCATCTTCTCACCATTTTCTTTCCTGAAGTTATTCCTGCCAGTTCTCTGGAAGAATCGGTTGGCTCTTACACTAACCATTTCCATTTGCCATTTGAGATCTATCTCCTCCAAGTTATCAGGATGAAGCTGTTCCAGATCTTCCCTTGCCAATTCAGCTTGATTAAGACTTTCTGGTCAAATGCTTCATAGCTAGCAACAAAAGCTTTGTAGAGAGTCTCTCTATCCCCTGAACATCCTAGAATAGCAGATGGTGTAGTTTGACCAGAATAACCATTGTCCACTAGAGTTTGAGAACAATGACTTGTAGAATGACAGTCTCCAGAGTAATGACTAGCATATGATTGTGGTTGAGGCGATGATTGACTGGAACATGTGAGGTGAATTGACTGGAGCTGAAGCTTTCAATGCACCTCCAAATGAGTTTTTGGACTGCTTATTTTCATCCAACTACATATCAACTTCATATGATTGGAGAATTCCAATTAGCTCAACAAGTTTCATTGTGTTCAGATTGGCTATTCTCTTAATAATCATCACTTGAACCGCCCACTTTAGTGGTAGAGATCCCAACAGCTTATTCACAATGTCACTATCCTTCATCATTACCCCAACAGTCTTCAAATCACTCACAAATACTGTAAACCTTGAAATATGCTCAGACACACTTTCACCCCTAACATATTCAAATGCCTCATACATTTTTTCAGCATGTCTCTCTTACTCTCCTTGAGCTCAATACTTCCTTCATACCTTAGTTCCATTGATTCCATTAGCTCCTTTGCTGATGAGCAATCCTTGAAGTTGTTGTAGATTTCTGTTGGTAAAACTAGAATTACTGCTCCCAAAGCTTTGAAGTCACGGTCAATAAGTTTGTTATCACTCTCAGTATACCTCCCAGGATCCAGATCTATCAAAACTGTTCCTCCTGCCTCCTGAACCATTGGCCTATACGGTCCATTGACAGTAGAGGTCCAAATCTATCTATCGTTGTCGTATACAAAAGCTTTGAATCTCAATTTTCACATCATGAAGTCCTGACCTAAAAACTTAGGAGGCCTACCATCAGAACCTGTTTCGTTATCGTAATTCACTGCAGGAATGTATGCTGGAATAACATACATGATTAAACTTGCAATTGATTTTAAAGCGGAGAGATGAATACTTAATTCGGATTGATTGATTAACCTCAAATTGACTACAGATCACTTAAAATCACTGAAATCTTAATGAATTTTACTAATAACACTAAAAATCAAAGTACAAAATACTTAATTCGATTAATCTAATGCAAATGTGTCATAACCAAATCTTACCGCCAAAATTTAAAAATTCAGAAATCAAAAAAACGTGTTGATCTTAGATCTTCTAAATCCTCAGGCTGATTCAAACACTTCGACTATAGATGAGCTGAATTAAATTGAATTGATAACCAGCTCTGTTACCACTTGTCAAGTCTCGTAAATCCTCAACAACTATCAACAAGTGTAAGATCTCAATTACAACTAGTGGAATTGGAAGTAATTGAATTAACGATTTAGAGATGATAATCAACGATGAATGAACAAGTAAAATGAAAAATCTATTTGGGCGGGAAATTCGGTTACATCAACAATTCTGTTCAAAAGAATGCATATTACATGATTGCTAGCTACTATTTATAGACCTGTACTAACTAACAATTACATAAATGTCATCCTTATGTTTATTAAAAACAATTTCGGAGTAGTCATAAACTTACAGTTTAGTTGGTTCATTTCGGAGGAACTTGAACTAATTCGGTGAAGAATTAGTTCCCCCGAACTGAAACCTTCCTAAACTTTACACTTTATTAAACAATTCGGAGAGTCCGAATTAATACTAAACTACTCTAAACTATGACTTGGTTATTTTGGAAGCTTCACCATTTGACTTGTCTGCTCCAACACATATAACGACAACATTTTCAGCTAGTACCTATGTTCGTTCCAAATAAAATATCTAGAGTTATAGAAAGAGTTAGACGATGATTATTAAATATATGAAAACTAGACTCAGAGGGCTACGTTTTAGACTAAGATTTTGACCCAATAGATTTTATTATGAAATAGTTATGACTGAAACAAGAAATTTATACAAAGACACAAACTATCCCGACACTTAATAATAATGATTTAGACTAGTTATGAAATTATGTAAATCCGATTTAAATATATTTAAGTTTACAAAATCGTTACTCAAATTCAAATTACCAAAACCTAACAATATCGTTTAAAATCTCATATTTTACCAACGTTCATTAAAGTGTAATTTTTGAGAGTTCTATAAAGAATTAGAGTACGAGGTTTATATTTTAAAAAATTAGAATTCCGAGATTTACAACGAGGAATCGAGATTCATCTAAAAAGATCTGGTATGACTAAGATATGATCAGAACAAGTTAGGCAAAAGCTTGCTGACCCGTTCAGTACTTAGTGTACCCGAGTTTGTAAAAACTTTTTTAAATATCAAACGATAGCTTAAATTTACCAACACCTCCACACAGCAAGTGAGCTCATATTCGGATATAAAAACTCAGCTCAACACACAGTTTAGACCCACTTTTACTAAAAACCAGTTCTAAGGAGTTTTACAAAGAATTAGAATATGAGCCTTACCTTTTTGAAAACTAGATTCTAAGGCCTACAATATTCATTTAGAACACATATTTTAATTCAATACCAAAACAGAGTTAAACACTGATGAAGACAGACCAATATATAATTTCAGAAACTGTCAAAAACGTTTTATAAATGTCCAATAACTTAGGGTTTTCTACCGATTAAAGTTACAAACGTAAAGACACGATTTAGGTAAGGATCAAACAACATAGCAGGAGTTATAAAAAATTCCAAAACAGTTCACAAAGAGTCACCAAAGATTTCATACAACGAATAAGATAGAGTAGTAAAGTTAGCGTTTTATACCAATAATGCAACGGTTTGATACCAAGCTTTGACAAATACCGTTACAAGCAAACCAAACCAAACAACGACACTAGGAGCTGCCAAAATCAGTCTTGGTCACCAAAGCCAAACAAATACAAATTAGTTTGTAATCACGCATACATAAACAACCATGAATCGACTAATGTATATGTACTTACATGATGGAGTTAACGAACCCGACTTGCTATAGTTTGCCTAGAGATTATGACTCGATCAATGAAAGCTCACCAATCTGAATTTGAGTCATCTCAATTCGTGACCAGGTTATAACATCAATACACAATCAGTTTAACCGATTAGGATACACCAAAAAAGAATCTAGAAATGAAATGAAAACATCGGCTAAAGATTACGAACACATACTTGATGGATTTGTGTGATTACAACCTGTTGGAACTCGATCAAGGAAATGAAAACAATCTGAAACGATCCATCATGAACCACGATCAGTTTACACACCAACAATCCAAATACACCAAACATGAACTGGCCGATTAAGTTAAGAAATAACATGAAATGTTATTACACACACATACACACACACACACACACACACACACACACACACACACACAGACAGACACACACACACACACACACACACACACATATATATATATATATATATATATATATATATATATATATATATATATATATATATATATATATTTCGGTTTCTTGGATGAGAAATAAGATTGCTAAAAAGAAACAGGGAACAATAGGAAAGAAGTTTTGGAGTAAATGGGTTCCAAAAAGATGCAATGTATTCGTTTGGAAAGCTAGATTAAACCGTGAGGCTGTCAAAGAAGTTCTAAATCAAATGGGCATCCATACTAACGCGGTTAACTGTGACATTTGTAAAATTTCTGTTGAATCCCCGATTCACGTATTTCATCATTGCTCTTTTGCTCAGGAGGTTTGGTCTTATATCGATGTGTGGTGGGGCTTTAATAACAGGTCCGTGAATTCAGTGGCTGATATATTTACTTGGTTGGAAAATCAAGCTCAAAACAAGGTGGAGAAGAAGACGTTATTCGTAATTGGAGCTGCTACTTTGGTCGCTTTATGGCAACATAGAAATGAATTTATCTTCTTAAATCATAGGAGAAACGCTGTTGATGTTTTCCGACATATTCAAAAGGAGTCTTTTCTTTGGATAGATAGTAGGGCGAGTAAAATTTGTATTGATAGGAATGCGTGGGTTTTTTTCCCTAGATCTGCCCTAAGCTCGATGTAATCAGTTTTGTATTGTGCCCTCAGCTCCTTGTTGGGGTTTGCACTGTTTTTTAATATAAGTTGCCTTTTCAAAAAAAAAAATATATATATATATATAGTAATTGGATCGGGTAAGAACAGCCCGAAGTATAGGAACGCTAAGAACCAATGCTGGCCGTCCGATTAAGGTGATGATCAGTAGTAACCACTTACTACTGGTCATCACTGCGAGGTTTGATATAAAAATTTTAATCGGACGGCGAGAATTTGTTGCTGATCAGTAGTAAGTGGTTTCTGCTGATCAGTAGTAAGTGGTTACTACTGATCATCACCTTAATCGGACGGCCAACATTGTTTCTTAGCGTTCCTATACTTCGGGTCGTTCTTACCCGAACCTCACCCTATATATATATATATATATATATATATATATATATATATATATATATATATATATATGACAGGACCTGAATTTCTCTCTACATTTAGTGAATCGAATTGAAACAGGTATGATGCGGAATCTCATGACCTGAGTTGAATCATAAGGAATCATAACGAAAATTGAAATTGAAAAGAACTGATAGATCTATAGGATAAAATGTTTAAGATTTCATTGATAATGTGAATCGGTTTTGGATCATTCAGTTAAATCTAGACAGATGAAGCACAACGACACTTAAGATGAGTCCGGGTTCAAAGACAACTGAATCTAACAACCTATCACACTATTTATAGACAAAATATAAACATATAAATTACACAATACATCAAGTCTACATCGTAATTTTAGTTCTAAGGAAGTTCACTTCAATTCGGAGTCAAAGTCTTCATCCACGAACTAATATCTTCAATGTTGACCAGTGTAGACTTAAGTTATTCTCCAGCTTTAATTCAATTTGGAGGAACTTCAGTCAGTTCGGAGTATCTGAACTAACATGTTCCTCGAACTGAAATCTTCACTTCGGATTATTCATGTTTTCAGATCGGACTTCCCCGAACTGAAAACATCTTTATTCAAGTACCCTTTTTAGATCTCATAGCTTAATCTAATCAATTTCGCTCCCAACAAGCTCCCCCATTTGATGATGCTATGCGTCTTGATACCTTTTAACTTATGCTTATCTATGTTCAGCTTCCTCCAATTCGTCTTTCTTGTAACTTTGAACAAATTCAGGGGGAATAGCTGCAGATCACTAATTTATCTTTTAGATGCTTCACAATAAGAACCCATGGTAAGCATCTAACCAGCAGCTAAAATCACTTTTCTTTCCATCATAGGTCATCCTCAGATTTCTCATTGATCCTTGTTGACCTTTTCCAGCAAGACAAACGAGCTCCACCTCGCTTACAGAAATTTCAGTCAGATTCATCAAGTCTTCCAACTGATTTGTGAATGTAGATCATCAATATACCTCTGAATCTAGAGCTTAACTACAAGTTCATCCAGTTTTTACGAAACATGTTATAAAACATTTCGTTCTTAATCACTCCCGGATCAACTTGTAATCTTCGTTCTTTCATCATTTGTATATCTGAATGATCAATGACAGTTTCAGTTGTCTTCACTACCAGTTGAACACCTTGATTTTTCATTCTGATTTTAGATCTGAAGCACCACGTCAAACCTTTTTCTCAAATTGATGAATTGTGTTAGAGCTCCGTTCTACTTCAATCACACCTCTTTCTCAAATTGATAACTCGTGTTTTCGCTTCATTCACCAACTGTTTTTGAATTGATATGTGCAACTGCAGATCCACCAGAAACACTTGAAATCTTCACAGATCTTCAATAAAGTTCTTCAATTTCACTTCAAACTCCTTCGATTCAAACAATCACTGATAGTTTAACCTATTTATTTCGAATCAAGTCAAAACGATAAACGAGACTCAATTGAATTTAATCAATTGATTTGTCTGGCTCTGATACCAATTTACAGGACCTGAATTTCTGTCACACCTCGCTAAAGCGGAAACACGAGATGTGAAGAGCAAAGAATAATTTCACGAGTTATAACAAAGGGTTAACGGTTCAAGTCATTAAAACATAAAGTTTGAAAAGTTCACAAGTTCAAAAGTCACAACCAAGATACATAAAGTTTAAGACAACGATAAATAATAAAATTGTTTCATAAATATTCCCAAAATAACAAGGTCTTCTCCCGAATTACACTTCACATAACCGTCTTGACCCACCTAAGCAATGCACATCATGACTTACGCTTAGTTTCCTGAAACATGAGATAAAGTGTCAAACTACAAAACGTAGTGAGTGAGTTACAGTTTAATAGTTTTGACAAAAGTTCCGACAAAGTTCCGACAAAAGTTCCGACAAGTATATATAAGTATAAATTTTTCTTAAAAGAAAGATCAATATTTGAAAAAGTATATATAAATATATATACTTCTAAAGATCATAGACAAATAGATCAATATTTGAAAAAGTTCAAGTTGTGTAACAAGACGATAAATGTATGTTGTCGTTACCTCAGCGGTGGATTAATCCACATGTGTAAGACGATAAGTATGTATATGCGTAAATAATTGTAACATATGATTTTTGAATTGTAAAGACCACTTGGCATAATATAACGTAAGAGTTCACACTAAACCGATTAACTGGTCTGATCCGCCCCAACCTCGCACTATCTACGAAGTTTTTCTGAACTTAGTAATATGTATTTAGGTAGCTAACCACAAGTAAGGAGTGACCTCTCCTAAGTATCGATACCCATAATTACCAACGGCTATTGCTAATAGTGTGTAATGAACTGAACTAAAAACGGGGAACTTGTGTACTTTTTGTCTAAAAAATGATAGTAGGCTCTTACGACGTTTATATTCTCATCAAGGGTTTGTCCAAGTACAATCAAAAAATCATAGCTTATGTCAAAATGTCAAATGTCCAAGGTGCCACATAAGGCGTCTAAAAATAATTTGTACGCATATAAGTAAGAGCAATGTCAAATAGTCCAATAAAGTCATAGTTCATAAAAGTCATTGTACATAAAGTCAAAGTTCATAAAAGTCATTGTACATATAAGACATAGTTCATAAAACAATTTAGATCTCATGTTTCTCCCAAAAAGAGTACTTAAAATACAAAAGTAGAGGGGTGTAACTCACAGGTGGCGAAGATAAAGAACTCGGAAAACGGTCGGAAATGAGAGCCGGGAATCACGGAACGCCTAAGAATACCAAGATTGTTCAATTGTTATTATTACATTATGTTATTATATATAATATAATAGATAAATTTTAGTTAAAATTTAAGTGTCAAGGTCCAATTTGTCCAAAAATAGTCCGAAACGGTTAACGTTATGTTTTAGTCCAAGTCCAAAGTTAACGTTTATTATCGTCATGTTACAAGAATTTTGGTCGCTGAAGTGTTGGATTTTCTAACGAAATTTGGGCAACGCTTCCGCGCCCAAATTTCATATCAAAAAATCCAAAGTCACTTCCGCTCACAAAACACATATATATTACATAATCTAATTAAACAAGTTCATTTTAGTCCAAATATTCCAATACAAGTCACCAATATAGGTATTGTGACAACCGTCACTTTTCCGACTCATATTAGTCTAGTATGCCTGTAGCTCATTACCGAAATTTACTGAAAATTAAAAACTTTTCAATTAATGTACTGAATGCTTTACTTTATGTGTGAGATTACTGATGATATATGTGTATACTCTATATGTGGTAGCCTGTGTTAGCTTAGGTGCACAGTAGTTAGTACCCTCTAGACGAGCTCCTAGATGATTAGCGGGAAATTTATGTTTCGTACTAATAATGGACTTGGGGATATCTAAGGATATATCTCGTGTAAGAATCTCTGTTTCTAGACTTATACTTATTTCTTAATTATCACTCGTTTTAGTTTACGTCTATCACTTTACTATCTACGTCTCGTTGGACATTTGTTTTTCCCTCGTTTTCATTCACCGAGTTAAAAGTGGGCTTTGGTTTTACTTGGCTAAAGGATCGGGTTTGGCTTAGTCTTAACAACTTGCTAGACAAAGCCCACTAAAGATTAACATTACACTTAACCCTAAACATATTTAAACAAAAATTAAAAACCCTATTTCCCTTTTCTTTTCTTTACTACCGTCACCTTAAAAAAATCCCCTAAGCGCCCCACCCCTTTGCAAGATCGGCCGACCTCCATTACTCCATCTTCTTCTTCGTTTTTTTCAGCCACCATAGAAGATTTCGATGCCTCCTCTATCATTGTCGGATATCTCTTAAACAAGCTATCTAAAGCTCTTTGTTATTTATCAATTTCGTTCATATTCACAAGCTCCTAGCCCGTGAAAACCTTCTTTTTATTCAGCAAACTCGTTCATATGACCAGGTAATCGTGTGTTCATGTTTTGTTTGTTTTCTTTTTGCAGAAAACCCTAATTAGGGTTTCTATAGATTCGTTTTCTGTTTTTGATATCTTTCGGTTGTTGATCAGTTACAGCCATCATTCGAGTATTCCATCTATAATCCGAGATTCAGTAAGGTATAAGAAAAAAAAATTTGAACTCGTTAGTAAACTCGTCACGTCGAAGAACCAAATCCGTTAACTAAATGGTAAAGATATTAAAGCTTGCTGTTCTAAATTTTTGTCAGTTTTGTTTGCTGTTTATCTCGTTTTCACTTTGGAATTTGAAATATTTGTCTAAACGAAAATTGTAGTCCTTCGAATCTAGTTTTCGGAAATATAAGATTTGTAATCTGAAACATTGTAGAACTCTCAGAATATGCGTTTTAGTACACGTTGGTCTAATCTGAATTTGGTAAAATAGCTGCTGTAGTCACCTGTTTTGAAAAAGTCATAACTACTAAACCGCTTTGAATTTTAATAATTTGTCAAAACCAAAGTTGTAGGACTCGGAGTCTAGTTTCTGGGAAAATTGGCCTCGTCATCTAATGGTTTATAAAACTCTCTAAAATGGCAATTTACTGAGCGTTGGTCAAACTGAGTTTTTACCGTTTAACTAAGATTACTAACTTGAACGATTTTAACTACTTAGCATATGTATAAATGATATTAATCAAGGTTAAACTGAATATAATTTATTTTTAAACAGATAGTAAAGTTATATAAACTTTCGGGTTGATTAATGCGTCTTTAAAAGTAAAAACGTTTTGTATTTAAAACGACTAACTAGCCGTTTTGCAACCACCATAAATTAAAGATTTTTAATTTAAATTAAAAGACTCAAGGTTCCTCGTTGTAGTAGTTTTCCTCTATTTTAAGTACTTATATTATTCGTTCCCTAGATATGTGTATAACTCAAGTTGTGCCGTCTTAAAATCACCTACTCGTGAGTTTGGACAGTTTGTAGTGTCAGTCTTGTTTTGGGTATAAGTTTTTCTTAACATATTCAAATGAAGTAATTCCAGGCTCTATGACGTAGCTCTCTGAGTCTAGTTTTCGTACGTTTTAGAATCGTGATCTAACTCCTTTTCAAACTCTAGTTATTCTAGTTGCAGCGACTAGTGCTACAATATGAGTTTTTCCAACCGTCATCCTAAATTCGTCATTTCAACTTCCAAGTCACTACTAAACATAACTAGCTAATCTTTATACTTAAACAGGATTATAAACACTTTGGACTTATATTTACGAGCCTTATTTGTACTCTAGGGGAGCTCAATATCTAGACGGGACTATACTTGTACTTAGCTAGCTTGCATACTTTTGATCACATTTTGCTATCGAGGTGAGTTCATTGCCCCTACGTTTTTTACTATTTTCACTTATTTGTGCAAATTGGGGGAAGACAAAGCTTACTTAAACTACTTTTCATTATGAAATGTTTTGAGAAACAAATCAATTACAAAAGTGTAACGAAAATCTAATGCATTTAAAAACTGTTTTCAAATGAGATGATTGCTATTACTGTGACTACGTTGGTAGTGACACCCCCCCCCCCCCCCCCCCCCCCCATATACACTACATACATACACACTAGTAGAGTGGACTTACTAGTGACAGACAGACCATGGTGCCAAAGGGCTAAATGGTCACTACATGATTAGTCTTACTGTGTGGACCGTTCCCCACCGACCCGTAAGACATTACAGTCAGTTAACGGAACTACTGACACACACTTTCTATCGGTTAAGGTAACTACCGATACCACTTCTTGTCAGTTAAGGTAATTACTGACGATCAGTAGAGGGACTTACTGATGTTTGCTTCTATTTTACTTACTTATGCATTAGTTACACTTTTTGAACTACTACTACTGTTTTGAGACTCACTTGCTATTTCAGGAAACTTTCTATAAATAGAAACTTCTTTTTATAGAAACTTACTTTGTTTGCTTACTTCATTTAAACTGTTTACTTAAACTACTCAGTGAACTCGCTCAACCTTTGTGTTGACATTTTGAGCTTTGTTTTCAGGTAATGAGCAGGCTTAGGACTTGGATGTAGGAGTCGGACTCTAGATGACCTCAGGATATCTTTGCATTGTGGACATTTTATATTTTTACATTTGAATTACATTTCGGGTTTGCACGCCTAAGTATCCTTTCATTCGTCGATGTTTTATTCGAATATTCTTATTGTAGTGTTTGTCGATTTTCGTGTACTAAGGTTTACACCTTGAGTATGGCGACGTCATAACAATACATTATTTAATATTTCATATAGATTATATTCTTTATACAACTGTTGTGTTATGACGATCGCCAATCTTGTTGCACCCTGCGTTCCGCCAATGGCGGGGTGTGACAGATTGGTATCAGAGCACATGGTTATAGAGAACTAGGTGGTTTGGCCTAGACTATAACTAGGTGTCCTTCATATAGATTCTTTCTAGGATCTTTTGTAATTTCATATCGTCTCACTACTCGTACCTATCTACATATAGTCTAAGGAAGACGGCGAAACGCAACGACTTACGACGCTGAAGGAGTTTCTAATTCTCACTTTTCCTTAAAATCTCATCTCTTGTTTGTACTCGAATTCGACTTAAACACTTATACTTCTACTCTAATAATCACAAAGTGTTATCAATGTGATAACGAACACGGAAACAAATTTGTATGCTCTATCCTTGGATACCTCATCTAATTGTCGTACTCGAACCACGTTCTTATTCATTTACGACTCCACCCCTCACTTAAAATTTCTATTTTGTTTCATTTCGATTTCTCGATCTTCGTACTTTCGAAATTCTATTCTACCGTACGTAACGCTCTCGTGGAAGGACCATCGTGCAGATTTGAAGATGTGAATTTGAAGACTCGCCTACCCTATTTTGAAGACGGTGTTATATTATTCGTTTATCTCGATTTATACATCCTTGAACCCTTTTCACTTATTACTGTCACAAAAACGATATACGTTTCTACTTAGCAAATTGACTGAACCAGATACTAAGAGATTGTATCTATCCTTTCGGTTGTTTCATTGTTTCGAAATTCGAGGAGAAATATTAATTCTCGCCATATTCTTTCGTAGAGATTCTCGTAATGACACTCGGAGATACACATTCTAATCAGTAACAAATTCATGTTTCAGCAGAAAAATGTCTACTATTCTCCTATTTTGCTCGTTTTCAAATTTTAGTCCCTTCTACAAAAAATTTCAAATATCGAAATCTAACTACCATATGGAAACCATACCCCGAAACATTTACACGATTTATACTAATCTACTCAAATGAAATCGTTGCCTAAATTTTCTTTCTCGAGCACCACTTCAAACTCTATTATTAAATCTCGAGTTGGTCAGAACTAACTCACCTGAACTCGTGTTCTCTCAAGCTATGGATTGAATTAATTACGAAGTTGACATGCCCACAAATCTGGATTCTTCTATCCCTTTTTCATATCACTTTTATTAGTGAAGATCACTCAAGCCGAAGCTAATTCCTGATGATGCGAACTTATCGTTTTCGCCCTGAAAGTTACTCGTGATGTATTCATCTCCCCGAGGAGATAAACTACCCGATTCTGGATTTTTTTTACCAATCATTTGATAACCAATAACCTCGAAAATATGTGATGTTTCCACATACTACTACCGCTGATACTGGTCGAGTGCATTCTTAGAAAGTCAATATTTTCTAAAACCATCTGGAGTTGTAAACTAGTTGATTTCCTTGTCAGTCAGTCTATACAAACCGGTGAAATTCTTTTCACTATTATCTCAATCAAATCAGATATTCTATAAGACGAGGCCTTTGTCAACTCTATCATATTCTCAATTACTTCAAACAATTGTTATTTATTTCACTTCGGTTGCAGAAGAAGATTTTACTTTGATTCATACTTATCCGGTTTCAATCCGTTTGTGATCTTCCACACGTTCTTTCGGTGAGACTTATATTCTAGCACGAGAAGGATTTGAATTTCCAAACTTCATTATATCCGATTTCGTATGCTTTAAGCATATCCCTTCTTGGTTGCATCAACAATTTTCCATAAGCGTTCTACAACAACTAGCTTTCCGAGTTAAACTTCATTCCTAAACTCTTTATCATCGTAGTTCTTATCGTAACCTAGAAGTGACCTTAGATGCGACTTGAGACAGAAGACAGTAACAGCTGATGACTATTTCTTTATCCCGTATGATTCTTGAAACCTTTTTGCAATTTATTCCTATACGTACCCACGAGGAGAGTAACCATTATGAGTTGAAACTCAATAACTCGTACCTCATTGATACCCATACGACTTTCATTTTGTGCTGAAACCTTCAACCGGCATTGCTCTGTGCGTTATACTTTTGACATATCGAGATTTATTGCAAGCGTTGTGCATTAAAACTACTGATTCATATCATTATCCTGAGTTCACTATTTTGACAGCCATTCATGTCCACCTCGATGTAAATTGGATATTTCTGGATGTAAATAATACTTGAAGCGATATTCTTTCCTAATATTAGTCACTTGAATCCTTTCGATTCATGATACAGTGTAGACGCATCCAACGTGAAAACTTTTCGGTGAGTGCATTCTGATATGTTGTTGAAATTTTACGATGATACCAAACGCTGAAATAGACTTGTGGAATTTATTCGAATTACACGCTACACAACAATCATCCTATAGCAACTCGTATGATACAAAGTTCCCCACGAACCTACTCTTATTACTTCTTGTTTGTGATACAGACTTGAGACATTCTTTGACGTGGATTTCTTCCTAAACTACTACTATTCAATCTAGCTATATATTCAACTCTCTGATGATTCAAAAGTCGTTCTAATGACTTCGTTTTTCTTAATCTCCGCTTTGTTAATTTTATCTGTAATTCAGTATTTCATATTCAGTGTTAATCACTCGCAGATAATGATAGGAATTCTCTTGTGTCTGATCAACATAAGAGGAAACTGGTTGTTATACGCGAGCTGATAAAACCTTTCAATCTCTATTACAATTTGCAAACTTTCGCGTAGCTTTTCGCTTTCAACGCCCTTTCGTATTACTTATAAACTTATTTCACTGTTATATCGATTACGTGAGATTCCTTTGTGACCAACGATTTTGTTCGTTAACCGTGACCCGTGACTTCTATTGTTGAATGTGTTTCGACAATTAAGGGTTACATATCAAATTCTATAAACGATACTTAATGACGAGTTTTATGTTATGTCTGGCCAACATAATGGAGAACTTATCGTTTACCATGTATCTACCTGAATTCATACTCCCTGTTGAACTGAACCTTGTGCATTGTTATACAATTGACCTTAAGCGCTTACACAAACTACCTATGAACTGTTATGGTAATGTGAACGTACATGTAGAATGTGTTTATAATTAGACGTAATTATAAATATATTCTAACGCGTATCTGTTCTAGTATCGGACGGAAATTCAAACTTTTCTAATCAGTGTTTAAATTCATGACACACTTCTTGAGCGAATCTTGAGGATTTGCTGTACGAAAGCCCCTTAGATACTCATTTTCGATTGATGCTTCTGTCAACAGTTATACCACTTGAATTTCGGGACGAAATTCTTTTAAGTGGAGAATACTGTGACAACCATCACTTTTCCGACTCAGATTAGTCTAGTATGCCTGTAGCTCATTACCGAAATTTACTGAAAATTAAAAACTTTTCAATTAATGTACTGAATGCTTTACTTTATGTGTGAGATTACTGATGATATATGTGTATACTCTATATGTGGTAGCCTGTGTTAGCTTAGGTGCACAGTAGTTAGTACCCTCTAGACGAGCTCCTAGATGATTAGTGGGAAATTTATGTTTCGTACTAATAATGGACTTGGGGATATCTAAGGATATATCTCGTGTAAGAATCTCTGTTTCTAGACTTATACTTATTTCTTAATTATCACTCGTTTTAGTTTACGTCTATCACTTTACTATCTACGTCTCGTTGGACATTTGTTTTTCTCTCGTTTTCATTCACCGAGTTAAAAGTGGGCTTTGGTTTTATTTGGCTAAAGGATCGGGTTTGGCTTAGTCTTAACAACTTGCTAGACAAAGCCCACTAAAGATTAACATTACACTTAACCCTAAACATATTTAAACAAAAATTAAAAACCCTATTTCCCTTTTCTTTTCTTTACTACCGTCACCTTAAAAAAAATCCCCTAAGCGCCCCACCCCTTTGCAAGATCGGCCGACCTCCATTACTCCATCTTCTTCTTCGTTTTTTTCAGCCACCATAGAAGATTTCGATGCCTCCTCTATCATTGTCGGATATCTCTTAAACAAGCTATCTAAATCTCTTTGTTATTTATCAATTTCGTTCATATTCACAAGCTCCTAGCCCGTGAAAACCTTCTTTTTATTCAGCAAACTCGTTCATATGACCAGGTAATCGTGTGTTCATGTTTTGTTTGTTTTCTTTTTGCAGAAAACCCTAATTAGGGTTTCTATAGATTCGTTTTCTGTTTTTGATATCTTTCGGTTGTTGATCAGTTACAGCCATCATTCGAGTATTCCATCTATAATCCGAGATTCAGTAAGGTATAAGAAAAAAAAATTTGAACTCGTTAGTAAACTCGTCACGTCTAAGAACCAAATCCGTTAACTAAATGGTAAAGATATTAAAGCTTGCTGTTCTAAATTTTTGTCAGTTTTGTTTGCTGTTTATCTCGTTTTCACTTTGGAATTTGAAATATTTGTCTAAACGAAAATTGTAGTCCTTCGAATCTAGTTTTCGGAAATATAAGATTTGTAATCTGAAACATTGTAGAACTCTCAGAATATGCGTTTTAGTACACGTTGGTCTAATCTGAATTTGGTAAAATAGCTGCTGTAGTCACCTGTTTTGAAAAAGTTATAACTACTAAACCGTATTGAATTTTAATAATTTGTCAAAACCAAAGTTGTAGGACTCGGAGTCTAGTTTCTGGGAAAATTGGCCTCGTCATCTAATGGTTTGTAAAACTCTCTAAAATGGCAATTTACTGGTTGTTCAAACTGAGTTTTTACCGTTTAACTAAGATTACTAACTTGAACGATTTTAACGACTTAGCATATGTATAAATGATATTAATCAAGGTTAAACTGAATATAATTTATTTTTAAACAGATAGTAAAGTTATATAAACTTTCGGGTTGATTAATGCGTCTTTAAAAGTAAAAACGTTTTGTATTTAAAACGACTAACTAGCCGTTTTGCAACCACCATAAATTAAAGATTTTTAATTTAAATTAAAAGACTCAAGGTTCCTCGTTGTAGTAGTTTTCCTCTATTTTAAGTACTTATATTATTCGTTCCCTAGATATGTGTATAACTCAAGTTGTGCCGTCTTAAAATCACCTACTCGTGAGTTTGGACAGTTTGTAGTGTCAGTCTAGTTTTGGGTATAAGTTTTTCTTAACATATTCAAATGAAGTAATTCCATGCTCTATGACGTAGCTCTCTGAGTCTAGTTTTCGTACGTTTTAGAATCGTGATCTAACTCCTTTTCAAACTCTAGTTATTCCAGTTGCAGTGACTATGTGTACAATCTGAGTTTTTCCAACCGTCATCCTAAATTCGTCATTTCAACTTCCAAGTCACTACTAAACATAATTAGCTAATCTTTATACTTAAACAGGATTATAAACACTTTGGACTTATATTTACGAGCCTTATTTGTACTCTAGGGGAGCTCAATATCTAGACGGGACTATACTTGTACTTAGCTAGCTTGCATACTTTTGATCACATTTTGCTATCGAGGTGAGTTCATTGCCCCTACGTTTTTTACTATTTTCACTTATTTGTGCAAATTGGGGGAAGACAAAGCTTACTTAAACTACTTTTCATTATGAAATGTTTTGAGAAACAAATCAATTACAAAAGTGTAACGAAAATCTAATGCATTTAAAAACTGTTTTCAAATGAGATGATTGCTATTACTGTGACTACGTTGGTAGTGACACCCCCCCATATACACTACATACCTACACACTAGTAGAGTGGACTTACTAGTGACAGACAGACCATGGTGCCAAAGGGCTAAATGGTCACTACATGATTAATCTTACTGTGTGGACCGTTCCCCACCGACCCGTAAGACATTACAGTCAGTTAACGGAACTACTGACACACACTTTCTATCGGTTAAGGTAACTACCGATACCACTTCTTGTCAGTTAAGGTAATTGCTGACGATCTGTAGAGGGACTTACTGATGTTTGCTTCTATTTTACTTACTTATGCATTAGTTACACTTTTTGAACTACTACTACTGTTTTGAGACTCACTTGCTATTTCAGGAAACTTTCTATAAATAGAAACTTCTTTTTATAGAAACTTACTTTGTTTGCTTACTTCATTTAAACTGTTTACTTAAACTACTCAGTGAACTCGCTCAACCTTTGTGTTGACATTTTGAGCTTTGTTTTCAGGTAATGAGCAGGCGTAGGACTTGGATGTAGGAGTCGGACTCTAGATGACCTCAGGATATCTTTGCATTGTGGACATTTTATATTTTTACATTTGAATTACATTTCGGGTTTGCACGCCCAAGTATCCTTTCATTCGTCGATGTTTATATTCGAATATTCTTATTGTAGTGTTTGTCGATTTTCGTGTACTAAGGTTTACACCTTGAGTATGGCGACGTCATAACAATACATTATTTATTATTTCATATAGATTATATTCTTTATACAACTGTTGTGTTATGACGATCGCCAATCTTGTTGCACCCTGCGTTCCGCCAATGGCGGGGTGTGACAGATTGGTATCAGAGCACATGGTTATAGAGAACTAGGTGGTTTGGCCTAGACTATAACTAGGTGTCCTTCATATAGATTCTTTCTAGGATCTTTTGTAATTTCATATCGTCTCACTACTCGTACCTATCTACATATCGTCTAAGGAAGACGGCGAAACGCAACGACTTACGACGCTGAAGGAGTTTCTAATTCTCACTTTTCCTTAAAATCTCATCTCTTGTTTGTACTCGAATTCGACTTAAACACTTATACTTCTACTCTAATAATCACAAAGTGTTATCAATGTGATAACGAACACGGAAACAAATTTGTATGCTCTATCCTTGGATACCTCATCTAATTGTCGTACTCGAACCACGTTCTTATTCATTTACGACTCCACCCCTCACTTAAAATTTCTATTTTGTTTCATTTCGATTTCTCGATCTTCGTACTTTCGAAATTCTATTCTACCGTACGTAACGCTCTCGTGGAAGGACCTTCGTGCAGATTTGAAGATGTGAATTTGAAGACTCGCCTACCCTATTTTGAAGACGGTGTTATATTATTCGTTTATCTCGATTTATACATCCTTGAACCCTTTTCACTTATTACTGTCACAAAAACGATATACGTTTCTACTTAGCAAATTGACTGAACCAGATACTAAGAGATTGTATCTATCCTTTCGGTTGTTTCATTGTTTCGAAATTCGAGGAGAAATATTAATTCTCGCCATATTCTTTCGTAGAGATTCTCGTAATGACACTCGGAGATACACATTCTAATCAGTAACAAATTCATGTTTCAGCAGAAAAATGTCCACTATTCTCCTATTTTGCTCGTTTTCAAATTTTAGTCCCTTCTACAAAAAATTTCAAATATCGAAATCTAACTACCATATGGAAACCATACCCCGAAACATTTACACGATTTATACTAATCTACTCAAATGAAATCGTTGCCTAAATTTTCTTTCTCGAGCACCACTTCAAACTCTATTATTAAATCTCGAGTTGGTCAGAACTAACTCACCTGAACTCGTGTTCTCTCAAGCTATGGATTGAATTGATTACGAAGTTGACATGCCCACAAATCTGGATTCTTCTATCCCTTTTTCATAATCACTTTTATTAGTGAAAATCACTCAAGCCGAAGCTAATTCCTTATGATGCGAACTTATCGTTTTCGCCCTGAAAGTTACTCGTGATGTATTCATCTCCCCGAGGAGATAAACTACCCGATTCTGGATTTTTTTACCAATCATTTGATAACCAATAACCTCGAAAATATGTGATGTTTCCACATACTACTACCGCTGATACTGGTCGAGTGCATTCTTAGAAAGTCAATATTTTCTAAAACCATCTGGAGTTGTAAACTAGTTGATTTCCTTGTCAGTCAGTCTATACAAACCGGTGAAATTCTTTTCACTATTTTCTCAATCAAATCAGATATTCTATAAGACGAGGCCTTTGTCAACTCTATCATATTCTCAATTACTTCAAACAATTGTTATTTATTTCACTTCGGTTGCAGAAGAAGATTTTACTTTGATTCATACTTATCCGGTTTCAATCCGTTTGTGATCTTCCACACGTTCTTTCGGTGAGACTTATATTCTAGCACGAGAAGGATTTGAATTTCCAAACTTCATTATATCCGATTTCGTATGCTTTAAGCATATCCTTTCTTGGTTGCATCAACAATTTTCCATGAGCGTTCTACAATAACTAGCTTTCCGAGTTAAACTTCATTCCTAAACTCTTTATCATTGTAGTTCTTATCGTAACCTAGAAGTGACCTTAGATGGGACTTGAGACAGAAGACAGTAACAACTGATGACTATTTCTTTATCCCGTATGATTCTTGAAACCTTTTTGAAATTTATTCCTATACGTACCCACGAGGAGAGTAACCATTATGAGTTGAAACTCAATAACTCGTACCTCATTGATACCCATACGACTTTCATTTTGTGCTGAAACCTTCAACCGGCATTGCTCTGTGCGTTATACTTTTGACATGTCAAGATTTATTGCAAGCGTTGTGCATTAAAACTACTGATTCATATCATTATCCTGAGTTCACTATTTTGACAGCCATTCATGTCCACCTCGATGTAAATTGGATATTTCTGGATGTAAATAATACTTGAAGCGATATTCTTTCCTAATATTAGTCACTTGAATCCTTTCGATTCATGATACAGTGTAGACGCATCCAACGTGAAAACTTTTCGGTGAGTGCATTCTGATATGTTTATGAAATTTTACGATGATACCAAACGCTGAAATAGACTTGTGGAATTTATTCGAATTACACGCTACACAACAATCGTCCTATTGCAACTCGTATGATACAAAGTTCCCCACGAACCTACTCTTATTACTTCTTGTTTGTGATACAGACTTGAGACATTCTTTGACGTGGATTTCTTCCTCAACTACTACTATTCAATCTAGCTATATATTCAACTCTCTGATGATTCAAAAGTCGTTCTAATGACTTAGTTTTTCTTAATCTCCGCTTTGTTAATCTTATCTGTAATTCAGTATTTCATATTCAGTGTTAATCACTCGCAGGTAATGATAGGAATTCTCTTGTGTCTGATCAACATAAGAGGAAACTGGTTGTTATACGCGAGCTGATAAAACCTTTCAATCTCTATTACAATTTGCAAACTTTCGCGTAGCTTTTCGCTTTCAACGCCCTTTCGTATTACTTATAAACTTATTTCACTGTTATATCGATTACGTGAGATTCCTTTGTGACCAACGATTTTGTTCGTTAACCGTGACCCGTGACTTCTATTGTTGAATGTGTTTCGACAATTAAGGGTTACATATCAAATTCTATAAACGATACTTAATGACGAGTTTTATGTTATGTCTGGCCAACATAATGGAGAACTTATCGTTTACCATGTATCTACCTGAATTCATACTCCCTGTTGAACTGAACCTTGTGCATTGTTATACAATTGACCTTAAGCGCTTACACAAACTACCTATGAACTGTTATGGTAATGTGAACGTACATGTAGAATGTGTTTATAATTAGACGTAATTATAAATATATTCTAACGCGTATCTGTTCTAGTATCGGACGGAAATTCAAACTTTTCTAATCAGTGTTTAAATTCATGACACACTTCTTGAGCGAATCTTGAGGATTTGCTGTACGAAAGCCCCTTAGATACTCATTTTCGATTGATGCTTCTGTCAACAGTTATACCACTTGAATTTCGGGACGAAATTCTTTTAAGTGGAGAATACTGTGACAACCGTCACTTTTCCGACTCAGATTAGTCTAGTATGCCTGTAGCTCATTACCGAAATTTACTGAAAATTAAAAACTTTTCAATTAATGTACTGAATGCTTTACTTTATGTGTGAGATTACTGATGATATATGTGTATACTCTATATGTGGTAGCCTGTGTTAGCTTAGGTGCACAGTAGTTAGTACCCTCTAGACGAGCTCCTAGATGATTAGCGGGAAATTTATGTTTCGTACTAATAATGGACTTGGGGATATCTAAGGATATATCTCGTGTAAGAATCTATGTTTCTAGACTTATACTTATTTCTTAATTATCACTCGTTTTAGTTTACGTCTATCACTTTACTATCTACGTCTCGTTGGACATTTGTTTTTCTCTCGTTTTCATTCACCGAGTTAAAAGTGGGCTTTGGTTTTATTTGGCTAAAGCATCGGGTTTGGCTTAGTCTTAACAACTTGCTAGACAAAGCCCACTAAAGATTAACATTACACTTAACCCTAAACATATTTAAACAAAAATTAAAAACCCTATTTCCCTTTTCTTTTCTTTACTACCGTCACCTTAAAAAAAATCCCCTAAGCGCCCCACCCCTTTGCAAGATCGGCCGACCTCCATTACTCCATCTTCTTCTTCGTTTTTTTCAGCCACCATAGAAGATTTCGATGCCTCCTCTATCATTGTCGGATATCTCTTAAACAAGCTATCTAAAGCTCTTTGTTATTTATCAATTTCGTTCATATTCACAAGCTCCTAGCCCGTGAAAACCTTCTTTTTATTCAGCAAACTCGTTCATATGACCAGGTAATCGTGTGTTCATGTTTTGTTTGTTTTCTTTTTGCAGAAAACCCTAATTAGGGTTTCTATAGATTCGTTTTCTGTTTTTGATATCTTTCGGTTGTTGATCAGTTACAGCCATCATTCGAGTATTCCATCTATAATCCGAGATTCAGTAAGGTATAAGAAAAGTTTTTTTGAACTCGTTAGTAAACTCGTCACGTCTAAGAACCAAATCCGTTAACTAAATGGTAAAGATATTAAAGCTTGCTGTTCTAAATTTTTGTCAGTTTTGTTTGCTGTTTATCTCGTTTTCACTTTGGAATTTGAAATATTTGTCTAAACGAAAATTGTAGTCCTTCGAATCTAGTTTTCGGAAATATAAGATTTGTAATCTGAAACATTGTAGAACTCTCAGAATATGCGTTTTAGTACACGTTGGTCTAATCTGAATTTGGTAAAATAGCTGCTGTAGTCACCTGTTTTGAAAAAGTCATAACTACTAAACCGCATTGAATTTTAATAATTTGTCAAAACCAAAGTTGTAGGACTCGGATTCTAGTTTCTGGGAAAATTGGCCTCGTCATCTAATGGTTTATAAAACTCTCTAAAATCGCAATTTACTGAGCGTTGGTCAAACTGAGTTTTTACCGTTTAACTAAGATTACTAACTTGAACGATTTTAACTACTTAGCATATGTATAAATGATATTAATCAAGGTTAAACTGAATATAATTTATTTTTAAACAGATAGTAAAGTTATATAAACTTTCGGGTTGATTAATGCGTCTTTAAAAGTAAAAACGTTTTGTATTTAAAACGACTAACTAGCCGTTTTGCAACCACCATAAATTAAAGATTTTTAATTTAAATTAAAAGACTCAAGGTTCCTCGTTGTAGTAGTTTTCCTCTATTTTAAGTACTTATATTATTCGTTCCCTAGATATGTGTATAACTCAAGTTGTGCCGTCTTAAAATCACCTACTCGTGAGTTTGGACAGTTTGTAGTGTCAGTCTTGTTTTGGGTATAAGTTTTTCTTAACATATTCAAATGAAGTAATTCCAGGCTCTATGACGTAGCTCTCTGAGTCTAGTTTTCGTACGTTTTAGAATCGTGATCTAACTCCTTTTCAAACTCTAGTTAGTCCAGTTGCAGCGACTAGTGGTACAATATGAGTTTTTCCAACCGTCATCCTAAATTCGTCATTTCAACTTCCAAGTCACTACTAAACATAATTAGCTAATCTTTATACTTAAACAGGATTATAAACACTTTGGACTTATATTTACGAGCCTTATTTGTACTCTAGGGGAGCTCAATATCTAGACGGGACTATACTTGTACTTAGCTAGCTTGCATACTTTTGATCACATTTTGCTATCGAGGTGAGTTCATTGCCCCTACGTTTTTTACTATTTTCACTTATTTGTGCAAATTGGGGGAAGACAAAGCTTACTTAAACTACTTTTCATTATGAAATGTTTTGAGAAACAAATCAATTACAAAAGTGTAACGAAAATCTAATGCATTTAAAAACTGTTTTCAAATGAGATGATTGCTATTACTGTGACTACGCTGGTAGTGACACCCCCCCATATACACTACATACATACACACTAGTAGAGTGGACTTACTAGTGACAGACAGACCATGGTGCCAAAGGGCTAAATGGTCACTACATGATTAGTCTTACTGTGTGGACCGTTCCCCACCGACCCGTAAGACATTACAGTCAGTTAACGGAACTACTGACACACACTTTCTATCGGTTAAGGTAACTACCGATACCACTTCTTGTCAGTTAAGGTAATTACTGACGATCAGTAGAGGGACTTACTGATGTTTGCTTCTATTTTACTTACTTATGCATTAGTTACACTTTTTGAACTACTACTACTGTTTTGAGACTCACTTGCTATTTCAGGAAACTTTCTATAAATAGAAACTTCTTTTTATAGAAACTTACTTTGTTTGCTTACTTCATTTAAACTGTTTACTTAAACTACTCAGTGAACTCACTCAACCTTTGTGTTGACATTTTGAGCTTTGTTTTCAGGTAATGAGCAGGCTTAGGACTTGGATGTAGGAGTCGGACTCTAGATGACCTCAGGATATCTTTGCATTGTGGACATTTTATATTTTTACATTTGAATTACATTTCGGGTTTGCACGCCCAAGTATCCTTTCATTCGTCGATGTTTATATTCGAATATTCTTATTGTAGTGTTTGTCGATTTTCGTGTACTAAGGTTTACACCTTGAGTATGGCGACGTCATAACAAAACATTATTTATTATTTCATATAGATTATATTCTTTATACAACTGTTGTGTTATGACGATCGCCAATCTTGTTGCACCCTGCGTTCCGCCAATGGCGGGGTGTGACAAGTATTTTTACCAATATTAAGTCTCGAAAAGTCAGCGGTGTACAATAGTCCTGGACCTTAGGAGCGGCGCACATGTCGTGGTTTTTGGGTTTTTCTTGCAAAAACGTCTATTCCAACCATAGATTTCGACATGCATTAAGTAAATACTTCATAATATGACCTTTTAACAGTTTCTAAGCCGTTTTTAACCATAAAACTATAGATCGAAATGTTATTTCAGTTAAAAATCGTTTTTGTCCATAAAATGTCACAAATCTTTATAAAAACTTGTTTTTAGAGCATAGATCATCCATGAAAGTATTTATTTAGGTAAAAACAGTAAAATAAAAGAAATCCACCGGATGAAAGTGGATGGATGATGTTTTAGACGGATTTAGAGCTCCAAAATCGGTAGACTTGCACCTTCTTCCTTGTTTTGATGATTGAACGATTTTTATGGTTGATTTTGTGGACTAAAGAGGCTGGAAATCAATGGAATAGGGGGAGTTCTTGAGAGGATTTGAGAGAAAATCTTGTGTCTGTGTGTGTTTTTTGTTTATAAAAAAATGAAAATGAAATGAAAATGGTAAAGGGTAATAATGAAATGCCTTGGGACTGATTTCTGGCAGTAAATAATTGTTAAAAATCGTTTGTGGTTGGTTAATGGGTTGTGTAAAATGAGACAAGAAATAAAATTCAAACATTTTTGGACTGGCACCTCCAGGACGCCGCACAAGGGGGGTGTGCCTCGTCCTGGACAATTTTTGTAATTATTTTTGTGATTTTTCGTTTTTGCGTTTTGTTTCGTTGGACCTTTTCATTAACTAAAAGTTCTTAATTATGATACGTTATGAACTTAGGAAAGTTCATTAGGTGTTTTCTTGGTATTAGGACTTATATAATTCGATTCCGGGAGTGATTCCGACACTGTCGCGTTTCCGGTAAATGTATAGTTAAAGACAACGGCTGACAATATGAGAGACATAGAGTGTAAAATGCACCTGAAATTTGACGGTTGTCACATTCTCCCCGGGTTGAAAGAAATTTCGTCCCGAAATTTAGTTCGTCCCATCATGAAGACGTGTTCTCGAACAGATGTGGATACTTCTGACGGATTTGGTCGTCACGTTCCCACGTGAACTCATGACCACATCGGGAATTCCACCGAACTTTGACAATAGGAACACGACTCTGCCTGGGTTGTTTGACCTCCCGGTCAACAACCTCAAGCGGTTCTTCAATGAAATTGAGTTTGTTATCGATCTTGACCTCGTCAAGAGGGATGACGATGGTTTCATCAGATAGACACTTTTTCAAGTGTGAGACATGGAAGACATTATGAACGTTGGAAAGAGTCTGGGGGAGTTGAAGACGATAAGCAATAGACCGGTGTATCTTGGGCTTAATTTTCCGCGCCTTCCGAAGCGGACTACCCCCTTCCATGGCGATATCTTGAGAAGCACTCTATCGCCAGCTTGGAACTCGAGGGGTTTTCTCCGGTTGTCGGCGTAGCTCTTCTGCCGGGTACGAGATGTTTTCAGTCTTTCACGGATAGTGGTGATCTTTTCAATGGTCTCCTGGACGATGTCGAGCCTTGTGAGTTATCGATCGCCAGCTTCTAGCCAACAAAGCGGTGACCGACACTTGCGTCCATATAAGGCCTCGAACGCTGCGCACTTGATGCTGGCATGGTAGTTGTTGTTATAGGAGAACTCGACCAAAGGGAGGTGAGCGTCCCAACTTCCTCCGAAGTCAACTACACAAGCTCTCACCATATCTTCAAGCGTTTGGATCGTCCTTTCACTCTGACCATCGGTCTGAGGGTGGTGTTAATCGATTTCTGAAGGGCGTTACAAAAACGGGACGTGAATCGACTATCTCTATCGGAGATGATGGAGAGAGGTGTTCCGTGACGGGAGACGATCTCGTTGATGTAGATTTGAGCGAATTTCTCCATCGAGTAGTTTTCTCGTACCGGTAGGCAATGAGCAGATTTTGTCAAACGGTCCACGATGACCCAAATCGTGTCGTTACCCCTTGCCGTACGGGGCAACTTGGTGATGAAGTCCATAGAGATTTGTTCCCAATTCCACATCGGATATTCCGCCTTGACCTTTAAGCAAGTAAGGCACTTGGCTACATACAAGGCGATATCCTTCTTCATGCCCGGCCACCAATAATATTCTCGGAGATCCCTATAAAACTTGTCGGATCCCGGATGGATGGAATACCGAGATCGGTGGCCCTCGTCCAAAATGAGTTTACGAAGATCTTCGGATTTCGGAATCCGTGCTCAACCCTTGAAGTAGTAGATTCCGTCGGACTTGCGTTCGAATTCTTTTTCCTGGTTATGCAATGTTTCGACCTTAATGTTCTCAGGTTCCGGCGCTTCTTGCTGTGCCTTTACGATTTGCGTTCGAAGACTTGTCTGAATCTGAATACCCAATGCTCGAACTCGAGATGGCTTTACCCTTTCCTTCCGACTCAGGGAATCTGCTACTACGTTTGCTTTACCCGGGTGGTATTTGATCTCGCAGTCATAGTCACTTAGCAGTTCTATCCATCTACGTTGCCTAATGTTAAGCATTTTCTGGTCCAAAATGTGCTGAACACTCTTATGATCCGTGAAAACCGTGCACTTGGTGCAGTACAAGTAGTGTATCCAAATTTTCAAAGCGAACACGACGGCTCCCAGTTCTAAGTCGTGTGTGGTGTAGTTCTTCTTGTGCACTTTAAGCTGCTTTGAAGCTTATGCGATGACTTTGTCCTTCTGCATTAGGACACACCCAAGTCCTTGATGGGATGCATCGCAAAACACTACCAAGTTTTCCGTGCCCTTCGGCAGGGACAAAATCGGTGCATGACATAACCAGTGTTTGAGCTTCTGGAAGGAATCCTCCTGTTCTTTTCCCCAAATAAAGTCCTTATCTTTCTGAGTGAGCTCGGTGAGAGGCTTAGCGATCTTCGAGAAATTCTCGATGAACCTTCGATAATAGCCAGCCAACCCTAGGAATTGACGGATTTCCGTAGGAGTCGTCGGGGCTTGCCAGTTCTCGATCGCTTCGATCTTAGTCGGATCTACATGAATCCCTTCTTGGTTGACCACATGACCAAGGAAATGTACTTCCCGGACCCAAAATTCACACTTCGAGAATTTGGCGTACAATTTCTGATATTTGAGGAGTTCTAGAATGAGCTTAAGGTGTTTTGCATGATCTTCCTTGTTCCTTGAGTAGATGAGAATGTCGTCTATGAATACGATAACGAATTTGTCTAGGTATGGCGTACACACTCTGTTCATTAGGTCCATGAACACTGCTGGTGCGTTGGTCAGACCAAATGGCATGACAAGAAATTCGTAATGACCGTAACGAGTTCGGAATGCAGTTTTAGGAATGTCGGTCTCACTGACACGAACCTGGTGATAGCCCGAACGGAGGTCGATTTTAGAGAAGTAAGTTGCACCGTGCAACTGGTCGAACAGATCATCGATCCTCGGGAGTGGGTATCGGTTCTTGACGGTCAGCTTGTTCTGTTCACGATAATCAATGCACATACGGAAGGATCCGTCTTTCTTTTTGACAAAGAGGATTGGGGCTCCCCAGGGGGACGAACTTGGGCGAATAAGACCATGGTCTAAGAGTTCCTGCAGCTGTTTTGATAGTTCTTGCATTTCAGGTGGTGCAAGACGGTACGATGTCTTGGCAACCGGTGCTGCGCCAGGAACGAGGTCTATTCGGAATTCCACTTGTCGATGCGGAGGTAGCCCAGGAAAATCCTCAGGAAAGACTTCTGGATGATCCTTGACTATGGGAATATCTTGGAGTCGTCTTTCTGTAGATTTACGTTCGACAACATGAGCGAGGAATGCGTCGTAGTCCTTGTCGAGGTACTTGCGCATTTTTATGGAAGACACGATGCGAAGTTGTCGTCCAGGCTACTCTCCCTGAACAACGAGAGTTTAACTTTCTGAAAGAGGAATGCGAATGAGTTTGTCGAAACAGACGATCTCGGCTCGAAAACGAGATAGCCAGTCCATTCCGACGATAACGTCAAAGCTTGACAGCTCGATAGGAATTAGATCGATGGGGAAGATTTTGTCAGACATGCATAATGAACATCCTAAGATTGTATCCTTGGCTTCGAACTCCTGGCCGTTAGCATATTCGATAGTAAAGCTATCCTTAAGAACTTTAGATCCTAGGTTAATGAGGGGTCTAAATTCTAAGGAAATAAAGTTTCTCTCAGCTCATGAATCGAATAGTACGGAGGCAAAGTGATCATTGATGGAAAAGGTACCCGTAACTGCATTGGGGTCCTGACGTGCCTCTTCAGCTGTAAGTGTAAAAGCACGACCTCTACCTTGTCCACCCTGATTCTGCTGAGCTCGTTGCAGTCTAGGGCAGGTGTTTTGGAGGTGTTGGTCGCTTCCACAATCGAAGCATGTCGGCTTCTGACCCTGGGTGATCGTCTTGTTTGGTCAGTACTTGGCGAAATGGCCCACCTTCTGGCATTTGATGCAAGTGGGGCAATTACCGGTGTGGTGGTAACGGAACTTGTCACATATTGGGTGCGGTCCAGAGTAAGGCCTGGGTCCAATAGGTGGTGCAGGTGCTGGTGCAGGTGCAGCAGTCACGGTGAAATTGCGGGTGCTACGGGCCTTCTTGTTTCGGTCGCTCCTTCTCGGGGTCTGCTCAGTCTTCCTCTTCTCACCCGACTCCTTCTTAGAAGATGCAGGAGCAGTGAGGATATTGTTGGTGAGGCGATGAGCTAAGATGATTGCGCTCTGAAGTGTATGGGGCTCAGATGAGATGACCATGCCTCGGATTTCGGGGACAAGACCTGAGATGTAGAGGTCAATCCGGTTTTCCTAAGGGGTTACCAGCCTTGGAACTAGCCGGGCGAGCTCGTAGAACGGGTGGTGTACTTTTCGATGTCATTGCCGATCATCTTGTGGTCCCAAAGCTCAGCCTCGAGCTTCTTGATTTCCCCTCTTGGGCAGTATTCTTCGGTAAGCAGGTTCTTGAAGGCATTCCAAGAAAGAGCGTAGGTAGTTTCACGCCCTCGGGTTTGAACAACACTGTTTCACCATGATAAAGATAGGCCATGGAATACGCAAGAGGCATACCCCACCTTGTTGGCTTCAGCACATCGGCTGATGTGCGGGACCGATTCGATACTCTCGAACCATTGGAGCAGTCCTACAACACTAGTTGTGCCGTGAAACTCCTTTGGCTTACACGCCATGAAACTCTTGTAGTTGCACGCAGAAGGGTGTTGGTTCTGGTTCTGGTTGTTGTTCTGTTGCTGCTGTTGCTGTTGCTGCTGTTGTTGTTGTTGCTCTTGTTGCTGTTGTTGTTGTTGATGGTTGTTGACATTGGCGTTGATCCCTGCAGTGATCTGGGCGATCATGTCGGGCATAGCCGCGTTCAATTAGGTAGCAACTCGTTCGGCGATAAGGCTAGCTTTAAAGCGTTTAGGAGGCATGTTTCTGTAACAGAAAAGAGAAAGGTTTAGAACGCACGAATAAGCGCGAGTGATAAAGAGTGTAATATAATGAATGCTAACAATGATAATGGTCAAGGAGCAAACAGGAAATATAATAGCACACGCACGAAAACGATTCAAGAGATAGTAATATATGATTGACAATAATAAAAGAATCACACGATAAGACAAGTACGAATAATAAAAGATAGAAATTTTCCATTAATAATATTAAGTTTGGTACATCGAACAAAATACTGAATGGAAATACAAGTACAATACATAGGAAATAATATATAAGTAGCTTAAGTCGTGTACAATGGGAAAATTACGACTCAGCTTAGTACAGTACAAATACAAAGGGAATATGACTAATGACGGCTCTCCAGAAACATATTGGCCACCATGACCTCGATCAACGTACCCATCACTAGACACGCCTCAACGAGGCGCTGCACAGTTCGTGCCGTAGCTCGAGTCGATACGATGACCCGCAACGACTGCTCAGGCAACTGATGCGCAGCATTGGTGACTTCGCTGATGAGGATCCCCTGCTGCTGGGTCTCCTCTGCAAGTCCCCGAACCTCACGGTGCAGGTAGAGGAATGCGGCTGGTGGGGGAGGTTGAATGGTAGGCGGCATCCTCTGCGCTCTAACTATCTCTCCCATGTATAATGGTCTAACATGGAAGGACGCGGAGCCTCAGAGTGTGGGTGGCCGAATAGGAGGTGTGAAGGTGTGGGTCGGGATGGACCGGCCTAATGCCTGGCCAGATTCCCGGCCATCCGATCCGGTAGACGGCCCGGGAGGATGACCTGCTTACGCGCGGTCAACCGGGTACGCGGCCCCTGATACTGCGGTGGTGCGGAAACGGGCGCTGGTGGAGGAGGTGGTAGCACAGTCCTCGAGCTAGACCCGATACTGCTGCTGATTGCCATCGACGTATCCTCCGTCGGGTCAGTCGTCTGATGACGCTGACTCTCGGAGGCCGTGTGGCCCTCTGAAGGTTCGCGCGATGGGGAAGCGGCTCGTGAAAAGGATCGTGACTGGGATCGGGAGTGCGACGATTGAGACATAACGTATCTGCGAATAGAGAGTTACATAAGTATGGGGAAATCTAAAATAGGAAAAACGTAAGTAAAATGCATGCACGTGTCAGTTATGTGAGAATCAGGAATTGACAAGACCGAGAATTTTTTGACTCAAAACCGTTAACGTAGCAACTTCTTTCCATTTTTGCATAATTCATTTTGAACTAGGCATGGTTGATCAACTCATGCGTAGTTGAAAAAGATAATCATGCAATTGCGTAAAATAATATACTAAAGTTTGAACCCGAAAATGATTTTTCTGAAAAGCCTTGGTTATAGTTTTGGTTTCGAAAACTTTTTGAAAATTTTTAAACCATTTTCACTATAACCCGTGCTTTGATACCAAGTCTGTCACACCCCGCTAAAGCGGAAACACGAGATGTGAAGAGCAAAGAATCATTTCACGAGTTATAACAAAGAGTTAACGGTTCAAGTCATTAAAACATTAAGTTTGAAAAGTTCACAAGTTCAAAAGTCACAACCAAGATACATAAAGTTTAAGACAACGATACATAATAAAAATGTTTCATAAAAATTCCCAAAATAACAAGGTCTTCTCCCGAATTACACTTCACAAACCCGTTTTGACCCGCCTGAGCAATGCACATCATGACTTAAGCTTAGTTTCCTGAAACATGAGATAAAGTGTCAAACTACAAAACGTAGTGAGTGAGTTACAGTTTAATAGTTTTGACAAAAGTTCTGACAAAGTTCCGACAAAAGTTCCGACAAGTATATATAAGTATAAAGTTTTCTTAAAATATATATACTTCTAAAGATTATAGACAAATAGATCAGTATTTGGAAAAGTTCAAGTTGTGTAACAAGACGATAAATGTATGTTGTCGTTACCTCAGCGGTGGATTAATCCACATGTGTAAGACGATAAGTATGTATATGCGTAAATAATGGTAACATATGATTTTTGAATTGTAAATACCACTTGGCAAAATACAACGTAAGAGTTCACACTAAACCGATTAACTGGTCTGATTTGCCCCAACCTCGCACTATCTACGAAGTTTGTCTGAACTTAGTAATATGTACTTAGGTAGCTAACCACAAGTAAGGAGTGACCTCTCCTAAGTATCGATACCCATAATTACCAACGGCTATTGCTAATAGTGTGTAATGAACTGACCTAAAAACGGGGCACTTGTGTACTTTTTGTCTAAAAACTGATAGTAGGCTCTTACGGCGTTTATATTCTCATCAAGGGTTTGTCCAAGTACAATCAAACAATCATAGCTTATTTCAAAATGTCAAATGTCCAAGGTGCCACATAAGGAGTCTAAAAATAGTTTGTACGCATATAAGTAAGACCAATGTCAAATAGTCCAATAAAGTCATAGTTCATAAAAGTCATTGTACATAAAGTGAAAGTTCATAAAATTCATTGTACATATAAGACATAGTTCATAAAACAATTTAGATCTCATGTTTCCCCCAAAAAGAGTACTTAAAATACAAAAGTAGAGGGGTGTAACTCACGGGTTGCGAAGATAAAGAACTCGGAAAACGGTCGGAAAAAGAGAGTCGGGAATCACGGAACGCCTAAGAATACCAAGATTGTTCAAGTGTTATTATTACATTATGTTACTATGTATAATATATTTGATAAATTTTAGTTAAACATTAAGTGTCAAGGTCCAATTTGTCCAAAAATATTCCGAAACGGTTAACGTTATGTTTTAATCCGAAAGTCCAAAGTTAACGTTTATTATCGTCATGTTACAAGTAATTTTGGTCGCTGAAGTGGTTTGGATTTTCTAACGAAATTTGGGCAGCACTTCCACGCCCAAATTTTATATCCAAAAACCCAAAGTCACTTCCGCTCACAAAACACATATATAACATCATCTAATTAAACAAGTTCATTTTAGTCCAATACAAGTCACCAATATAGTTATTTTTACCAATATTGAGTCTCGAAAAGTCAGCAGTGTACAATAGTTCAAAACGACCAAACGACAAATTTTTGGAAAGAAAGCAGTCATGTGTGTCGTCCTGGACCTTAGGGGCGGCGCACAGGTCGTGGTTTTTGGGTTTTTCTTGCAAAAACGTTTATTCCAACCATAGATTTCGACATGAATTAAGTAAATACTTCATAATATGACCTTTTAACAGTTTCTAAGCCGTTTTTAACCACAAAACTATAGATCTAAATGTTATTTCGGTTAAAAATCGTTTTGTCCATAAATTGTCACAAATCTTTAAAAAAAACTTTATTTTAGGCCATAGATCATCCATGCAAGTATTTATTTAGGTAAAAACAGTGAAATAAAAGAAACCTATCGGATGAAAGTGGAAGGATGATGTTTTAGACGGATTTAGAGCTCCAAAATCGGTAGAAAAAGCTTGAAACCGAAATAGACTTGCACCTTTTTGCTTGTTTTGATGATTGAACGATTTTTATGGTTGATTTTGTGGACTAAAGGGGCTGGAAATCACTGGAATAGGGGGAGTTCTTGAGAGGATTTGAGAGAAAATCTTGTGTGTGTATGTGTGTTTTTGTTTATAAAAAAATGAAAATGAAATGAAAATGGTAAAGGGTAATAGTGAAATGCCTTGGGACTGATTTCTGGCAGTAAATGATTGTTAAAAATCGTTTGTGGTTGGTTAATGGGTTGTGTAAAACGAGACAAGCAATAAAATTCTAACATTTATGGACTGGTACCTCCAGGACGCCGCACAAGGGGGGTGTGCGTCGTCCTGGACCATTTTTGTAATTATTTTTGTGATTTTTCGTTTTTGCGTTTTGTTTCGTTGGACCTTTTCTTTAACTAAAAGTTCTTAATTATGATACGTTATGAACTTAGGAAAGTTCATTAGGTGTTTTCTTGGTATTAGGACTTATATAATTCGATTCCGGGAGTGATTCCGACACTGACGCGTTTCCGGTAAATATACAGTTAAAGACAACGACTGACAATATGAGAGACATAGAGTTTAAAATGCACCTGAAATTTGACCATTGTCACAATTTCTCTATACACTCAGTGAATCAAATTGAAACAGGTCATGATACGGAATCTCATGACCTGAGTTGAATCATAAGGAATCATAATGAAAATTGAAATTTAAAAGAACTGACAGATCTATAAGATAAATTGTTTAAGATTTCATTAATAGTGTGAATCGGTTTTAGAACATTTAGTTACATCTACACAGATCAAGCACAACGGCACTCAAGATGAGTCTGGGTTCAAAGAAAACTGAATCTAACAACCTATCACTCTATTTATAGACAAAATCTAAACAGACAAATTAAATAATACATCAAGTCTACATCTTAATTTTTGTTTTGAGGAAGTTCACTTCAATTCGGAGTCAAAGTCTTCATCCACGAAGTAATATTATAAATGTTGACCACTGTTGACTTAGGTTATTCTTCAGCTTGAATTCATTTCGGAGGAACTTCAGTCAGTTCGGAGTATCTGAACGAACATGTTCCCCGAACTGAATCTTCACTTCGGATTATTCTTATTTTCAGTTTGGACCTTCCCCGAACTGAAAACATCTTTATTCAAGTACCCTTTTTAGATCCAATAGCTTCATCTAACCAATTCAGTTCCCAACAATCTCCCCCATTTGATAATGCTATGGGTCTTGATGCCTTTTAATTTATGATTATCCATGTTCAGCTTCCTCCATTTCATCTTTCTTGTAACTTTGAACAAATTCAGGAGGAATAGCTGCAGAATCACCAATTTATCTTTTTTGGTGCTTCACAATATATACTTCATGGTAAGCAACTAACCAGCAGCTAAAATCACTTGTCTTCTCATCATAGGTCAACCTCAGATTTCTCATTGATCCTTGTTGACCTTTTCCAGCAAGAAAGTGACTTGCCATTAACTTATTTTCAAACGAGCTCCACCTTGCTTACAGAAATTTTAATCAGATTCATCAAGTCTTCCAACTGATTTGTGAATGTAGATCATCAATAAACCTCCGAATCTAGAGCTTAACTACAAGTTCATCCAGTTTTTAAGAAACATATTATAAAACATTTCGTTCTTAATCACTCCCGAATCAATTTGTAATCTTCGTTCTTTCATCATTTGTATATCTGAATGATAACTGGCAGTTTTAATTGTGTTCACTATCAGTTGAACACCTTGATGCTTCATTCTGAATTTAGATCTGAAGCACCACGTCACACCTTTTTCTCAAATTGATGACGTGTGTTAGAGCTCCGTTCTACTTCAATAACACCTCTTTCTCAAATTGATAACTCATGTTATCGCTCCATTCACCAACTGTCTTTCAATGGATATGTGCAACTGCAGATCCACCAGAAACACTTGAAATCTTCACAGATCTTCAATAAAGTTCTTCAATTTCACTTCAAACTCCTTCGATTCAAACAATCACTAATAGTTTGACATATTTTTTTCGAATCAAATCAAATCGATGAACGAGACTCAATTGAATTTAATCAATTGATTTGTCTGGTTCTGATACCAATTGAAAATTGAAATTAAAAAGAACTGATAGATCTAATGGATAGACTGTTTAAGATGCAGAATCTCATGACCTGAGTTGAATCATGAGGAATCATAACGAAAATTGAAATTGAAAAGAACTAATAGATCTATAGGATAAACTATTTAAGATTTCATTGATAGTGTGAATCAATTTTGGAACATTTAGTTACATCTACACATATTAAGCACAACGACACTCAAGATGAGTCCAGGTTCAGAGAAAACTGAATCTAACAACCTATCACCCTATTTATAGACAAAATCTAAACAGACAAATTAAATAATACGTCAAGTCTACATCTTAATTTTAGTTTTGAGGAAGTTCACTTCAATTCAGAGTCAAAGTCTTCATCCACGAACTAATATCTTCAATGTTGAACAGTGTTGACTTAAGTTATTCTTCAGCTTGAATTCAGTTCGGAGGAACTTCAGTCACTTCGGAGTATCTGAACTAACCTCTCCCGGAACTGAAATCTTCAGTTCAGATTATTCATATTTTCAGTTCGGACCTTCCCCGAACTGAAAATATCTTTATTTAAGTACCCTTTTTAGAACTCATAGCTTCATCTAATCAATTCAGTTCCCAACAATCTCCCTCATTTGATGATGCTATGAGTCTTGATACCTTTTAACTTATGATTATCCATGTTCAGCTTCCTCCAATTCATCTTTCTTGTAACTTTGAACAAATTCAGGAGGAATTGCTGCAGAATCACAAATTTATCTTTTTTGGGGCTTCACAATCAGATACTTCATGGTAAGCATCTAACCAGCAGCTAAAATCACTTTTCTTCCCATCATAGGTCAACCTCATATTTCTCATTGATCCTTGTTGACCTTTTCCAGCAAGAAAGTGACTTGCCGTTAACTTATTTTCAAACGCGCTCCACCTAGCTTACTGAAATTTCAATCAGATTCATCAAGTCTTCCAGCTGATTTGTGAATGTAGATCATCAATATACCTTCGAATCTAGAGCTTAACTACAAGTTCATCCAGTTTTTAAGAAACATGTTATAAAACATTTCGTTCTGAATCACTCCCGGATCAACTTGTAATCTTCGTTCTTTCATCATTTGTATATCTGAATGATCACTGACACTTTCAACTGTCTTCACTATCAGTTGAACACCTTGATTCTTCATTATGATTTTAGATCTGAAGCACCACGTCACACATTTTTCTCAAGTTGATGACGTGTGTTAGAGCTCCGCTCTACTTCAATCACACCTCTTTCTCAAATTGATAACTCGTGTTTTCACTTCATTCACCAACTGTCTTTGAATTGATATCTGCAACTGCGGATCCACGAGAGACACTTGAAATCTTCACAGATCTTCAATAAATTTCTTCAATTTCACTTCAAACTCCTTCGATTCAAACAATCACTGATAGTTTGACCTATTTTTTTCGAATCAAGTCAAATCGATAAACGAGACTCAATTGAATTTAATCAATTAATTTGTCTGGCTCTGAAACCAATTGAGATGACCTGAATTTCTCTCTACACTTAGTGAATCGAATTGAAACAGGTCATGATGCGGAATCTCATGACCTGAGTTGAATCATAAGGAATCATAACGAAAATTGAAATTGAAAAGAACTGATAGATCTAATGGAAAAACTGTTTAAGATTTTATTGATAGTGTGAATCGGTTTTGGAACATTTAGTTACATCTTCACAGATATAGCAGAACGGCACTCAAGATGAGTTCGGTTGCAAAGAAAACTTAATATAACAACCTATCACTTTGTTTATAGACAAAATCTAAAGAGACAAATTAAATAATACATCAACTCTACATCTTAATTTTTGTTTTGAGGAAGTTCACTTCAATTCGGAGTCAAAGTCTTCATCCACGAACTAATATCTTCAATGTTAACCGGTGTTGACTTAAGTTATTCTTCAACTTGAATTTAGCTCGGGGAAACTTAAGTCAGTTCGGAGTATCTATACTAACATGTTCCCCGAACTGAAATCTTCACTTCGGATTATTCATATTTTCAGTTTCGACCTTCCCCTAACTGAAAACATCTTTATTCAAGTACCCTTTTTAGATCTCATAGCTTCATCTAATCAATTAAGTTCCCAACAATCTCCCCCATTTGATGATGGTATAAGTCTTGATACATTTTAACTTATGATTATCCATTTTCAACTTCCTCCAATTCATCTTTCTTGTAACTTTGAACAAATTCAAGAGGAATTTCTGCAGAATCACCAATTTATCTTTTTTGGTGCTTCACAATCAGATACTTCAAGGTAAGCATCTAACCAGCACCTAAAATCACTTTTCTTACCATCATAGGTCAACCTCATATTTCTTATTGATCCTTGTTGACCTTTTCCAGCAAGAAAGTGACTTTCCATTAACTTATTTTCAAACGAGATCCACCTTGCTTACAGAAATTTCAATCAGATTCATCAAGTCTTCCAACTGATTTGTGAATGTAGATCATCAATATACCTCTGAATCTAGAGCTTAACTACAAGTTCATCCAGTTTTTAAGAAAAATGTTATAAAACATTTCATTCTTAATCACTCCCCGATCAACTTGTAATCTTTGTTCTTTCATCATTTGTATATCTGAATGATCAATGAGAGTTTCAGTTCTCTTCACTATCAGTTAAACACCTTGATTTTTAATTCTGATTGTAGATCTGAAGCACCACGTCACACCTTTTTCTCAAATTGATGACTTGTGTTAGAGCTCCGTTCTACTTCAATCACACCTCTTTCTCAAATTGATAACTCGTGTTTTTGCTTCATTCACCAACTATCTTTGAATTGATATATGCAACTGCAGATCCACCAGAGACACTTGAAATCTTCACAGATCTTCAATAAATTTCTTCAATTTCACTTCAAACTCCTTCGATTCAAACAATCACTGATAGTTTGACCTATTTTTTTCGAATCAAGTCAAATCGATAAACGATACTCAATTGAATTTAATCAATTAATTTGTCTGGCTCTAAAACCAATTGAGATGACCTGAATTTCTCTCTACACTCAGTGAATCGAATTGAAACAGGTCATGATACGGAATCTCATGACCTGAATTGAATCATAAGGAATCATAACGAAACTGGCAATTGAAAAGAACTGATAGATCTATAGGATAAATTGTTTAATATTTTATTGATAGTATGAATCGGTTTTGGAACATTTAGTTACATCTTCACAAATATAGCACAACGGCACTCAAGATGAGTCCGGTTGCAAAGAGAACTTAATAGAACAACCTATCACTGTATTTATAGACAAAATCTAAACAGACAAATTAAATAATACATCAAGTCTACATCTTAATTTTTGTTTTGAGGAAGTTCACTTCAATTCGGAGTCAAAGTCTTCATCCACGAACTAATATCTTCAATGTTAACCAGTGTTGACTTAAGTTATTCTTCAACTTGAATTTACCTCGGGGAAACTTCAGTCAGTTCGGAGTATCTGTACTAACATGTTCCCAAAACAAAAAATCTTCACTTCGGATTATTCATATTTTCAGTTCGGACCTTCCCCTAACTGAAAAAACATCTTTATTCAAGTACCCTTTTTAGATCTCATAGCTTCATCTAATCAATTCAGTTCCCAACAATCTCTCCCATTTGATGATGTTCAGCTTCCTCCAATTCATATTTCTTGTAACTTTGGACAAATTCAGAAGGAATTGCTGCAGAATCACCAATATATCTTTTTGGTGCTTCGCAATCAGATACTTCATGGTAAGCATCTAACCAGCAGCTAAAATCACTTTTCTTCCCATCATAGGTCAACCTCAGATTTCTTATTGATCCTTGTTGACCTTTTCAAGCAAGAAAGTGACTTGCCATTAACTTATTTTCAAACGAGCTCCACCTTGCTTACAGAAACTTCAATCAGATTCATCAAGTCTTCCAACTGATTTGTGAATGTAGATAATCAATATACCTTCGAATCTAGAGTTTAACTACAAGTTCATCCAGTTTTTAAGAAACATGTTATAAAACATTTCGTTCTTCATCAATCCCGGATCAACTTGTAATCTTTGTTCTTTCATCATTTGTTTATATGAATGATCATTGACAGTTTCAATTATCTTCACTATCAGTTAAACACATTGATTCTTCATTCTGATTTTAGATCTGAAGCACCACGTCACACCTTTTCTCAAATTGATGACGTGTGTTAGAGCTCCGTTCTACTTCAATCACACCTCTTTCTCAAATTGATAACTCGTGTTTTCGCTTCATTCACCAACTGTTTTTGAATTGATATGTGCAACTGCAGATCCACCAGAAACACTTGAAATCTTCACTGATCTTCAATAAAGTTCTTCAATTTCACTTCAAACTCCTTCGATTCAAACAATCACTGATAGTTTGACCTATTCAAACAATCACTTCAAATTGATGAACGAGACTCAATTGAATTTAATCAATTGATTTGTCTGGCTCTGATACCAATTGACAAGACCTGAATTTCTCTCTACACTCAGTGAATCGAATTGAAACAGGTCGTGATGCGGAATCTCATGACGAGAGTTGAATCATAAAGAATCATAACGAAAATTGAAATTGAAAAGAACTGATAGATCTATAGGATTAACTGTTTAAGATTTCATTGATAGTGTGAATCGGTTTTGAAACATTCAGTTACATCTAGACAGATCAAGCACAACGGCACTCAAGATGAGTCGGGGTTCAAAGACAATTGAATATAACAACCTATCACTCTATTTATAGACAAAATCTAAACAGACAAATTAAATAATACATCAAGTCTGCATCTTAATTTTAGCTATGAGGAAGTTCACTTTAATTCGGAGTCAAAGTCTTCATCCACGAACTAAAATCTTCAATGTTGACCAGTGTTGACTTAAGTTATTCTTTAGCTTGAATTCAGTTCGGAGGAACTTCAGTCAGTTCGGAGTATCTGAACTAACATGTTCCCCGAACTGAAATCTTTACTTCAGATTATTCATGTTTTCAGTTCGGACCTTCCCCTAACTAAAAACATCTTATTCAAGTACCCTTTTTAGATCTCATAGCTTCATCTGATCAATTCAGTTCCCAACAATCTCTCCCATTTGATGATGCTATGAGTCTTGATACCTTTTAACTTATGATTATCCATGTTCAGCTTCCTCCAATTCATATTTCTTGTAACTTTGGACAAATTCAGAAGGAATTGCTGCAGAATCACCAATATATCTTTTTGGTGCTTCGCAATCAGATACTTCATGGTAAGCATCTAACCAGCAGCTAAAATCACTTTTCTTCCCATCATAGGTCAACCTCAGTTTTCTTATTGATCCTTGTTGACCTTTCCAAGCAAGAAAGTGACTTGCCATTAACTTATTTTCAAACGAGCTCCACCTTGCTTACAGAAACTTCAATCAGATTCATCAAGTCTTCCAACTGATTTGTGAATGTAGATCATCAATATACCTTCGAATCTAGAGTTTAACTACAAGTTCATCCAGTTTTTAAGAAACATGTTATAAAACATTTCGTTCTTCATCACTCCTGGATCAACTTGTAATCTTCGTTCTTTCATCATTTGTTTATATGAATGATCATTGACAGTTTCAATTATCTTCACTATCTATTAAACACATTGATTCTTCATTCTGATTTTAGATCTGAAGCACCAAGTCACACCTTTTTCTCAAATTGATGACGTGTGTTAGAGCTCCGTTCTACTTCAATCACACCTCTTTCTCAAATTGATAACTCGTGTTTTCGCTTCATTCACCTACTGTTTTTGAATTGATATGTGCAACTGCAGATCCACCAGAAACACTTGAAATCTTCACTGATCTTCAATAATGTTCTTCAATTTCACTTCAAACTCCTTGGATTCAAACAATCACTGATAGTTTGACCTATTCAAACAATCACTTCAAATTGATGAACGAGACTCAATTGAATTTAATCAATTGATTTGTCTGGCTCTGATACCAATTGACAAGACCTGAATTTCTCTCTTCACTCAGTTAATCGAATTGAAACAGGTCGTGATGCGGAATCTCATGACGAGAGTTGAATCATAAGGAATCATAAGGAATCATAACGAAAATTGAAATTGAAAAGAACTAATAGATCTATAGGATTAATTGTTTAATATTTCATTGATAGTGTGAATCGGTTTTGGAACATTCAGTTACATCTAGACAGATAAAGCACAACGACACTCAAGATGAGTCCGGGTTCACAGACAACTGAATATAACAACTTATCACTCTATTTTTAGACAAATCTAAACAGACAAATTAAATAATACATCAAGTCTGCACCTTAATTTTAGCTATGAGGAAGTTCACTTTAATTCGGAGTCAAAGTCTTCATCTACGAACTAATATCTTCAATGTTGACCAGTGTTGACTTAAGTTATTCTTTAGCTTGAATTCAGTTCGGAGGAACTTCAGTCAGTTCGGCGTATCTGAACTAACATGTTCCCCGAACACAAAATCTTCACTCGGATTATTCCTATTTTCAGTTCGGACCATCCCCGAACCAAAAACATCTTTATTCAAGTACCCTTTTTAGATCTCATAGCTTCATCTAATCAATTCAGTTCCCAACAATCTCTCCCATTTGATGATGCTATGAGTCTTGATACCTTTTAACTTATGATTATTCATGTTCAGCTTCCTCCAATTCATATTTCTTGTAACTTTGGACAAATATAGAAGGAATTGCTGCAGAATCACCAATATATCTTTTTGGTGCTTCGCAATCAGATACTTCATGGTAAGCATCTAACCAGCAGCTAAAATCACTTTTCTTCCCATCATAGGTCAACCTCAGTTTTCTTATTGATCCTTGTTGACCTTTCCAAGCAAGAAAGTGACTTGCCATTAACTTATTTTCAAACGAGCTCCACCTTGCTTACAGAAACTTCAATCAGATTCATCAAGTCTTCCAACTGATTTGTGAATGTAGATCATCAATATACCTTCGAATCTAGAGTTTAACTACAAGTTCATCCAGTTTTTAAGAAACATGTTATAAAACATTTCGTTCTTCATCACTCCTGGATCAACTTGTAATCTTCGTTCTTTCATCATTTGTTTATATGAATGATCATTGACAGTTTCAATTATCTTCACTATCTATTAAACACATTGATTCTTCATTCTGATTTTAGATCTGAAGCACCAAGTCACACCTTTTTCTCAAATTGATGACGTGTGTTAGAGCTCCGTTCTACTTCAATCACACCTCTTTCTCAAATTGATAACTCGTGTTTTCGCTTCATTCACCTACTGTTTTTGAATTGATATGTGCAACTGCAGATCCACCAGAAACACTTGAAATCTTCACTGATCTTCAATAATGTTCTTCAATTTCACTTCAAACTCCTTGGATTCAAACAATCACTGATAGTTTGACCTATTCAAACAATCACTTCAAATTGATGAACGAGACTCAATTGAATTTAATCAATTGATTTGTCTGGCTCTGATACCAATTGACAAGACCTGAATTTCTCTCTTCACTCAGTTAATCGAATTGAAACAGGTCGTGATGCGGAATCTCATGACGAGAGTTGAATCATAAGGAATCATAAGGAATCATAACGAAAATTGAAATTGAAAAGAACTAATAGATCTATAGGATTAATTGTTTAATATTTCATTGATAGTGTGAATCGGTTTTGGAACATTCAGTTACATCTAGACAGATAAAGCACAACGACACTCAAGATGAGTTCGGGTTCACAGACAACTGAATATAACAACTTATCACTCTATTTTTAGACAAATCTAAACAGACAAATTAAATAATACATCAAGTCTGCACCTTAATTTTAGCTATGAGGAAGTTCACTTTAATTCGGAGTCAAAGTCTTCATCTACGAACTAATATCTTCAATGTTGACCAGTGTTGACTTAAGTTATTCTTTAGCTTGAATTCAGTTCGGAGGAACTTCAGTCAGTTCGGCGTATCTGAACTAACATGTTCCCCGAACACAAAATCTTCACTCGGATTATTCCTATTTTCAGTTCGGACCATCCCCGAACCAAAAACATCTTTATTCAAGTACCCTTTTTAGATCTCATAGCTTCATCTAATCAATTCAGTTCCCAACAATCTCTCCCATTTGATGATGCTATGAGTCTTGATACCTTTTAACTTATGATTATTCATGTTCAGCTTCCTCCAATTCATATTTCTTGTAACTTTGGACAAATATAGAAGGAATTGCTGCAGAATCACCAATATATCTTTTTGGTGCTTCGCAATCAGATACTTCATGGTAAGCATCTAACCAGCAGCTAAAATCACTTTTCTTCCCATCATAGGTCAACCTCAGATTTCTTATTGATCCTTGTTGACCTTTTCAAGCAAGAAAGTGACTTTCCATTAACTTATTTTCAAACGAGCTCCACCTTGCTTACAGAAACTTCAATCAGATTCATCAAGTCTTCCAACTGATTTGTGAATGTAGATCATCAATATACCTCTGAATCTAGAGCTTAACAACGAGTTCATCCAGTTTTTAAGAAAAATGTTATAAAACATTTTGTTCTTAATCACTCCCCGATCAACTTGTAATCTTCGTTCTTTCATCATTTGTATATCTGAATGATCAATGACAGTTTCAGTTGTCTTCACTATCAGTTAAACACCTTGACTTTTAATTCTGATTTTAGATCTGAAGCACCACGTCACACCTTTTTCTCAAATTGATGACTTGTGTTAGAGCTCCGTTCTACTTCAATCACACCTCTTTCTCAAATTGATAACTCGTGTTTTCGCTTCATTCACCAACTGTCTTTGAATTGATATCTGCAACTGCAGATCCACGAGAGACACTTGAAATCTTCACAGATCTTCAATAAATTTCTTCAATTTCACTTCAAACTCCTTCGATTCAAACAATCACTGATAGTTTGACCTATTTTTTTCGAATCAAGTCAAATCGATAAACGAGACTCAATTGAATTTAATCAATTAATTTATCTGGCTCTGAAACCAATTGAGATGAACTGAATTTCTCTCTACACTCAGTGAATCGAATGGAAACAGGTCATGATGCGGAATCTCATGACCTGAGTTGAATCATAAGGAATCGTAACGAAAATTGAAATTGAAAAGAACTGATAGATCTAATGGATAAACTGTTTAAGATTTTATTGATAGTGTGAATCGGTTTTGGAACATTTAGTTACATCTTCACAAATATAGCACAACGACACTCAAGATGAGTCCGGTTGCAAAGAAAACTTAATATAACAACCTATCACTTTGTTTATAGACAAAATCTAAAGAGACAAATTAAATAATACATCAAGTCTACATCTTAATTTTTGTTTTGAGGAAGTTCACTTCAATTCGGAGTCAAAGTCTTCATCCACGAACTAATATCTTCAATGTTAACCGGTGTTGATTTAAGTTATTCTTCAACTTGAATTTAGCTCGGGGAAATTTCAGTCAGTTCGGAGTATCTGTACTAACATGTTCCCCGAACTGAAATCTTCACTTCGGATTATTCATATTTTCAGTTCGGACCTTCCCCTAACTGAAAACATCTTTATTCAAGTACCCTTTTTAGATCTCATAGCTTCATCTAATCAATTAAGTTCCCAACAATCTCCCCCATTTGATGATGGTATGAGTCTTGCTACCTTTTAACTTATGATTATCCATTTTCAGCTTCCTCGAATTCATTTTTCTTGTAACTTTGAACAAATTCAAGAGGAATTTCTACAGAATCACCAATTTATCTTTTTTGGTGCTTCACAATCAGATACTTCATGGTAAGCATCTAACCAGCACCTAAAATCACTTTTCTTACCATCATAGGTCAACCTCATATTTCTTATTGATCCTTGTTGACCTTTTCCAGCAAGAAAGTGACTTTCCATTAACTTATTTTCAAACGAGATCCACCTTGCTTACAGAAATTTCAATCAGATTCATCAAGTCTTCCAACTGATTTGTGAATGTAGATCATCAATATACCTCTTAATCTAGCGCTTAACTACAAGTTCATCCAGTTTTTAAGAAAAATGTTATAAAACATTTCATTCTTAATCACTCCCCGGTCAACTTGTAATCTTCGTTCTTTTATCATTTGTATATCTGAATGATCAATGATAGTTTCAGTTGTCTTCACTATCAGTTAAACACCTTGATTTTTAATTCTTATTTTAGATCTGAAGCACCACGTCACACCTTTTTCTCAAATTGATGACTTGTGTTAGAGCTCCGTTCTACTTCCATCACACCTCTTTCTCAAATTGATAACTCGTGTTTTCGCTTCATTCACCAACTGTCTTTGAATTGATATCTACAACTGCAGATCCATGAGAGACACTTGAAATCTTCACAGATCTTCAATAAATTTCTTCAATTTCACTTCAAACTCCTTCGATTCAAACAATCACTGATAGTTTGACTTATTTTTTTCGAATCAAGTCAAATCGATAAACGAGACTCAATTGAATTTAATCAATTAATTTGTCTGGCTCTGAAACCAATTGAGATGACCTGAATTTCTCTCTACACTCAGTTAATCGAATTGAAACAGGTCATGATGCGGAATATCATGACCTGAATTGAATCATAAGGAATCATAAAGAAAATGGAAATTGAAAAGAACTGATAGATCTATAGGATAAATTGTTTAAGATTTTATTGATAGTGTGAATCGGTTTTGGAACATTTTGTAACACCCCACCATTTCATGCCCACGATATTGTCCGCTCTGCCACATCAAGGCTCACGGATTTGTTTTTGGCTGAGCTTCCCAGGGGGTCACCCATCCTGGAACTACTCTGGCCCAAACACGCTTAACTACAGAGTTTCTAAGCTCTGCAGTGCCTGTAGCCACCAAAACGCGTTGTGTCATGAAAGACTAAAGGTTTACTCATATACCCAGCATCACTCTTGTGCACGGGGGATGTGGGATTTGCCTAAGGTGTCACAAACACCCCCACTTGGGACTCAACGTCCTCGTTGAGGTTTGCCCCACCATCCCAAACGTCACAAGAGTGGCTCTGATACCACTTGTAACACCCCGCCATTTCATGCCCACGATATTGTCCGCTCTGCCACATCAAGGCTCACGGATTTGTTTTTGGCTGAGCTTCCCAGGGGGTCACCCATCCTGGAACTACTCTGGCCCAAGCACGCTTAACTACAGAGTTTCTAAGCTCTGCAGTGCCTGTAGCCACCAAAACGCGTTGTGTCATGAAAGACTAAAGGTTTACTCATATACCCAGCATCACTCTTGTGCACGGGGGATGTGGGATTTGCCTAAGGTGTCACGCATTTAGTTACATCTTCACAGATATAGCACAACGGCACTCAAGATGAGTCCGGTTGCAAAGAAAACTTAATATAACAACCTATCGCTGTATTTATAGACAAAATCTAAACAGACAAATTAAATAATACATCAAGTCTACATCTTAATTTTTGTTTTGAGGAAGTTCACTTCAATTCGGAGTCAAAGTCTTCATCCACGAACTAATATCTTCAATGTTAACCAGTGTTGACTTAAGTTATTCTTCAACTTGAATTTAGCTCGGGTAAAATTCAGTCAGTTCGGAGTATCTGTACTAACATGTTCCCATAACTTAAATCTTCACTTCGGATTATTCATATTTTCAGTTCGGACCTTCCCCTCACTGAAAAAACATGTTTATTCAAGTTCCCTTTTATGATCTCATAGCTTCATCTAATCAATTAAGTTCCCAACAATCTCCCCCATTTGATGATGGTATGTGTCTTGATACCTTTTAACTTATGATTATCCATTTTCAGCTTCCTCCAATTCATCTTTCTTGTAACTTTGAACAAATTCAAGAGGAATTGCTGCAGAATCACCAATTTATCTTTTTTGGTGCTTCACAATCAGATACTTCATGGTAAGCATCTAACCAGGACCTAAAATCACTTTTCTTACCATCATAGGTCAACCTCATATTTCTTATTGATCCTTGTTGACCTTTTACCAGCAAGAAAGTGACTTTCCATTAACTTATATTCAAACAAGCTCCACCTTGCTTACAGAAATTTCAATCAGATTCATCAAGTCTTCTAACTGAGTTGTGAATGTAGATCATCAATATACCTCCGAATATAGAGCTTAACTACAAATTCATCCAGTTTTTAAGAAACATGTTATAAAACATTTCGTTCTTAATCACTCCCAGATCAACCTGTAATCTTCGTTCTTTCATCATTTGTATATCCGAATGATCATTGACAGTTTCAATTGTCTTCACTATCAGTTGAACACCTTGATGCTTCATTCTGAATTCAGATCTAAAGCTCCACGTCACACCTTGTTCTCAAATTGATGACGTGTGTTAGAGCTCCGTTCTACTTCAATCACACCTCTTTCTAAAATTGATAACTCGTGTTTTCGTCTCAAATTGATAACTCAAATTGATGATCGGTTTTGGAACATTTAGGTACATCTAGACAGATCAAGCACAACGGCACTCAAGATGATTCCGGATTCAAAGACAACTGAATATAACAACCTATCACTTTATTAATAGACAAATTCTAAACAGACAAATTAAATAATACATAAAGTCTGCATCTTAATTATGGTTATGAGGAAGTTCACTTTAATTCGGAGTCAAAGTCTTCATCCACGAACTAATATCTTCAATGTTGACCAGTGTTGACTTATGTTATTCTTTAGCTTGTATTCAGTTCGGAGGACCTGCAGTCATTTCGGCGTATCTGAACTAACATGTTACCCGAACTGAAATCTTCACATCGGATAATTCATATTTTCAGTTCGAACCTTCCTCGAACTGAAAACCTCTTTATTCAAGTACCCTTTTTAGATCTTATAGCTTAATCTACTCGATTATTCAAACGAGCTCCACCTTGCTTACAGAAATTACAATCAAATTCATCAAGTCTTCCGACTGATTTGTGAATGTAGATCATCAATATACCTCCGAATCTAGAGCTTAACTACAAGTTCATACAGTTTTTAAGAAACATGTTATAAAACAATTCGTTCTTAATCACTCCCGTATCAACTTGTAATCTTCGTTCTTTCATCATTTGTATATCTAAATGATCACTGACAGTTTGAATTGTCTTTACTATCAGTTGAACACCTTGATTCTTCATTATGATTTTAGATCTGAAGCACCACGTCACACCTATTTCTCAAATTGATTACGTGTGTTAGAGCTCTGTTCTACTTCAATCACACCTCTTTCTCAAATTGATAACTCGTGTTTTCGCTTCATTCACTAACTGTTTTTGAATTGATATGTGCAACTGCAGATCCACCAGAAACACTTGAAATCTTCACAGATCTTCAATAAAGTTCTTCAATTTCACTTCAAACTCCTTCGATTCAAACAGTCACTGATACTTTGACCTATTTTTTTCTAATCAGGTCAAATCGATGAACAAGACTCAATTGAATTTAATCAATTGATTTGTCTGGCTCTGATACGAATTGACAGGACCTGAATTTTTCTCTACACTCAGTGAATCGAATTGAAACAGGTCATGATGCAGAATCTCATAACCTGAGTTGGATCATAAGGAATCATAACGAAAATTGTAACTGAAAAGAACTGATAGATCTATAGGATAAATTGTTTAAGATTTCATTGATAGTGTGAATCGGTTTTGGAACATTTAGTTACATCTACACAGATCAAGCACAATGGCACTCAAGATGACTCCGGGTTAAAAAAAAAACCTGAATCTAACAGCCTGTCAGTCTATTTATAGACAAAATCTAAACAGACAAATTAAATAATACATAAAGTCTACATCCTAATTTTAGTTTTATAGAAGTTCACTTCAATTCGGAGTCAAAGTCTTCATCCACGAACTAATATCTTCAATATTGACCAGTTTTAAATTAAGTTATTCTTTAGCTTGAATTCAGTTCGGAGGAACTTCAGTCAGTTCGGAGTATCTGTACTAACATGTTCCCCGAACTGAAATCTTCACTTTGGATTATTCATATTTTCAATTTGGACCTTCCCCGAACTGCAAACATCTTTATTCAAGTACCCTTTTTAGATATCATAGCTTCATCTAACCAATTCAGTTCCCAACAATCTCCCCCATTTGATGATGCTATGAGTCTTGAAACCTTTTAACTTATGATTATCCATGTTCAGCCTCCTCCAATTCATCTTTCTTGTAACTTTGAAAAAATTCAGGAGGAATCGCTGCAGAATCACCAATTTATCTTTTTTGGTGCTTCACAATTAGATACTTCATGGTAAGCATCTAACCAGAACCTAAAATTACTTTTCTTACCATCATAGGTCAACCTCATATTTCTTATTCATCCTTGTAGACCTTTTCCAGCAAGAAAGTGACTTGCCATTAACTTATTTCAAACGTGCTCCACCTTGCTTACTGAAATTTCAATCAGATTCATCAAGTCTTCCAACTGATTTGTGAATGTAGATCATCAATATACCTCTGAATCTAGAGCTTAACTACAAGTTCATCCAGTTTTTAAGAAACATGTTAAAAAACATTTCGTTCTTAATCACTCCCGGTTCAACCTGTAATCTTCGTTCTTTCATCATTTGTATATCTGAATGATCACTGACAGTTTCAATTGTCTTCACTATCAGTTGAACACCTTGATACTTCATTATGATTTTAGATCTGAAGCACCACGTCACATCTTTTTCTCAAGTTGATAACGTGGGTTAGAGCTCTGTTCTACTTCAATCACACCTCTTTCTCAAATTTATAACTCGTGTTTTCGTTTCATTCACCAACTTTCTTTGAATTGATATGTGCAACTGTAGATCCTCCAGAAACACTTGGAATCTTCACAGATCTTCAATAAACTTCTTCAATTTTACTTAAAACTCATCGATTCAAACAATCACTGATAGTTTGACCCAATTTTTCCGAATCATGTCAAATCGATGAACGAGACCCAATTGAAATTAATAAATTATTTTTTCAGGCTCTGATACCAATTTACAAGACCTGAATTTCTCTCTACACTCAGTGAATCGAATTGAAACAGGTCATGATGCGGAATCTCACGACCTGAGTTGAATCATAAGGAATCATAACGAAAGTTGAAATTGAAAAGAACTGATAGATATATAGGATTAACTGTTTAATATTTCATTGATAGTGTGAATCGGTTTTGGAACATTCAGTTACATCTAGACAGATAAAGCACAACGACACTCAAGATGAGTCCGGGTTCACAAACAACTGAATATAACAACCTATCACTCTATTTATAGACAAAATCTAAACAGACAAATTAAATAATACATCAAGTCTGCATCTTAATTTTAGCTATGAGGAAGTTCACTTTAATTCGGAGTCAAAGTCTTCATCCACGAACTAATATCTTCAATGTTGACCAGTGTTGACTTAAGTTATTCTTTAGGTTGAATTCAGTTCGGAGGAACTTCAGTCAGTTCGGCGTATCTGAACTAACATGTTCCCCGAACAAAAAATCTTCACTCCGGATTATTCCTATTTTCAGTTTGGACCATCCCCGAACCAAAAACATCTTTATTCAAGTACCCTTTTTAGATCTCATAGCTTCATCTAATCAATTCAGTTCCCAACAATCTCTCCCATTTGATGATGCTATGAGTCTTGATACCTTTTAACTTATGATTATCCATGTTCAACTTCCTCCAATTCATATTTCTTGTAACTTTGGACAAATTCAGAAGGAATTGCTGGAGAATCACCAATTTATCTTTTTGGTGCTTCGCAATCAGATACTTCATGGTAAGCATCTAACCAGCAGCTAAAATCACTTTTCTTCCCATCATAGGTCAACCTCAGATTTCTTATTGATCCTTGTTGCCCTTTTCAAGCAAGAAAGTGACTTGCCATTAACTTATTTTCAAACGAGCTCCACCTTGCTTACAGAAACTTCAATCAGATTCATCAAGTCTTCCAACTGATTTGTGAATGTAGATCATCAATATACCTTCGAATCTAGAGTTTAACTACAAGTTCATCCAGTTTTTAAGAAACATGTTATAAAACATTTCGTTCTTCATCACTCTCGGATCAACTGTAATCTTCGTTCTTTCATCATTTGTTTATATGAATGATCACTGACAGTTTCAATTATCTTCACTATCAGTTAAACACCTTGATTCTTCATTCTGATTTTAGATCTGAAGCACCACGGCACACCTTTTTCTCAAATTGATGACGTGTGTTAGAGCTCCGTTCTACTTCAATCACACCTCTTTCTCAAATTGATAACTCGTGTTTTCGCTTCATTCACCAACTGTTTTTGAATTGATATGTGCAACTGCAGATCCACCAGAAACACTTGAAATCTTCATTGATCTTCAATAAAGTTCTTCAATTTCACTTCAAACTCCTTCGATTCAAACAATCACTGATAGTTTGACCCATTCAAACAATCACTTCAAATTGATGAACGAGACTCAATTGAATTTAATCAATTGATTTGTCTGGCTCTGATACCAATTGACAAGACCTGACTTTCTCTCTACACTCAGTGAATCGAATTGAAACAGGTCGTGATGCGGAATCTCATGACGAGAGTTGAATCATAAGGAATCATAACGAAAATTGAAATTGAAAAGAACTGATAGATCTATAGGATTAGCTGTTTAAGATTTCATTGATAGTGTGAATCGGTTTTGGAACATTTAGTTACATCTAGACAGATCAAGCACAACGACACTCAAGATGAGTCGGGGTTCAAAGACAACTGAATATAACAACCTATCACTCTATTTATAGACAAAATCTAAACAGGAAAATTAAATAATACATTAAGTCTGCATCTTAATTTTCGTAATGAGGAAGTTCACTTTAATTCGGAGTCAAAGTCTTCATCCACGAACTAATATCTTCAATGTTGACCTTTTGACTTAAGTTATTCTTTAGCTTGAATTCAGTTCGGAGGAACTTCAGTCAGTTCGGAGTATCTACACTAACATGTTCCCCGAACTGAAATCTTCACTTCGGATTATTCATGTTTTCAGTTCGGACCTTCCCCTAACTAAAAACATCTTATTCAAGTACCCTTTTTAGATCTCATAGCTTCATCTGATCAATTAAGTTCCCAACAATCTCTCCCATTTGATGATGCTATGAGTCTTGATACCTTTTACTTATGATTATCCATGTTCAGCTTCCTCCAATTCATATTTCTTGTAATATTGGACAAATTCAGAAGGAATTGCTGCAGAATCACCAATATATCTTTTTGGTGCTTCGCAATCAGATACTTCATGGTAAGCATCTAACCAGCAGCTAAAATCACTTTTCTTCCCATCATAGGTCAACCTCAGATTTCTTATTGATCCTTGTTGACCTTTTCAAGCAAGAAAGTGACTTGCTATTAACTTATATTCAAACGAGCTCCACCTTGCTTACAGAAACTTCAATCAGATTCATCAAGTCTTGCAACTGATTTGTGAATGTAGATCATCAATATACCTTCGAATCTAGAGTTTAACTACAAGTTCATCCAGTTTTTAAGAAACATGTTATAAAACATTTCATTCTTCATCACTCCCGGATCAACTTGTAATCTTCGTTCTTTCATCATTTGTTTATATGAATGATCACTGACAGTTTCAATTATTTTCACTATTAGTTAAACACATTGATTCTTCATTCTGATTTTAGATCTGAAGCACCACGTCACACCTTTTTCTCAAATTGATGACGTGTGTTAGAGCTCCGTTCTACTTCAATCACACCTCTTTCTCAAATTGATAACTCGTGTTTTCGCTTCATTCACCAACTGTTTTTGAATTGATATGTGCAACTGCAGATCCACCAGAAACACTTGAAATCTTCACTGATCTTCAATAAAGTTCTTCAATTTCACTTCAAACTCCTTCGATTCAAACAATCACTGGTAGTTTGACCTATTCAAACAATCACTTCACATTGATGAACGAGACTCAATTGAATTTAATCAATTGATTTGTCTGGCTCTGATACCAATTGACAAGACCTGAATTTCTCTCTACACTCAGTGAATCGAATTGAAACAGGTCGTGATACGGAATCTCATGACGAGAGTTGAATCAAAAGGAATCATAACGAAAATTGAAATTGAAAAGAACTAATAGATCTATAGGATTAAGTGTTTAATATTTCATTGATAATGTGAATCGGTTTTGGAACATTCAGTTACATCTAGACAGATAAAGCACAACGACACTCAAGATGAGTCCGGGTTCGCAGACAACTGAATATAACAACTTATCACTCTATTTATAGACAAAATCTAAACAGACAAATTAAATAATACATCAAGTCTGCATCTTAATTTAGCTATGAGGAATTTCACTTTAATTCGGAGTCAAAGTCTTCATCCACGAACTAATATCTTCAATGTTGACTAGTGTTGACTTAAGTTATTCTTTAGCTTGAATTCAGTTCGGAGGAACTTCAGTCAGTTCGGCGTATCTGAACTAACATGTTCCACGAACAAAAAATCTTCACTCGGATTATTCCTATTTTCAGTTCGGACCATCCCCGAACCAAAAACATCTTTATTCACGTACCCTTTTTAGATCTCATAGCTTCATTTAATCAATTCAGTTCCCAACAATCTCTCCCATTTGATGATGCTATGAGTCTTGATACCTTTTAACTTATGATTATCCATGTTCAGCTTCCTCCAATTCATATTTCTTGTAACTTTGGACAAATTCAGAAGGAATTGCTGCAGAATCACCAATATATCTTTTTGGTGCTTCGCAATCAGATACTTCGTGGTAAGCATCTAACCAGCAGCTAAAATCACTTTTCTTCCCATCATAGGTCAACCTCAGATTTCTTATTGATCCTTGATGACCTTTTCAAGCAAGAAAGTGACTTGCCATTAACTTATTTTCAAACGAGCTCCACCTTGCTTACAGAAACTTCAATCAGATTCATCAAGTCTTCCAACTGATTTTGTGAATGTAGATCATCAATATACCTTCGAATCTAGAGTTTAACTACAAGTTCATCCAGTTTTTAAGAAACATGTTATAAAACATTTCGTTCTTCATTACTCTCGGATCAACTTGTAATCTTCGTTCTTTCATCATTTGTTTATATGAATGATCACTGACAGTTTCAATTATCTTCACTATTAGTTAAACACCTTGATTCTTCATTCTGATTTTAGATATGAAGCACCACGTCACACCTTTTTCTCAAATTGATGACGTGTGTTAGAGCTCCGTTCTACTTCAATCACACCTCTTTCTCAAATTGATAACTCGTGTTTTCGCTTCATTCACCAACTGTTTTTGAATTGATATGTGCAACTGCAGATCCACCAGAAACACTTGAAATCTTCACTGATCTTCAATAAAGTTCTTCAATTTCACTTCAAACTCCTTCGATTCAAACAATCACTGATAGTTTGACCTATTCAAACAATCACTTCAAATTGATGAACGAGACTCAATTGAATTTAATCAATTGATTTGTCTGGCTCTGATACCAATTGACAAGACCTCAATTTCTCTCTACACTCAGTGAATCGAATTGAAACAGGCCGTGATGCGGAATCTCATGACGAGAGTTGAATCATAAGGAATCATAACGAAAATTGAAATTGAAAAGAACTGATAGATCTATAGGATTAATTGTTTAATATTTCATTGATAGTGTGAATCGGTTTTGGAACATTCAGTTACATCTAGACAGATAAAGCACAACGACACTCAAGATGAGTCTGGGTTCACAGACAACTGAATATAACAACTTATCACTCTATCTATAGACAAAATCTAAACAGACAAATTAAATAATACATCAAGTCTGCATCTTAATTTTAGCTATGAGGAAGTTCACTTTAATTCGGAGTCAAAGTCTTCATCCACGAACTAATATCTTCAATGTTGACCAGTGTTGACTTAAGTTATTCTTTAGCTTGAATTCAGTTCGGAGGAACTTCATTCAGTTCGGCGTATCTGAACTAACATGTTCCCCGAACAAAAAATCTTCACTCCGGATTATTCCTATTTTCAGTTCGGACCATCCCCAAACTAAAAAATTCTTATTCAAGTACCCTTTTTAGATCTCATAGCTTCATCTGATCAGTTGAGCTCCCAACAATATATGTAATCGGCCAAATGAACTGAATTGAGTATACGATTAACAAAACGAAATGACAGACCTTCTTGATATGATGATCTCGACCAGATTATGAACGAGATGAATCAAAACTCCAAGTATCTTGATCGATGGCTGGCAAGGAAAGAATATCCAAAATAAGCAGACTAGAATTAGGGTTTCGGCTAATAACTTACACTATAATAACAACATGATTACCGTGCTAATTTGAGGCTTCAAGATGAACGATTAAACGGCTGAAATGGAGAAATCTATGGTGGTGATGGGGATGAAAGGAATCGGCTGTAAGGGGTGTTTGTGGGTGGCAGATGTAGGAGAAAAAGATGATTAGGGTTTGTGTTTATTTTAGGTAATATGATTAGAGATAAATCAAGTAGTGTAAGGAGTGATTTTGTTGACCTAAGTACCGATCAACAAGAGACTTAAGACATGGCCTTATGGCCGATTGTTAGGATACACAATCATACAAATGTGTTTACAAATGTACATGAAAATGGTTTGTTTCAAAATGAAGTACGAAGTTTAGACAGAAAAACTCGAATTAGTTAGATGAATATACTAAGTTTAACAAAGGTGATTTTTGTGTTATAAATGTATCAACAAGTTCATATACCAAAGTACACCAATGGATTAATCACGGAAAATACTCGATAAGTTATCTAGGAGGTCGTCTAGTGGGAACTAACTATTGAGCACCTAAACTAACACAGTATCAACACATATAGTATATACACCAGTGAATATAAAAAAAATTATCAAAATTTAAAAAGTTTATATTTTTCTTAAAAAGAATTCATACTGGTTCTAATGGTATATTTTTTAATTCATAAAAGTTTATAATTTTAAAGATATTACTTTTGAAAATGAAGTGGATTTTGTTAAATGAGTGGTTAAAAGTGGTTCTTATGCTTCCTAAATAATTAGGTGGTTTTCATTTGAAACCAACTCTCTTTATATATATATATATATATATATATATATATATATATATATATATATATATATATATATATATATATATGTACTACATTATAATGCATTTGACATTTTTAAGAGTTTAAGAGTTTAAGAGATTGTACATACAACACAACACACATTACAACTCAACACAACACACAAAAAAACAAACACCCAAACACAACACACATTCCACTCTCATTCTAAAATTCTACTCTCTTTCTAAACCCTCTGACCTCTCTCTAGAAATTTGTCTCTCTCGTCGGAACCACCTAAAACCGCCGGAAATCTGTCTCTTTCGCCGGAACCACCTAAAACCGCCGGAAATACCGAAACCACCTCACCTAAAATCGTCAGAAACACCTTACCTCGCCGGAACCATTTGTCTCTCGGATGACGGTTTGTGGTTTGTGGATCTTTGTCCATCTGTATTTTGGTGGATCTTTGTGATTTTTGGTTTGTGGATCTTTGGTTTGTGGATCTTTGGTTTTTGGATCTTTGTGGTTTGTGGATATTTGTGGTTTGTGGATCTTTGTGGTTTGTGGTTTGTGGTGGTTCACGGTGGTTTGTGGATCTCTGTCTCTTTGGTGGATCTTTGTGGTTTGTGTTTTGTGGTGGTTTACGGTGGTATTTGGTGGAACCCTAGCCGCCGTTGAACCTCCTCTTTCAGGGTTTGGATCTTCGTGGTTTGGATCTTGAGCCGCCGGTCCCTTTCTTTGGGTGGATCTCTCTTAAACTCTTAACCTTTCTCTCTTTTCTTTCTTTCGGATCTCGAAGCCGTCGGTCCCTTTCTCTATTAATCTTGATATTGTTTGGTGGTTTTCATGGCGGTTTAGAGGGTTTGTTGTTTGGTGGCCTATTGAGATCTCTTTGCTGAGTTTGTTGTTTGGTGGTTTTCATGCCGGTTTGGTGGTTTCATTGGAAGTTTTCTTTCGGGTGACTCCCGTGGATATCAGTTACAAAATGATTAAAAGAAAGGTAAATTTTATTTTCATTTGCTGTTTTAATTTTAAATCTTCTCAGAAAATTAAACCTTTCTTTGTTTTTTTAATTTTTCATGGTGGGGTTGTTCTTGAGCATTGTTAGATATGCTTCATATGGTTGTTGCTGGATTTTTTTGATAGTTGATCTTTGCCCGGATCTGTTTGTGGCTCGGTTTGGTTTGTGGCTTCGTTTAGATATGTGGGCTGCTTTGATCGTGCATCGGTATGTTTACTTTTATCTTGGTTTATTATTGCCTATAAGGGGATTATTATTACGAGGCATTTATGCCGATGAAGTGATAGCATTATGAGGCTAATGATTATATTAAAAATATGTTGTCGGTGATTGAATTAAGTTATTTAAAATCCGTGAGGCAATGATGATATCGTGGGGGTTTTTTTAGCAATATGATCATATACAATTTATAACGGCTTGACAACTGTTTGATGGCATCAATTATATGCAACTACATGTAGCAGCCATTTTTAAAGATTATGACCGAAATGCTTTTATTATGACGTTTTGTTAATTGTACGTTAGATCTTTTATAGAACTGAATATGGGATGTTATTGTGCATTATAATATAATAGAGATTAGTTAAATGAAAGTGAGTAATATTGTATTTATAAAAATGATAAGTTTTAAAACTTCTATTTGAATAAAGTGAGTAATATTATATTTATAAAAATATTAAAGCGGTAAAAATTAAAAATTTTCAAAAATTTCGAAACTTTTTTAAAATATTCAAAAAGTTTCAAAATTTGTAAAATTTTAATTTTTCCCGCTTTAATTTTTTTTATAAATACCAATCTTACTCACTTTATTCAACACCAACCAAAAATATCCCCCATTTATTTGGTCGACGAAGCAATTATTCATAATGGTGTTATGTGGTTGTGGGAGACAAGCAATTATTCGCACATCTTGGACATCCCTAAATCCAAGAAGACGTTTCTATTCGTGCCCTATTCAGGTGATTTTCTTATCCCTAATTTTTTGCCCTAATTTACAGGATTCAGACTGTGAATTCATTGATTGGTACGATCCAGTTATACGTCGACGTGCTACAAATATTATACCTGGCTTGTTGAAGATTGAAGTAATATATTCTATTTAGTTGGATGTTCTTTGTTTTTGTTTTTGTTTTTTTAGTATGGTGAAGTTGTTTGAATTTAGAACAATGTTGTATTTAGTTGAAAATGCTTGTATGGATGTTAGGTTTTGAAGGAATTCAATGTTGGTTTGTTAATGGTCTTCAACATGTTTATAAAGCAATGCAATATTGGTACACCAACCTTATATTACACCAAACTAAATTGTAGTAAACAACAACAAAAAGAGCAAATGTATCGAACTTGGATTTCCTTTAGCCGTGGACTGATCAACAAATCTTCTTTCTCGAAATTAACTTCATCGCCGCCACCGCATAGCGCGGGCTCTCTACTAGTATCCATATATATATATATATATATATATATATATATATATATATATATATATATATATATATATGTATATGTATATATATATAGAACTAAGGAGGTGGATCCAATTAGGGATATGGCGGGATTGTTTCAACATCGTATTTCGGGTAAAAAAATCTCAGCATATGGTTCGTACTTTGTTAAATGCAAAGATTAAGGAAGCTATGTTTTCCATTGGGGAAGACAAAGCTCTTGGTCCTGATGGTTATACATCTGTTTTCTTCAAGAAGGCGTGGGAGGTTGTGGGGGGTGACGTCTGTCAGGCTGTTCAAGAATTTTTTTATAATGGCAAAATGCTAAAAGAGGTAAATAGTACGATTATTGCGTTGCTTCCAAAGGTTGCGTCTCCGATGAAAGTTACGGATTATCGCCTTATTTCCTGTTGTAGTGTGTTGTACAAATGTATTAGTTGTATTATCACTAATCGTTTGAAAGAGGACTTGACATATATTATAAGTGCTAATCAATCTGCTTTTGTTCCCGGTAGAAGCATTTCAGATAATATTTTATTATCTCAAGAACTGGTCAAGAATTATCATATTGCGCGTGGGGTGTCCACGTGTGCCTTTAAAATTGATATTTTAAAAAGGCATATGATACAGTTGATTGGGGTTTTTTAAGGAATACTCTTATTAGGTTTGGTTTACTTAATACGATGGCGGCGTCGATTATGAAATGTGTGACTTCTACGTTTTTTTTCGATTTGTGTTAATGGGGATCTCCATGGGTTTTTTCGTGGGAAGTGTGGGTTGCGTCAGAGTGATCCGCTATCTCCATATTTATTTACGATTGTTATGGAAGTGTTAACATTGTTACTTAAAAGATGAGTGATAGAGTCAACGGTGTTTAAATATCATCCGAAGTGTGCGAAACTAAAGCTTATTAACCTATGTTTTGCAGATGATTTGATTATGTTTTCTCATAGGGATAAACAGTCGATTATGGTTTTATTAAATGCTTTGAATGAATTTAGAAGAGTTTCAGGGTTAATTCCATGTATTAAGAAGAGTATGACGTTCTTTTCATCTGTGAGTGATCGGGTTAAGAGTTCTAGTTTGGAGGTGCTTCCTTTTGAGGAGGGGTCTTTTCCTATAAAGTATTTGGGAGTTCCTTTGATCTCGTCCAGACTTTAAGTTTAAGATTGGAGGAGTTTAGTTGAGAAAGTTCGGAACCGTCTTGGAGATTGGCGAAATAAATCTTTATCTATTGTAGGCAGACATCAATTAGTCGTGTCCGTTCTTTCCACTATGCATGTGTATTGGGAGTCGGTTTTCATTCTTCCTAGTTCTATCATCCTTGATATTAAGAAGCTGCTTCGTGGGCTCTTGAGGTGTTAAGGGTTGTTAAAGAAGGGTAGAACTAAGGTGGCATGGGCTGATGTCTGTCGACCTAAAGTGGAGGGTGGTTTAGGTATTCGTAGGCTTGTATCTTGGAATTCTTCTTTAATGATGGTGCATATTTGGAAGGTCCTTATTAATAAAGAGTCTTTATGGGTCAGATGGGTGCCTACGCATCATCTTGAGGGTCGCAGTTTTTGGGAGGTCCAAGTAAAGGCAAATGCGAGTTATAGTTGGAGAAAGATCTTGGGGTTACGTGATATTGTTCGCATGCATGTCATCAGTAAGATTGGTGATGGGAGAATGATTTCAGCCTGGTTTGATAATTGGAGTGTTACTGGCCCTTTAAATAAATTTATTTCGAATCTAGACATTATGAATGCGGGCTGGACTTTAAAAAGTAAACTTGCTGATCTTTTAAATGGAAATAGTTGGTCTTGGCCGGGATTTTGGTTGCAAAAATACGCAGTGTTAAATCAGGTTCCAGTGCCAATTTTTCCCGAGTACAGGGATTCGATCCGTTAGGTTGATTCTGATGAGTCTGAGGTGCTGTTTTATGCTGAGAGTGCGTGGGATGCAGTTCGTTTTTCCCAAAACAAGACATCGTTATTGTGCTTGGCATATTCAAAAGCATGTTTTGGAGCATCTCCAATCATTTCGATCCCGATACGATGATTTTGAGGAGACGTTCAATCGATGGGTCAAAATCCAAACTGTTGAAGATTTCGAATCAAAATGGGAAGAATTTAAGGGTAAGTATCGTATTGGAGATGATACATGGCTAGGAAATATGTATAAATTGCGGCATTTTTGGATTAAAGCGTATTTGAAGGATACTTTTTTCGCCGGTATGACTAGTAGTGGACGAAGTGAGAGTATGCATTCATTTTTTGATGGTTATGTCAACTCTAAAATGATGTTAAATGAGTTTGTACTACCACATGACAAAGCTCTAAGTTCGCGAAGAAGATCCGAAGAAGATCAAAATTTTGGAACTTTAAATTCAAAGCCTACATTACATGGTGATCATCCAATTGAAGTAATGGCATCACAATGTTACACCCGAAATATCTATGATGTGTTCAAGAAGGAGTGGAAGGATAGCTTTGATTGTGGTCATGAAAAATTAAATAAAGATTCTTATTTGGTAAAATATCGTGTTGGATTATTGAAAGTGAGCAAAGAATATTGGAGAATAGTCGAATATAAAATGAGTTCAGATTTTTCCGCTAATTGTTCATGTGGAAAATTCAAAACATATGGGATCTTGTGCAAGCATATACTCTACATCATGAGGAAGAAGTTAATAACGGTAATCCCCGAAACTTATATATTACCAAGGTGGACGATGAAAGTAACAAATGATTTTGCAAACACTGAATCTAGAGCCGGATGTTCTACTACAAAAGAGGTTAGTTTGTTGACCTTATGGTCCGTTCGATCAAAATTTAACAAATTACTTGAAGATGGAAGAGATTCTCTCACTGAAATTAGCAAAGTTAATGGTATTCTTGATGGTCTTCTGGAAGAGCAAAAAGAAAGAAAAAAGACTAGAATTGAGTTAAATACTAACATTAGTTCTTCTATGACCTTCACAACACAAGGGGATATGTCACAACTAGTTATTGTTTCCGATCCCATCATTCCAGTCAAGACAAAAGGTCGTCCTAAGGTTGCTACACGAATAAAGTCGGGCATTGAAAAGAATATGGACTTGAAAAAACGAAGAACGTGTAGTTATTGTAATGGAAAAGGTCACAACATTAATGGTCAAAAAAGAAAGGTGTGTTACTCATACTGTTAGCGAATATATATGAATACAACTGATTGACTAAATTTCTAATAAGTTTAATTTATTAATTATTTCAGATGAAAGAAATGCAAACTGATGAAATGGATAATGAAATGGAGGACGAAACTTAAGATTACTCTTACTATTAACCAAGTTATTATTTTTAGTGAATTTTCTTTTTTGTTATTATAAAGGTCATTCGTTAAATAAATAGTGCATTTTTATCCCATTTAGTTATTGGCTAGTTCATGTTAATATATGTCATATTAATTCTTGTTTTGTTTTCTAAATGTTGTACAGGTTATGCATTGAAAATTTGAAGTGAATATACATCATACATAATTTTAAAGTCAATACTATAATTATTTTATTGCTGTAGAGACTATCATATGACAGTTTAAAATTTTGGTGAGTATAAATTAGAAAATAAAATACTAAATTTAAAATTCTATGGTGGAAAAATGATCTTATGTGATATAGGCTAAATTTAATGGGGAGTTTTATTAGGAAAGATGGTTACAATATTTTTAAGGATGATTGGTCTTTTTACTTATTTAATGTAGGAAAATGGCTACATCTTAATGTAGCTAATATATCCCCATATATATATATATGGTTTAACTAATGTTTTTTTGTAAAGCATATTGTATACTTCTTATATATTACTGATTTGGAGCTTCCTTTTTTGCTTTTACTTTCTTGATATGTTTTTGCAGAGTTCTTTTGGCCCATTTTTGTTGAAGTTGAAATGTAATTCTACTGTCTGTTGACGTTGCTACACGTGTCTCGGTTAGTCATCTTCGCCATCTTCGTCTTTGACTGCCTTCCTAATTTTCTTTTGCTTGGTTCCTTTGAGCCCATTTTCTGTGTAATTCGTTGGTGTCGTAACGTCGCTACACGTGTCTTGCTTACTCATCCTTGCGTATCGTCTTTGTGTATCGATATGATCAAGGTAACTCATTTCAACCTAATTTGTCAATTTTAAGTTGTTCATTTTAGTTAGGGGTTGTAGATTTAGTAATATTGATAGAAATGATCTTTTCAAGATCTCGATGGTCTTTTTCTTGATAAGCTGAAGTGCTATATTTTGCAGTGAACTATTTTCCAGCACTCTGTACAAGTTATCTTGCAAAGAACTTTGTACGCATTACTTGACTCATCTCAACGTTTTATTTATATCAAGCATCCCCATTTGACTGTCGAGAGGTTGGTTTTAATTTTCTATTACTGGTTTTAAAAATTATAAACAACTCTGTAATGTTTTAAATGTTCTCAACGAAAAACAGCTTTGCGATGCGCTTCTGGCTTGGATTGCTGCTAACAATCAAAGATATACTGAAGATGTTTGTATCAACCTTTTGAAGCAGGTACAGAATAATGGATTAACGGTTATCGATATATTAGAAACACATCATGTATATTTATTGTTTGTTTGTTAATGCACTCACTTTTTGTGTGCTTACAGATCCGTATTAGCCTTTTGCCGCTGTGGTTTGCTGCTGGTACGTTCAACAGGCTCTTTACATAGCATTTTTTCGGTAAATATTATACAGTCCCCATGATTTATAGATCTCCCTGAAAGATTGATCGAATTTGTTCTTTTTTGAAGGCAAAAACACCTTTCGCTCCTTATCCGTGGGTTCTAATGAAAGCTTCTATGGGGACATTACCCTGCGGAAACAACCTTTATCACGTGGTATGGATGCACTCACAGACGGTGACTTGCAAAATCTTGGAATTCGTTTGACGGAGTTCACTCAGGTGTGTATAATAATTTAATAGTTTATAATTGGAGAGTGGAGTGTTTTGGGTATGCTTTTTCCGATTACATTAACCAATTGATTGAGGGAGCATCAACCAAACACCCGACACCCAACCTAACGATCTTCCAAATGATAGAAAGAACAAGAACCTAAAGAACGTGAATTCTGATATACATATTTCTCCTACTTGCAGAAAGTGAAAGCTCGGTTAACATATTTCTCCTACCAATTCAGGTTGGTTTCGCATTTCCGGTGCAATTTTTATAAGATTTTGTGAAAGGTTAACTAACAGTAACAGTTTTTTCGTTGCAGACTTTGACCCTTTGGTATAGTGCTCCCGAGGTTCTTTTGGGTGCGACTCATTACTCGACAGCTGTTGATATGTGATCTGTGGGTTGCATATTTGCTGAACTATTCACAAAGACCGCTTTATTTGCTGCTGATTCCGAACTTCAATAATTGCTGCATATATTCAGGTTCGTAGTTCATATTCATAAAGGGAAGTCATTTCTCATTTTCCTTAAACAGTGAAACTCGTGTAACACAAATACTTATTTTATTGCGGTTATTCAGGTTATTAGGTACTCCCAATGAGCAAACTTGGCCCGGGGTGAGCAAGCTTAAGGATTGGCATGAGTATCCTCAATTGAAACCTAATCCTAATCTTTTCTTGCATAAATTTCTCACTATAGGAGAATTCAAATTGAATATCGAATGCAACCATGCTACTCTATGTGGACAGAGGTTTGCCACATTCTTATTTATACTATCGTTTTTTTCATCATGTATATGGTTCATATTGGTGCGCAAAACACATTAAGGCAGTGATGAATATTGGTGGACCGCAATTAGCTTTACCAAAAGCTGTAGCAGGCCTTTTCGGTACTGAAGCGAAAGATATCGCATTTGCCAGGTTTATACTCAATTTTTTGTCTACGCAAACCAACACAGACCACAGGTACGCTTTTTTTTTACAGTAAACAATACATACAAGAAGTCTAAAATAACATATTTACAACTTCTAGACAAACTGCCGAGCGTCAACCCTACAAAAAAGGAACGATTCCCAGAATGGGGAGCCGAATCAAGCTGCAACAACACATAACCCTCTCCAGCAAAGAAGCATGGCCTGAAATTTTGTACAACGGCAAGTTATTATAGGCGTAGGTAGACATAACCGCTACCATCTTTTGTAAAGAATACCAACTAATTGTAGATATCTTTTGTATGTACACAAACGAACTCGTGCAACGCACGAGCCAATTACTAGTTATTATTATTACTACTTGCTAAACAGTATGTTTAATATTTCATTCTTTAAAGATAAATATTATATTACCACACAATAATTCATATCTTCCGGATAATATACTCATGTATTATTTTTAAATCGTTTAATATTATTCTTATAAAAATTATATTTTTTTATTTACGATTTTTTTAAGATTACAGGGTATTTTAATTAGTATTAGAATACATTAATTAAAGGAGGATTTGAAAAATCTTGGAACGACATGTAGACATTTTTAAAACGTCAATAATAGAAAATTGATTTAAATTCATTATTACTAATCTATCATTATCTAAGATATTAAGTTAATATTGAGATAACTATAAATAATAATAAATGAGGTTACTTATGACAAGCTAGGATAACATATCATTTTTAAGTCCTTTGTTTTAATTATTTTTTCTTTATTTTTAAATCTTTTGTTTTAATTATTTTCTTTTTTGTTTAATGAAAGTTTGAGTAACGTTTCACAGTAAAATTACAAGTTACTATTTGCTATGATTTTGATAACGTTTTGATTCTTGAAAGGTGATATTGTTTTAGAGTCGAGACTAATACAAACATGTCAAGTTAAAGTTTTAAAATTGGTTTTGATGGATTGTTTATTATAATATATTTATATTTATTTAAATATGTGTTAACCAATGTCCATATTTAATGGGATATATTTATCTACTTACACATGATAATTGAAATATATATCTTTATTATCTGCTTTGTTATAATTAAATAAAATTATTACTTTTACCTATATATATATAAAATGGTAATGGTAATTTTATAATACTGTATATTATACGGATATTATAACTAATAAATATAGGAGCTAATAAATTCACTTAAACTTTTTATTCCCACACTAAATTATATGTAAAAGGACAATTATGTCCTTAATTTGTTGATAACTTTTTTTTTGTTTGACCTCAAATGTCAAGACTTTTCTCTCTCACACACACTTTTCTCTTTTTACAAACTTCCGACCAGCTCATCGGCAACGGCAGCTTGATTTAACTCACCGAGGAAAGGATAGAAACAATGGGAAAACAAGTATAAATTAATCTCCATTAGGGTAACTAAATTTTGTTATGAAATTTCTGACCACCGTACCCGGATTCGGGGAAATAGCAAACACATATATTATATTTTTCTTCTCTTAAACAGATCTATTGGTAGTAACAGATAAATATTTTTCTAGTTGTTTAAAAATATAAAGTGTGAACCTATTGATGTTTGAGTTCTTCTTGTTAAATTGTGGATATAAAAATGTGATGAGTTTTTAGAATGAAAAATAGCATATGTGAGAGATTTCGAAAAATAGTGGGATGAAAGAAAAAGGGATCATTAACGATTTCACCAATTAAATTAATCGAGTCATCATTAACGATTAAGAAAACCAATAACAAATCGATGATCCATAAACTATTCAATTTGCGCATACCTATAAAGATGACAAAATCAATGATATATCAATTGATGTATTTAAATAAAAGATATTGTAATTGTTTAAGATCTTTGTTTAAAATATAACAGAAAAGAGAGAGAGGAAAGAAAAATAACTGATAATACTCTGTAGGTAGCATATAAAATTGGGTAAAATTGTTTAGGAGGGTATTTACGTCAAACTATATTGAATTTCAGTGTAACAAGTAAAAGTCTAAGTAAAAATATCACTTCCCAATAAATATATATATAAAAAACTAGTTTTAGCTATAGAAACTCAAATTAAAAAGAAATACTTATACATCATCAACGTGCCATTTGCAAGTATTTTCCTAATTTATCTATGCTTGTTGTTTTGGTGAGAAAGTATGCATTTATTTGGAAGTCGGTGAACCCAATAGGGACCGGGTCCGCCGACCAAGGTATATGAACCGTTGATGTCACTTTGGATTAAACACCCTCTTTCATAGGGTTAAAAGTAATGTACTCGAGCACCATGTCCAATCCCACTCGTCTTATGCTTTTGTCATTTATGGAATTTTCCCATTACTTTTCCTTTCTTTTTTCTCACCCTCTTTTTCCTCATTGAGCTTTTTGTTTCTAGAAATAAATGAAATATAAAATCGTTATCATATGTAAGACAATTTAATAAAAAAGTTACTAGTAGGTATCCACGCAATTTTTTGACAAACAATTTTTCTTCTTTTTACGGATTTTGTAACTATAACTTTAGGATGATGGTGATTTTCAGTTGGAATAAGTTTAAGGAATAGTAATGCAATAGCTTTGAAAATAAAAACATAAATTACGACATTTAAGAACCTTACACATCTGTACAACACTCTATAACATCTTACTACATTATATTCTACGTGTCTTTGTTTTAGTTAAACTTAAGGTGTATGACTGTATGTTTTTCATGGCACAAAAGTGAGCACAAAATTTTAATCACATTTAGTAACTCGAAAATACAACTTTTATATATATATATATATATATATATATATATATATATATATATATATATATATATATATATATATATATATATATTTATATATATATATATTTATATATATATATATTTATATATTTATATATTTATATATTTATATATATATATATATATATATATATATATATATATATATATATATATATATATATGATTAGGATATTATAAAAAGAGATTAGAAATAAAAAGAATAAGAAGGGTTATGGTGTTGACACCTGTCAGAAAAAAAAAATCTTATTATTATATCATTAAGGGTATAATGGTCATTTTGACACCACACTTAAATACCCAAAATTCTCTCATTTTTCATCATCTTCATCATCTTCATTACATCAATTAACCCTAACCCTATGGAGCCACCGCCGCCACCACCGCTGAAGCCACCGCTGCCAACGCCGCTGAAGCCACCACCCCCACCGCCGCTGAAGCCACCGCGGAAACTGAAGCACCGCCGTTGAAGACACAACCACCGGTGAAGCCACCTATTTTCTTCAGATCTGTTTTTTTTTCACAAATGAGGATGAACGTGACGGTGGCGGCGGATTTGGAACGGATTTGGTGACTGTGGCGACGGATTTAGAACGGGTTTGGTGACCGGAAAATGAAGGTGACGAAGGTGGTGTGTGGAAGTGACTGTGACTGTGGTGAAGACCGGAAAATGAAGGTGAAGAACGGATTTGGTGCTGATGGAGGTGACTGTGGCGGCTGGTGGTTTCCGACGACTGTGGCGGCAGTGGATTCCGGTGACGGTAGCGGCGGTGGATATATCTAATTTTTTTGTAATTTTTATGCACAGATATATCTAATTTCTATGCACAGATATATCTAATTTTTATGCACAATGTTTTGTAATTTTTTGTATAAAAGACTTACATAAAATTAATGCACAAGTTATTTTATAAAAACAGATACACAATGCTCGTAATTTTTATATAGAAATTTTTTATGCACATAAAATCGATGCACACGTTATTGATAATATTTATGCACAGAGATTCAAAAAATGAGTAATCTGGGAAAATGAAATTATAAAAAAAAAAAATATTTCTGCATACTACCAAAAGGGCATAAAAGTTTGAAAATATTACAAAAATGTCACCGCTTTGACTTTTTTAGATTTCCTTTTTGTTGATTAAATGTGTGGCTAGAAACCCTTCTTATCCTTTTTATTTTAAATTCTTTTTACAATATCCCTACCCTATATGTATATATATATATATATATATATATATATATATATATATATATATATATATATATATATATATATATATATATATATATATATATATATAATATATATATATATATATATATAATATATATATATATATATATATATATATATATATATATATATATATATATATATATATATATATATATATATATATATATATATATATATATATATATATATATATAGGAGTAGGATCAAATAAAAAGTTTGAAATTTATAAAAAGTTGAGAAATCATTATGGAGTGACATGTGACAAACTTGATTTTTTCCAAATTTATAAAAAAATTATATATATATATATATATATTCGCTAAAGGGGAAAAGACCCCGACAAAATAGATTAAAAATAAAACCGTTACAAAACAAGATAAAACAAAAGAATCATGTACGAAAAAGTCTTGGAGGCAAGAACTCCAAAACAAACAAACACAAAGCCAAATGCACAACCACTAAACACTCAGACCAGTTAGAGACAATCGAATATCATCACCGCAACCACACCCTAGCGACATCCTACACGCGCCCCGCAACCACCTTTAATTTCCAGATAGTAGAAATATTGTTCCATTCTAAGCGTTTATTAATACCGAGCGACATGAGCTTTAATCTAACCGTGGTAAAGATCACCTCATACAAGACATCAATACTACGCGTCCCTTTCTGAACATTCTCTTATTTCTCTCTTGCAAACAAAATAAACTGTAGCAGCAAACATAATACGACCAACAATCCCCCAAGCATTACCTTTCTTAGCCCGATGCTTTAAATACACAATAACATCCGACCATTTAGACATAGTAAGCGGGATCCTCGAAACTGCACATGCCAACCGCCAAACCTGTTTAGCATAAAAATATTCGAAAAATAAATGATCATGCGAATTCGCCTGTAAATTGCAAAAAAATACAATTTACAGTTTTGATTTTTTTTCGACTTCTCCCAGTCTTTTATACGATCCTGAGTCTTCAATTTTTTTTTAAAAGTAACCACACCATAAAAGAATGACACGGGATACCCTGGGAAAACCATACAATTTCCTTCCAATCCACGATATCAGCACGATCACGAACAACATCCCACACACTCGCATCAGAAAAAATCACCTCTGATCAATCATTAGCAACCCAACCGATCGAATCCCTGCAATCACACATATTTGGAACTAACACCTGATTTAAAACCGGGTTATTTTGCAGCCAAAACCCCGGCCATGACCAACTATTACCATTTAAAATATCAGCAGAATTTTAAATTCCAACCGGATTCATAATGTCCCGGTTGGATATAAACTTATTTAAAGGACCATAAACACTCCATTTATCGAACCAAGCAGAAATCATTCTACTATCACCAATTTTACTGATTACATGCATCCTAATAGCATCACGTAACCCCAAAATATTTCTCCAACTACAACTCGCATTCCCCTTTAATTGAACTTCCCAAAAACTGCGACCCTCAAGATGATGCGTATGCACCCATTTGACCCATACGGATTCCTTACTAATAAGGACTTTCCAAATATGCACCATCATTAAAGCAGAGTTCCAAGAATCAAGACTACAAATACCTAAACCACCCTCCTCTTTAGGACAACAAACATCAGCCCACGCAACCTAGCTCTACCCGAGTTTAACAACCCTTGACACCGCAAGATCCCACGAAGCAATTTCTCAATATCGCGAATAATAGAACTAGGAAGAATAAATACCGACGCTCAATACACATGCATAGATGATAGAACAGACACGACTAATTGAAGTCTGCCTACAATAGATAAAGACTTATTTCTCCAATCTACAAGCTGGTTCCGAAAATTTTCAACTAAACTCTTACAATCTTCCACTAACAGTCTTGATGAAATCAGAGTAACTCCCAAATACTTTATAGAAAAGATCCCCTCTTCAAAAGAAGCACCTCCAAAAAGCACTTTTAACCCGATCACTCACACATGAAAAGAAAGTCGTACTCTTCTCAATACTTGGAAGTAAACCTGAAACTCTTCTGAATTCATTTAAAGCATTTAATAAAGACCATAATTGATTGTTTATCTTCATGAGAAAACATAATCAGAGCATCTGCAAAACAAAGGTTAATAAGCTTTAATTTCGCGCACTTTGGATGATATTTGAACAAAGTTGACTCTGCCACTCCTCTTTTAAGTAACAAAGTTAACACTTCCATAACTATCGTAAATAAATAAGGAGATAACGGATCCCCCTGTGCAACCCACGCTTCCACGAAAAAACTCATGAGATCTCCATTAACACAAATCGAAAAAGACGTAGAGGTCACACATTCCATAATCCACGCCACCAACGTATTATGTAACCCGAACCCAACAATAATATTCCTTAAAAACCACAATCCACGGTATCATACGCTTTTTGGAATATCAATTTTTAAAGCTCACCTTAACACTCCACGAGCAATATGATAGTTCCTGACTAATTCTTGAGCTAATAATATATTATCTGAAATGTTTCGTCCAGGGAACAAACGCAGATTGATTAGCAATAATAATATCTGTTAACCCCTCTTTCAAACGATTGGTGATAATACGACTAATACACTTGTAAAGCACATTACAACAGGAAATAGAACGATAATCCGTAACTTTCATCGGTGAAGCAACCTTTGAAGAAGCGCAATAATCGTACTATTTACCTCTTTAAGCATTTTTCCATTACGAAAATTCTTGCACAACCAAACACACATCATCTCCCACAACATCCCAAGCCTTCTTGAAGAAAGCAGACATATAACCATCTGGACCAGGAGCTTTGTCCTCGCCAATCGCAAACATAGCTTCCTTGATCTCCGGATTCAACACATTACAAACTATATGATGAGCTTTAGTACTCGAAATACGTTATGGAACAAACCCGCCATATCCCTAAGAGAGCTCCACCACCTCAACCGATCCCTAAGAACTGACTATAATGTTGAACAAAAACACCAGCAACGTCTTCAATCCGAATGTAACACCCCACCACGTCATGCACACACGAGATACGACTCCCTATTCCGCTTCCCTTTTATCATATTATGAAAAACTATAGTTACCGTCGCCCTCCTTAACCACGTATTTTTGTAGGTTGTTCAGAAACATATCCTCATCTACTTTGCCTCAGTAAATGCATGAAGATAACACTTTCCTCTACATGCAAGCTCAACCGACCCTGGAATTTTGTCTAACTCAGACTGAACCATATCTAATTCCTTTCGAAGAAAACCAACACGTTTTAGGAATATTCCCATTTTTTCCACATCAATTTCCGCATAATAGGCTTATAAATTTTAATTTTTGAACAACTCTAAACAAATGAAAACTAGCAATGTTCTCCACCCAAGCTTCGGACACCCTCTCATAAAGTCCGTCCTTATTCACAACAAAATTTGCAAACTTAAACGATTTTGGTTTCTTACACTCACCAAATGGGATCTGCAGAACACTTGGACAATGATCCGAGATACGTTACGGATTAAATATCGCATGAGCATTAGTAAAATGATGCAAAAATGGACCACTACACATTATTTTATCGAGCTTTTTAAAATACCTTATATTGAGTTTGGGCTTGATTTCCATGTATACCAGAGGCCAGACTGATTAGATCCACCAAACCAATACACTCGACACAATCTTTAAAACTCATCCGTCCCAATAGACACACCAAACACACCACTTGTACTATCTTCTATATTTAAAGCAGACGTTAAAATCCCCCATAACTATCCATGAGTTACTCCCAACAAACTGATTATGCCTCAATAAACTTTGCCACAATTCACGACTCTGAATATAATGATTTCCTTGTAAATAAAAGAAAAATAGAACCTCCTTTGAGAACCAATTAAACGCACCTAACAATGAAGAACCTGGTCCGACTGATTAACCACCATCAACTCGACATTCTCCGAATCCCAGCCAACAATATTAAGGTACCCTTTTGACTCTCCTGAGAATTAGATGTCCACCGCCAACCTTTAAAACACCGTTGTAACACCGTCATGAAGTCTTGAAATATCAACATGGGACTCTAACATAGCGCAAACTTGTAAACTATTTTTCGAGCACCACCTCTTGAACCTCTGTTTGGGACTTGGTTCAAACCCCTTATATTCCAATGATGCGGCATTAAACATTTAAATCAATTAGACCGGGAGTGCTTTCCCCCTCAGAATTATGTAGAACCGCTACTTGATCAAAACCCTTTACGTCCCTACACGAACCACAGTCATCAGGACCTAACGTTCACCTGCACCCCTTGTTTCTCCTTTCCTTTAACCGACTCCATGAGACTCAGCCCCTAGAACCTTGCTAACAATCCCAACAACTCAGCTGCACCTGCGTCTCATAAGTCTTTCGCATTCAACCACTCATACTTCTCGAACACCCCCATTTACGTTATTCTTTGGACGATACTCATAAATGGTTATTTAAGTTTACTCACATAAAACCTTTCGCTTTCTTCCATTCACTTTCTTGAAATCCATCTTCAAAGCTACCGTATTAGAACTTACCACCACCGCCCTTTGAAGATGTTTTTTACATGCTTTTTCAGAATGATCAAAAAACCTTACAGTGTAAGCATTGAGGTGGCTTCCATTCATATTCGACACGAACTCATGTCGAGTACTACCTTCAGCATCCAAACGGGGAGTTGCAGTAATAACTTTATCTTTCAATTTAACACGTGCATCAACCTCAATTATCTTTCTAGCGTAGCTAGGGCCGACCCCAAGAATCAATACACATAAAGTGGTGTACGAATTTGACATTAAAGGATTTCCAAGTTTAGTAGCCATGACACTTAAACCGTCCCTCCGTGTATCCCACGAAAGGAAACATCATGCAAATTTAATCCACACAGGCACCGATGTAATATCCTGATCCGCGACGTTAATGATAGGAGTCCATTTATTCAAAATGATAGGAACATTAGTATCATCCAAGGACCTCCTTCTAAAATATCCATAAACACTTTTTCACTCGAAAACATGAAATAGAAAAAACCTTTTGCACTCATCATTGTTTTTTCCAAACCAAATTTCCCCCAAACATTCCAAATAATCTATCATCAACCGGAAAAGGAGGAGATTACCAAGAAAATATCCATAAATCGTAAATTCATATTTCTTACTTGAGATTCTAACAGCCTCCCTCAGTATCTCCAAATCAACCCCATCCAAACCATTCTCCATTATAAACGAACGAAAGTTAACCTTTCTCTTTACTTGTGGATATTTAACTTTATCAGTACAAGACGGTTTAGAAGCCACCTGAGAACCCATCAGCTCATCATCCATGTTCACCACGTCCTTCAAAAACCTTCTATCTCCAGAAAACAACTCGGTTTGACGTCGTTTAATCTTCTCCACCCATCGAGTCATATATTCCTCCATTGATTCTCCCGGAACAGCAGAAAAACCATCATGTAAGTTTATGTTTTCATAACGAAGGAGATTTTAAATCATCTTTATTGAAACCCATATGGTACGAACATGCATAATTTGATGGGGTAATATACCATGCACAACTCATCTGCCCAAACACCATAAATATATGGCTCAACACCAAAAGTTAATGCGCAACACACTTTTCACCGCAACACCTCCATCCTCCGCAACACCAAAAGCTAATGGCGCAACACCTCTTTTCCACTGCACACCTCCAGCCTCTGCAACACCAAAATTTAATGGAGCACACCTCCTTCCACTGCAACACCAGTTGCTGGCGAACAACGCCGAACCACCGCAACACAATTTGATGGCGAAACATCCCTATCTTCCGCAACAACAAGCTATGCTGACGTAAAACCATTTAATTGACTGCGTAACAAAACATGTGATGGCGTAACAGCTCCTTCCTCCCGCAACAACAAAATTTGAAGCCAACACTAGACTTTGATGGCGTAACAAACTATTCACCGTTCCATCATCCGCAACACCATGCAAAACTCCATGCTTAACAGAAAACGAACACACCATAATAGTCGATGGCACAACCTCATATTCAGACGAACTCATCACACCACCCACCAGACTCCCAACCTTGCAACCCCGGTACTGAACCTCCAGATTTTTTTCTTCTTGCCCATGCTTGACGAAACTCCAGCCATAATCACCCGACCTCTCAAAACCCTAGCCGATGTCACGTGAACCTTTTTTTCGTATTTCCTTCGCTTCCGTATACCGTTTCCTCTATGCTCATAACCCACTTCTCCAATCAAACTTACAACCAAACCAACAGCCGCCGGATCCACTGCAAAAAAATCGCCCAAGGATCGCCCCGAGATAAACAGAGCTAGGGTTTTAATATATATATATATATTATAGATCATAATATATAATATATATATATATATATATATATCTAATATAATAAATATTATATATACTAGATGTATGTATGTATGTTGTTGTATGTATGTATGTATAGTTAATCTAAATACTCCTTCTATCCATTATTTGTTCACCATCCATTTAGGTTGTCTCAATTTAATTTGTCCTATTACTAAAAACTAGATAGAAATATTTGTAAGAGTTTACCAAATTACCCTTAGTTGATGTTATTATTACATATTTTATGAAAACACATTAATAAATTAACTAAGGGTAAAACTGACATTTTGCAAATAGTAAAAAAGAGAAAGAAGTAAAAATTAAGTTTTTTCCAAAAATGTGTGCTTTTTGCCTGTGGATAATAATTTCAGAACAAAACGAGTAGTTTATAGAATTACAAATCAAAGTATTTTATAAATAAGATGCTAATTGGTTAAATTACCTAACAAATCTGAACATTGATGAGTATTAAAAATCTAACAAATAAAAGTCACAACTTAACTAAACAGTTTTACTCATTGTTTATTTGGTCGGTTTCATTTAAGTATATGATTTTACGTTTCATATATCCGCGGAGTGTGGTTTATCCACCTTGTCCTAATGCATGTGATATTTGATATTTCTAAAACTATGGTTAATAGAGCCGGAAAATTGCACGGAAAAGCAACCAACTTTGCCCCAATTGTCATTATGTGTTACCATGTTTGTTTTTTCTCAAAAAAGTCTCAACTTTAGATACGTTGTCATTGTGACTTTTTTTACCTTTTACCGGATACTACGTAGAGCCGATTTTATCTTATGTTTGACTTTTAGTTTTTGAAATTTTTACACGTGACTTTTACCGGCTACCAGAGTGAAAGGTAAAAGATAGTCATAATGACAATGTATCTAAAGTTGAGGTTTTTTTTAGAAAAAAAACAAAGATAATTATATACAATGGAAATTGAGTCAAAGTTTATTTGTTTTTTCATGCAATTTTCCATTAATATGAAAAATAGATAAAAAAGTTAATAATAATTAACAATTAAATACTTTCGAAATACCATTTATTCTTGAATAATTTTTGAAAATACAAGTGAAGAAAGAATGAAAGGGATGTTTAGCATATTTATTATTTTTCTTTTACGTATATTCCATGGTAACGAATTAATATTCCAAGGTGACGATTTAATGATTTCCTTTTAGGTAGTTATATATATATATATATATATATATATATATATATATATATATATGTATATATATATGTATATAAATAGAAATGTGGTACTAAAGTAATTGTAATTTAAATTAAGGGTAATATAGTAATTTTGATACTTAAATTTTAACACAAAATGTCCAAATTCTTTATAATGTATATAGATATGTGTCTTTGATATGATATACAACCCTATGAATCAATACATTACGTGATTAACTAACTATTAAGTGGTTGCAGAATCACGTTCTAGCATTGAATCATTGATTAAGAAGTATGAACAACACAAGATTTCACTAAATATTATTATCATTCAAAGCCTTCAAATGTCGGAAGAGTTTTACAAAATATCTCATAAACGCACACATAAAACTGTAACCACTATTTATAGACTTCCGAGATAACATAAATTACAAACTAACATCACTATGTCTATTTAAAAACACATATAATGCTAAACTTCAACTCAGTCTTCATCTTCATTTAACTATGATGATGTTCACTTTCCCGGAAGAACTGCTTCATCATCAGAACTAAATTCTTCAAATTTGAATTAAGTTGACCAACTAAGTTTTAATTCGGAAATTAACATTTGTTCTTCCAAATTAAACACTTAGACAAAATTCCTACTAAGAATATTTTCAGCTTCATCCATTCAATTTCAAGACCAAACAATCCCCCCTTGGATGATGTTTCCAAAATCTTCTTAGCTTCAAAACATACTCTACGTACTTCATCTTCATGCACAAACACTTCTAGTAAAAGATGCTCCATGTTCGTCTGAACTTATCTCTAACGCATTTAACACCAAAATCTACTACTTTGATGTAGTGTTTCCCATCTTCATAATTTTCATGATTCATAAATGGTAATGTATTCATAGCAATAAGATCTGCATTACTTAGAGCTCTTATGTCTACATCTTCATATAGTCTATCTTCTGAACCATCTTCGCTCTTAATCACAAATTTACGTGTTGCACAATCCATTCTCCATCTAATCACCTTTGCTCTTGTTTCATTCTTATTCTTCTTTGGAAGAGGTTATTTGCAACATTATTCTGAACCAACTCTTCATACTCATATTTATGCCCATAGATTCCATGATTCACCATTTTGAGTTTGATAAGTTGAATCAATTCTCCCTTCTTAAATTTCATTAGCTCCATTGTTGAAGAAAAATAGGAACAATGATTGTCATCTCTCTTGATCACTATAGCAATTCTGGTATCATCAAATCTCCAACCATTGATTTTTTCAGGAATACGTTTCTTTATTTCTTCCAATCTGATCCTTTCTTTATGAAGTTCAGCACTAGTAGGATCCACAATCCTTGAACTCGAAATCTATCCTCATACAGGTTTCTTGACATTCTCTACATCAAATGGAAATCCAAACTTATCAAGTGGATTTCCTTGATCATCTTTATTCCCCAGCCAATATTACAAATCATCAATGTGTTTTTGACCCTCTACATCAACTTCATATTCAGTCTCTGTTTGATCATCCTTTGAAAAAAATACATCTATAGTTTGTTTAACCACCAAATCCTCAAGATAAACATACTGCCCAAATGTTTGTTAATGTTGTTGAGTTTGAATTTTCCTTTCTTCTTCCTCCTTTCTCCTTTCTCCTTCTCTCAGCCATCAATGCTTGTTGTGATTCTTTCATTTTTTTTCATTTAAAGATTCATCCACAAAAGCCTTTTCCCTCTTCATTTCATTAGGTTTTTCCTTGGTTTTCACTTCAAGATAGTGTTTCTCAAGAATTTTAGTTTCACTTTCCCCACCTTGCTTTTTCCAAACCTTTCAACTCTTATCAAATAGTTTTACAAATGAGCTCTGTAGTTTGCTTCATCCATAATCTTTTTTAACCATTCAATTTTATTTTTTTCCCGGAACAACACTAGGAGTTATCTTCTTTGTAACAGACTTCCTTCGAGTGATTGTTTTGGGAATCTCTACATTACCTTCATCATCATTAATTGGTTCTTCATATTCCCAGTTTCTTCATTTGTTGGATCTCTTCTCCTCCAAAGTCTACATTCTAAAAACTAGAGCTACCAACATCAACATTCTTCATTTTGTTGGTATCAACTGAGATATTTCTATAATATTTTCAAACCCATCACCACTCCCTCCTTCAACAACAATTTTCACCAAATTATCCAAGTTCACTTCAGTTTCTTTTACCATCTCCACATTCTCTATATCAATTTCCTTCATAATCTCCACATTAATATTCATAACCTAAGTTTCTATTTCAAGCCCCACATTCTCCATTTCATTTTCCTTCACAATATTTCTTTCAGTTTTATCACCCAAATCCATTTCCATATCACCTTCACCTTCATTCCTTGAATTTATACCATCATCACCAACAACTTCTTTTTCATCTTCAAGTACTTCAGTTAGCTATATATCTCCCCCTTTCTTGGATGCAACATCCATAGACTTTGATTTCAATCCTTGAAGTTCTCTTTTCAGGGCTGCAATGAGAATTAAGTGTGAAACAACTTTCATCTTTAGTGAGATAATTTCAGCTTATTGTTGTGAGAAGTTAGCATTCAAAGCTTCATTCTGAGACCTCGTTCATAAGTTTTAAAAACTCCAGGACTATTCACTCCCTTTCTTCTTGGTTTATATACCTGAAGTGTTTAAGGAGAATAGTTTGTAACATTTGTAGTAGCTATGGGAGTGAAAGGTAGTATCACTGGTGTAGACATTGAATTTTTCAAATGTTTAGGATTCACACCACTAAGTTCTCTAAAATTATCCCCTAATCTATCTTTAAACCAGTAATTGAAATATCTATTTTCAACATTATTAGGATCAATTGTTTCCTTATGTTGTTCGGTAACATCTCCTACATTCAACATACTCTCTACATTCTCTGTATCATTAACTACTGTTTCTTTAATTGGTTCATGTACAATTGGGGATTGAGGTGGTAATGGTGGTGACAGTGGCTGAATTGGTAGTATTTTGTATGGGTTGTTGTGGTGGTTTTTCAGGTTGTTGATCTTGTTGTTGTTGTGGTTCATGTTGAACTAGTTCTAGTACAGGTTCTTGTACAAGATGTATGGGTTGGTTTGGTTATTGAATATTAAGCATATTTGGAAAGAAAGGTGTAAAATTACCACAAAATCTAGTGGCATGAAAATTCTTCCTCATATTCCCCATAATCTTCCAAGTTATGTTTTGTGGATTGAGTAACTCCCCCTCAAACATTAATCCCCCAATTTAGAATTAAAGATCATCTGCAGAAATCTTGCATAAAACAAAAATTTCTTCTTAGTCTCTTGGAGAGGGCTTCCCATGTTATCAAAAATGAAACCAAATAAATTGAATCTTCTCCAAGTTACCAAACACGCAAAACCAAAAGCTAGCTTGTACCCTATTTCATCATATCCACTCTGTCTGTTTGAGATACTATGTATGAGAACATGTATTATGTATCTTTAGTTAAAATAATATCTAGCCTTCTTCACCATTTGTCTTGGAAATTCCCTTTCATATCCAGCATCTCTACAAATTTGTTGTTCCTCTTCAATAGTAAACTCTTCCAAACCATCAACATCCTTCGACTCCAAGACTCTTTTAATTACATTTTCAATAATCATAATTGAAGATTCTTGAACTATATAGGATACACTAGAAACACCTTCAATCACTATGTATTCGACATTACTCCAAAAATTTTAAATCATGTCTTTGTAAATCAAAACCTCTAGATATAGCATGATGTAATCTTGAATTTCTCAGAATAGTAAATGCTTCAGAAGTAAAAGTTTTTATTTTAGAAATAAATACTACAAATTTCTTAAGAAATAAATTATTTTTGCAAATGCAAGTTCAGTACGTATAGTAAAATAAATTTTGTGTCAGAAGTTCATAAGTTGCAGTTTTAATAAATAAAAAAAGAAATGATAACTTGTCAAACTTTGTAGTTTTGCTAAATAAATATAAATAATAAAGTGTATTTACTTAAATTTAATGGAGCATACATATTTACTATCAGTGTAATATTTTGAATAGTCTTAAGCATACATTTTTGAAAACTAAATTTTTAGAACACAAATTATAATTTTCTTTCAATCTTGCAATTCCATTCACCTTTCAAGATATTTTTCAGTTCTCAAATGCATTTTTGTGTTTTGACTTTATCATATCAAAAAGATTTTTGCTACATTTTCCAACCCATCCTCCCATCTATCTTTTTTTTTTTTTTTTTTTTTTTTTTTTTTTTTTTAGTTTATTAAATTAGCATCAAGGAGTTTAGAGTTCTTTAAACACAACTGACTGTTGAAACACTTCACGTCCTATTTATTTTAATGATAAACAAACTTATATGTCATAATTTATAATAAACAAAAAATTTCTCTTTTTTCAACTGACGTAATTGATATCCCATTTGACAGTATCGAATTTTTGGTATTTGAAGCAACTAATAAACCACAGATTACTAAGGAGTTTAAAATACTAAAGCTATTACATTTATCAAATCATCTGGTTTCAAAAAATTATATAAATTAAGAACTATTTAAACTCTTATGAAATTTATACTTTTTTGTTCTTTCTTAGAAATTTTATTTTTTGAATTTCTTTTTCACGTTTTTTGTTTGTACAAAGAATTACAAAATCTTTTTGTCCTTTTCCAAAACATTTTATACTTTTTTATTTTGAGTTTACATTTACCTGTACAAACAGTCAAATGCAAACAACTTATTTATGGATTTTCAAAAACAAGTTTTAAACTTTTGTATTAGATTTTCTAAAGATATTCAAAGAAATAAGAAAATCACAAAGAATTGAAATAACTCAACAAATAAAAGACTTAAGACTGCAAAAGAATATATAATAAATATTTTTGTAAACCATAACTAAAAATTATCAACTTCAGAGTTAAACTACTTAACATCAAAATTAAAAAGAACAAGATATTTTTGAGATTTTCATTTTCAGAATTAAAACTTTTCAACTTCAGAATTAAAATATTTTTGAGTTTTTTCATTTTGTCCCCCTCTTTTTGTATTTTAAAATAGAATATACAAAATTCGAAAAGAATTACATACACAAGTATTCTTGAGACACACTTAATCAAGATTCATAAGACCAATAGCTTGACAAAAAAAGTTAAATCTTTTTGCATCAAATGCCTTTGTGAAAAGGTGAGCTAATTGATGATCAGTACGAACCTTAACCAAATGCATCAATTTCTTTTCAAGAAAATCTCTAATAAAATAAAACCTAATCTCAATGTTTTTGGTCTTAGAATGTTGGACATGATTTTTAGTTATGAACATAGCAGTAATGTTGTCTATGTTAATTGGTGTGTTCATAAAGTTAAGTCCATAATCTAGCATCTGATTCTTGATCCACGTAACTTGTGAGGTGCAAGAAGCTGAATCAATATACTCAGCTTCACCAGAAATTTAAGATACATATGTTTGTTTCTTGCATTGTCATGACACAAGTCTTTCCCATAAACTACCACCCTCATGTTGTTAACTTCCTATTGAGGTTACAACCACCATATTCACTATCTCTAAAGGCACAAAAATAAAAGGTTGAATTCTTAGGATACCAAAGTCCTAGACTAGGTTGTCTCTTAAGGTATCTAAAAATCCTTAACAACAACAAGAGGGGAAATCTTAGGATTAGCCTGGTATCTTGCACACAAATACACACCAAACATAATGTCAGGTCTACTAAAAGTCAAATACATCAATGACCCAATCATATACCTACAAAAATGTTGGTCTACATCCTTACCCTCCAAATCATGACACAATTTAGATCTAGAATGTACATGAGTGGGAGCAGATTTGCAATCAACAAAACAAAATTTAACCAACATGTCCTTCACATATTTTGATTGGTAAATAAAAATTCCAGTTTCCAACTGTTTGACCTGTAATCCCATAAAGAATGATATTTTCCCCCCATTGAACTGATTCGAAATTTATAATGCATCACATATTCAAACTCTTTACATAAGACATCATTACTAGAGGAAAAGATAATGTCATCAACACAGACTTGCATAAAAATAGAATCATGCTTCACTTTCTTAATGAAGAAAGTTTTATCTATACTACCTCTAAGGTATCCATTATCAACCAAGTAAACAAAGTGTCATACCATGCTCTGGGTACCTGATGTAAGCCAAAAAGAGCTTTGTCAACCTTAAGCACCATGTTAGGGTAATGTGGGTCTACAAAACCACGTGGCTGACACACATAAACGATCTCTTCTAACACTCTATTCAGAAAAGCAAGCATGGAATCCATTTGAAACACTTTGAAGTTCTTAAATGAAACATAGGCCAAGAACAAGCTTGTAGCTTAAATCCTAGCTACAGGGCAAAACACTTCATCATAGTCTATTCCTTCTTCCCGAGTGTATCCTTGAACTACACCAATACCTCTATCATCCCTCTTAACATTGAAAATCCACTTAACTCCTAAAAACAATTCTCCTACAGGCATGTTTACTATCTTACCAACCTCGTGTTTCTTAAACTGTAACAACTCTTCTTGCATAGCCTCAACCCAACTGTCAATATTTAAAGCCATTTCTACATTTTTGGATTCAACTTGAGATAAAAAGCATGAAAACAAGCATAAATTGATTATCCCATAATGACTTTTTGTCTTGACTCCTTCATACGAATTGCCAATGATATTTGACATAGGAAGATTCTTATGAACTTTTAAGAAAAATTTGCATCCTCTGTAATATTTGTAGGAAAATTTGTTTAAATAAAGTCAGGACATTTAAAATATAAAGAATTATAAATTTTTTCAATCGGTTTCTTATGGCATTGTGCATCAGAGTTAACATTTATAGCTTCAGCATTAACTTAATGTTTTTCAGAGTTAACTTGCTCTGCTTAAGAGTTAAGCTGTTGCGCTTCTTCAGAGCTAAATTGTTGTGTTTCATAGCTAAATGATGAGTCACTAGTGTTAAATTGTTGGCCTTCCAAAGTGAAATGCTGCTCTTTAGAGGTAACTGGAATGTCTTCATTTGCATAAAAATGTCTACATCAGTTGTTATTTCTTCTGAATGATCATCTTGAGTATTACTTGGAATAAAATCTTGAACTGGTTCACTTGCTTGTTCTACATCATCTGAAGTTGGATCATATCTTTCATTACTGCTTGACCCAATCACAAAATCATCACTTTCATCAAGTTTTCCTTTCTCATGTGCTTTTGATTTCTTTGTACCAAACTCTTGATAAGAAACATCAAATGAATTTACAAATGTGTCTAAATCAAACAACCATGGAGCACCATAACTGTTAACATTTAGTGTAAACTAATTAAATATTACATTGATAGATTTCTCAATCATTCTAGATGTTAGGAATATAATATTCATAACATTCTATTTGTATTTGTTATTAGGGGCATAATTGTAATAATTAGGAAGTATTTTTAAAGCCCCCACACTCCTATAAATAGGAGTGTGGGGTGTGATTAATAAAACTTTTGGAGCTTAATGCTAAATCTACTTTCTCTCTCTAGATAAACTTTCTCTCTTTAGACTGATTTAGACCCAACAATTGGTATCAGAGCGGGGTGTTCGAAAACATTTCGTTCGACTATATTTTTCACTTGTTCGACTAGGGATTCGACTAGGATCCATTCGAATAGGATCATTCGACTAGAGTCACACGAATAGATCAATTCGACCAGTTTTCTAACTAACACGAATAACTCAATTCGAATAAGTCTACACGAATAGCATCATTCGAATAGGTTCTCAACTAACACGAATAGGGAGTGTATTCGTGCTTGTTAATTTTGAAGTCGACTTGCTTATTCGTTTGAAGATAGGTTGATTCGAATAAGAGTATTCGAATAGGAACATTCGAATAAGAACATTCGAATAAGGTGTATTAGGAACTTGATAATGAATAAGTGTTGGAACGAGTAAACAATCTGCTTGATTGAACACGGTGATTTGCTCGGAAATTCGAACTACACAATAAGCTAAGAAGTTGAAAGAAAATTACCAAGTCATCATTCGAATAGGTTTCCTACATACACGAATAGACTGATTCGAATGGGTTTTGTGCATACACGAATAAGATAGTTCGACCAGCATTTCATCATACACGAATAGGAGGCATTCAAACAGTATTTCATCATACACGAAGAGGAGTTATTCGACTAAGTCATTCGAACACGAAGAGGTGTTTAAAACGAGCACAAAAGATCACGATAAGTTGAAAACGAGGGTTTCGAGACTTTACACACAAAAAAGTAAAGTTTCGCGATACCACGTTCACGTTAGAGTCGAAATCGAAAAATAAGAACTTTTTAAAGAGAGCGATTTTTTTTTTTTGCAGGTTTTAGGATACCAGTTAACTTACGCGATAAATTTGACGAGATTTGAGCATTGGAAAAATACGAGATTGACATTTCTGGAATCGAAATTGAAGAGCGAATTCAACGGTGTTATTGTAATCGATTGGTTCAACAAGTTTCGGGAAAAAGATTTGATGTGCGAAATCTAGTTTTCCGAAAATAAGCTTTTAACTAGACTACGACACCGGGCAGTGTACCCTTGTCGATCGTAGTAAAGTATGGGCAAATTCCAGGTTCAATCACGGGGACTATTTATAATTGAGATAATAGTTTAAAAATAACAAGTAACACGTAACAAATTGGGTTTTAGTCTTAGGAAGACTTATAGTAAATACGACTAAAAGTGATTTGCAATTCAAATAGAGATAAAGTACGCTTGCTTGGACCGTTCACGAGTATATAATCTTTCCTAAGTATAAATTGATGATAAACTTCTAATATAAAATCCTAAGTTCCTTTCGAATACCGAATTTCTCCGATTATTTATCCATGTAACTATTCCTTTCGAATATAGTTAACACCTAAAATAACCGTGCATAAAGTTTCAAGTCGATGTGAGAGAATTAACCTATAAGCTTCCTTTCGAATAGCTTACTAATCAATAAACCGATTTCTCTTAATTTATCAACTAGCGTTTGTATTATCACTTACTTGTTCTAATTGTCGTTAGCGATTCCTTTCGAATACCGCAAACTCTAAATCAACTATAGACCGGTTGATTATTTCGTTTATATTTTAGTAAAAATTACGGATTCCTTTCGAATACCCGTTTTTAGATTACCAAATAAAAGTATAAACAATATCACAAGATTACTAAAGTTTTAACCCAAACGGATCCCCAATTAATCTCTACACATCATAATCATACAATTCATACTCAAGATTAATCATACACACGATCACATATCCAAGCAAACGTATAACGAAATTAGCTACGCATAATGTTTATCAAACACGAATTATAATAATAAGACATGATTATATTGAAAATAGAAGAGTAAGAGTTTAATACCAAAGTGAATTAGAAATTGCAATTGATGTCCAAAGTAACAAGATGATGTAAAAGAAATGAAAAAAACACCAACGATTCTCCCAAAACAAACTAACAATTGCTATGATTGAAGTTTCCCTAACGATTGATTATGATTATTTTTTGGATAAGATGATAAAAACTGGTGTAATAAGCTCCCAAGATGGTGAAAAAGATGGTGTGTGTTGGTGTAAAATCGTCCTTAAGAAGTGGTAACCAAAAGACCTTTCACCTCCACCTTGATTAGCATTGAAAACGAGCTTGTAACTGCTGGAGGGCTGAATGCTTGGCATTCAGAGAATGCTTCGCATTAAGAGAATGCTTCGCATTCAGAGAATGCTTCGCATTCATAGAATGCTTTGGCTAGTGAATGCGACTCATTGGCCAGTGAATGCGATGCATTCAAGGGTCAGTAGCTCCCAAAATTGTTGATGCTGCTAGATGCGATGCATTACGGACTTGGTGCAAAGCATTCGTGTCCTATGGCTTCCGAACTTGTTTTTCTTTGCTTCTTTTGGTCCCGAATTGATCCTTTTTCACTCCAAACATATTAAAACACCTAAAACATAAACTTTATACAAAAATAAGTAATACGGGTCTATCCATTACGTTTTGACACAAAAACATAACAAATATCGCGAAAGAATATGCGTATAATTGAGCGATATCAAGCCCCCCATACTTAAGCATTTGCTTGTCCCCAAGCAAATCCGACTTAGACTCTAACTTCATTTTACAAAATATACATCTTAATAAAAATTAAGGAAACACGGGCTTTAACATTTAACTACATTCCGGTATTCAAAATAAAGATATGCGTGAAATTGTTAGATCGTAAAACCGACTACGAACATCAAAAGCTACTAAATTACTTGAGCAAATAAAAACCGCAATTTCCTTATGTCAATTCCTAATTTATCCCCTAGTTTAGATATGTCCAAATAACCACCCCTTTTCCCTCACTCTTTAACCAAAGTTGGAGCGATCAGCCTTTCGGGCCGACCCCTATACCGCCTTGCTTTCGGGGGAAACCTTAAAATATCACAAAACCGTTTCTTCATTGTGGTTCTTCTTTCTTTGAGAATTTTTGGTTAGTCACTTCATTTAGCTTTCCTCTCACCTTCGTTCACTTCAAATACTATAGATTTATATTTTATATTTTCTTTGAAGTGAATGGTTTTGTATAGTGAGGTTGAGTTCAATTTGTTGACGGGAAAGACCTATGGCCTTTTTCTTCGCCTCTAACTCTACTCTGGGATTAAGTGATACTAGGATTCCCCAACTACCCCCGAAAGGGTGCAAGAGACTACAAGGGCTCGGTACTAAGGATATCTAGCGGTTATCCGAATTTTAGATTTTTCGGGGAAAGTTAAGGAACTAAAACCAAGAAACCTAAATTCTTACTTACATATATTTTATTAACTAAAGATGTTCCTAAACAATTTCTCGTTAAATTACCGTAATAAAGTTAAATACAAAAGCCCCTATCATTTTCCCTAACTATTTAAGTGTTTTTTATTTATTTACTTATTTATTTATATAATAAGACTCAAATGGGACAAAATGACAAAACAAGAACACGTAAAGGATATATGAGAGGGAATATTAAAATTAGTAAACCCGACGTCCCCCCCATACTTATCTAACGCATTGTCCCGAATGCGTTTCCAAACTAGAAACTAAAAACTAAAAACCAAACGAAATAAAAGTAAAAGAAAAGAAAAGAAAAACCCGGGTTGCCTCCCATAGAGCGCTTGTTTTTGTCATGAGTCTATAGCTTGACTCGTTCCTCCTTTTACACAAACCGACTAACTTAGAAATCGAGGTTTCCCCCAACTTCCTTCCAATACCAACTTCTCAACATGTTTCCAATATACCTACTAGCAAAAACATCAAACAAAATGTAAGCGTTAGAAACATCGAGCTCGTTACGGGTTTTCACCCATTGATCATTCCATTTCCTCGTTTTCCGCATTATCGAGCAATCTTTCCGCTCCCAAAAATCTCCAAATTTTCCCCCATACTTATCTTGTTCATACCCTTTCCCACTTGGCTTTCCATCTATGAAATCATTAAAATTCAAGTACTCGTCTTTGTGAACTTCCAACTTTGGCTTCGTGCCGATTTTCCGCTTAAGACAAAACTCTCCATCACTTTCTTTACCGATTTCTTTCTCGAGCATCAACTCCTTCTTGGATTTGGTGAAATCCGGTTCAACATTCAAATCCAATAACCTCTCAAAATCCTCCAAAGTGATGTTTACACTCATCGGGTTGTTCACCGCCACCATTTCCGACCCATTAAGCTCCGCCACTTCCACTTTCAAGCTTTCCTCTTCTGTTGGTGTATTTGTGATTGATTTTGGTGTCCCATCTTCATTTTTGACCATTGGTTCATCCCCCACTTGATTCTTGGCCTCTAAATCATCATTTCGGTCATTTTCGGGGTCTGGGGTCTCAATGCCCCGCATCGGAATGGAATGCGCCGCATTAGCAAAGTTGGAAAACATTTCTGGGCAACCTGGAGTGAGAATGCGCCGCATTAGCAAAGTTGGAAAACATTTTTGGGCAACCTGAAGTTATAATGCGCCGCATCTGGGCTTGGGTGCGGCGCATTCCACCTAGTTTGCCCAGTTTTTCGTTTTCTGCTCCGTTCTGCTCTTCCTAGGTCCTTTTCTTGGTGGTTTTCGGGTCCGTGCTGATGTCAAACATGTTTTCAAACTCCTCCAAGGTTATGTCCCCATTGATAACACTTTCTCCAATCCTCAAATCCTTTCCACAAAGTTCCGTTAACTCCTCGTTTAAACTCTTTTCCTCGTGAACTTCATCATCCAACTCTTCTTCGAGAAATTCGTGCAAATCTTGGTTAAACATGTCATTATCAATAACATCCATTCTAAAACATGTTTCATTGGTCGAGTATGAATGTTTTTTTGAGTTTTCATAAGTAAAGGTTTCCCTATCATCATCCACACCCAATGAAATTTCCCTACTTTTCACACGGATGATAGCATCCGCGGTGTTCAAGAATGGTCTACCCAAGATTAAAGGCACTTTTTTATCCTCCTCCATTTCCAATACAACAAAATCAACGGGAAATGAGAATGTACCTACTTGTACTAAAACGTTCTCTACAATGCCTAGCGGGTATTTGAAAGTTTGGTCGGCTAGTTTAATGCTCATTTTTGTTAGCTTCAAAACCCCCAAAGCCAATTTTTTATATAAAGAGTTTGACATTAAATTTATACTAGCCCCTAAGTCAGCTAAGGCATTGCAATGAAAAGTTTTACCAAAAGTACAAGTGATTAAGAAACTCCCTGGATCGTTTAGCTTAGGTGGAAGCTTTTCGTTCTTTACAATCGACGAGCATTCCGCGTTTAGGTAAGCCGCTTGATCCTCCATTTCCTTCCCCTTCTCCTTCACGAGATCCTTGATGAACTTCTTGTAATTTGGCATACCTACAATCAAATCGACCAAAGGAACATTAACATGAACAAAATTAATTAAATTCAAAAATTTACCATAATGTTCTTTCGTTTTTTCCTTCTTCAAGCGTTGAGGGTATGGGATTCTTGGCTTGTACGCTCCTTTGACTTCCGTTTTTGCCCCTTTCTCTTCACATGGAATCATCGGTTCTTTTCGCGGTCGTTTCTCCATTTCGATCTCCTCTTCATCCTCCGAATCACTATCTACGGGCTCACTTATGCGCATTGGGTCAGTTTCACCCGTTTCATTCCCGTTCGGCCCACTTTCTTCCTCGCCCCCGTACTTAAAACCCGATCGTGTAGAAATTGCGTTCACATTCTCAACTCGATTATTCGGTATTGTGTATCTTGGATCTTGACTCGATGATCCTCCATTGTTGTTTTGATTTGGCCTCGGGTTGGGTAGAACTTGGCATTTGACCCGCCGGCCGATTTGAAAACCGATCGTTCAATCTTGCAAACTTCCTTTCCAAATCCTGAACGCTCGCTTGAGTATTTCTTTGAACTTGTTCAAGCTTCTCATTGAATCCTTTCATTTGGTTTGCTATTAAGTCATTTGTTGCCTTCTGTGTGTAAACAAAATCATTCATCATTTCTTGGAAACTCAAATCTTCTTCCCTGTTCCTCCTAGATTGATTTTGCCCGTCATTTCTGTTATCCCGGTTTCGATCACCATACCCGAAATTTCCTCCTCCTTGTTGTTGACGATTCTGATATTCTCTGCGGTTTTAATAACCGTAATTCGCATAATTCACGTCTTCAACTTTCGGCTCACAATCCTCAGTATAGTGCGGTCCTCCACACTTATTACACCCGTTCCTAACCAAATGAACATCCTTTTCCAATGGACCCAATCTATTCTTCATTTCATCAGCCAACGACTTAATCTCATTTACGATCTTGTTATTTCCACCACTACTCCCTTCAACTTGGTTCACCAAGCCTCTAACTTTCCGGTTTTTGTTGACTCGATCCCTAGCTATTCCGGCTTACACCTGATCTTCCATCATCATTTGAGTGTCGTTCAGTGATTTACACAAAAAAATTTCACCACCCGCTATATCCAAGTCATGTTGCGAGCGGTTATCCAACCCATGGTAAAAGATATCCACTATTTGTTGTATATCGAGACCATGCCCATGACAATTCCTTAAGAGGTCCTTAAGTCTAACACACGCCTCCTTTATCGTCTCATTATCATATTGATAAAAGCTCCGAATCTGATTAAGCAATTTCCTACCCAAGATGGGCGGAAAGAAGCGGGTCACAAATAATTCTATCATTTCCTCCCATGTTTCTATCGACTCCGGCTCTAACTCGTAAAACCATGACCTAGCCCCCCCCCCCCCCCCCCCCCCCCCCCCCCCCCCCCCCCCCGCCCTTAATGATGATGGAAACAAACTAAGCACTACGCCTTCCTCCAAAGCCTCTCCATACCTAAACATTTTGCAAATTTCGGTAAATGTGGCGATATGCTTATGCGGGTCAGCCTTGGAATTTCCGTCAAAGGAGTTTTCTTGAATCATTTTGTGATGGTGACCTTTGACGGAAAAGTTGTTTCCTACGTCTGGTGGAATAATTGGTGATCCTAGGGTGATTGGCACGGGTCGGTTTCGGTTTCGGTTTATCATAGGTTCATCAAATGGGTTGGGTGGGTTGTTGTTAATAACAGCTCCATTTGGGTTTCCGTTTTCCTCCATCTCGTTTCCAAAATTTTCCTCCTCAAAAACTAACTCTACTTCCTCTTCGAAAGATTCCTTTTCACTAAAAACTACGGCTCCAAGTCCTCGTTTTCTCAAAATTCTTTCCGGGTCAGAAAGCAGGATGGTTACTTGCTTCCCTTGGGACCTCGTGAACATCCACAAACAATAACCTAAAAATCACACACAATAACAAACAAACACCGTGAAATCTATTCAACACAAGTAAAACAAACAATACTAAAATCTCAACTAATTCAAGTCCCCGGCAGCGGCGCCAAAAACCTGATGGGCGAAATCTAGTTTTCCAAAAATAAGCTTTTAACTAGACTACGACACCGGGCAGTGTACCCTTGTCGATCATAGTAAAGTATGGGAAAATTCCGGGTTCGATCACGGGGACTATTTATAATTGAGATAATAGTTTAACAATAGCAAGTAACACGTAACAAATTGGGTTTTAGTCTTAGGAAGACTTATAGTAAATACGACTAAAAGTGATTTGCAATTCAAATAGAGATAAAGTACGCTTGCTTGGACCGTTCACGAGTATATAAAATTTTTCCTAAGTATAAATTGATGATAAACTTATAATATAAAATCCTAAGTTCCTTTCGAATACCGGATTTCTCCGATTATTTATCTATGTAACTATTCCTTTCGAATATAGTTAACACCTAAAATAACCGTGCATAAAGTTTCAAGTCGATGTGAGAGAATCAACCTATAAGCTTCCTTTCGAATAGCTTACTAATCAATAAACCGATTTCTCTTAATTTATCAACTAGCGTTTGTATTATCACTTACTTGTTCTAATTGTCGTTAGCGATTCCTTTCGAATACCGCAAACTCTAAATCAACTATAGACCGGTTGATTATTTCGTTTCTATTTTAGTAAAAATTACGGATTCCTTTCGAATACCCGTTTTTAGATTACCAAATAAAAGTATAAACAATTTCACAAGATTACTAAAGTTTTAACCCAAACAGATCCCCAATTAATCTCTACACATCATAATCATACAATTCATACTCAAGATTAATCATACACACGATCACATATCCAAGCAAACGTATAACGAAATTAGCTACGCATAATGTTTATCAAACACGAATTATAATAATAAGACATGATTATATTGAAAATAGAAGAGTAAAAGTTTAATACCAAAGTGAATTAGAAATTGCAATTGATGTCCAAAGTAACAAGATGATGTAAAAGAAATGAAAAACACACAAATGATTCTCCAAAAATAAACTAACAATTGCTATGATTGAAGTTTCCCTAACGATTAATTATGATTATTTTTTGGATTAAGATGATATAAACTGGTGTAATAAGCTCCCAAGATGGTGAAAAAGATGGTGTGTGTTAGTGTAAAATCGTCCTAAAGAAGTGGTAACCAAAAGACCTTTCACCTCCACCTTGATTAGCATTGAAAACGAGCTTGTAACTGCTGGAGGGCTGAATGCTTCGCATTCAGAGAAGTCTTCAGAGAATGCTTCGCATTGGCCAGTGAATGCGACTCATTGGCCAGTGAATTCGACGCATTCAAGGGTCAGTAGCTCCCAAAATTGTTGATGCTGCTAGATTCGAGGCATTACGGACTTGGTGCGAAGCATTCGTGTCCTATGGCTTCCGAACTTGTTTTTTTTTTTTTGCTTCTTTTGGTCCCGAATTGATCCTTTTTCACTCCAAACATATTAAAACACCTAAAACATAAACTTTATACAAAAATAAGTAATACGGGTCTATCCATTACGTTTTGACAAAAACATAACAAATATCGCGAAAGAATATGCGTATAATCGAGCGATATCAAGATTGTACCAGCGTGAGACACCCCGGGTCAAGATTATCCGGCTTTTTATTAAGTTTTCATCATTGAGAAATTTTCTTCCAACTTTCAAGGGATTTTCGCCATCAAATTTATATCATTAAGAAAGAGATTTTGGGAAGTGTTTTGGATTTCACAATCAACAACGATCAAGGGCTTACATTTTATTGTTCTCCGGATCAAGCTTGAACAAAACTAAAGGAGCTAGAGAAGTTGTGTGAAGAAACGGGAAATCAGTTGTCTCCTTCTAATTGGAACGGTCATGTTAGATTGAATTAAATGTGAAACGTTTCTAAACGTACACGAAACTTGTTGTCAACGGTAACGCGTTCAAACTGATCACCATGTCAAGCTAACGCTAATGAGGCACAATAATCATCTTTTAAAGTAGAAACTACGATCATTGAGTTGGAAAAGAAGTTGCAAACTAACCCGGAATTGGTTTTAAGGTTTTCAAAAGAAAAGGCTAATCTTTTAAATTAGAATTCTAAGCTTTCAAATGAAATTCAAATTTTGACATATCAACTTCATGCTTTAAACCTTAGCAATTCCAAAATCGAAGAGGTAAAAGAGTTAGTAACTTCTTGGAAGGGGAAATATGACCAAAGTGTGTTTTGTGACACCTTAGGCAAATCCCACATCCGCCGTGCACAAGAGTGATGCTGGGTATATGAGTAAACCTTTAGCCTTTCATGACACAACGCGTTTTGGTGGCTACAGGCACTGCAGAGCTTAGAAACTCTGTAGTTAAGCGTGCTTGGGCCAGAGTAGTTCCAGGATGGGTGACCCCCTGGGAGCTCAGCCAAAAACAAATCCGTGAGCCTTGATGTGGCAGAGCGGACAATATCGTGGGCATGAAATGGCGGGGTGTTACAAGTGGTATCAGAGCCACTCTTGTGACGTTTGGGATGGTGGGGCAAACCTCAACGAGGACGTTGAGTCCCAAGTGGGGGTGTTTGTGACACCTTAGGCAAATCCCACATCCCCCGTGCACAAGAGTGATGCTGGGTATATGAGTAAACCTTTAGCCTTTCATGACACAACGCGTTTTGGTGGCTACAGGCACTGCAGAGCTTAGAAACTCTATAGTTAAGCGTGCTTGGGCCAGAGTAGTTCCAGGATGGGTGACCCCCTGGGAAGCTCAGCCAAAAACAAATCCGTGAGCCTTGATGTGGCAGAGCGGACAATATCGTGGGCATGAAATGGCGGGGTGTTACATGTTTAATATTCAAATCCTTACAAATGAAGTTAATGAAAAATTGGATTTAATCAATACACTTGAAAAACAATTAAAAACCATAAAGGTTTGATGTGGGGTATAATCAAAGTGTTTTACTGGAATTCGAGAATCTTAAAAAAGAACGAATGAAAGATTTAAAAGAATGGATTTAATCACCGAGTTAAATAATGAAAGAAATCAGAGAATTAGTGCTAATAATAATCTTATGCTTTTAAGAAAACAAATTGAAGATTATAAAACGGAAATTAAATATTTAAAATCACAAGCTCTTGAAGTTGAAACTTTAAAGCGAAATGGTTTGAGAGAACAAACGAATCAACTCGTTTTTCAAAACAAACCGAAAGGGTTTCGATTTTTCAATCCACAAGAAGGTTTCGTCATGATAATCCAAAATATCTAAAGAAAGCTATGTATATGCCCCCGGCCTTTACGACACAAAATCTTTGGGACAAGCAAATGTTACAATGGCTTTCATTAGATAATCAAAAGAAATTGAAGAACAAGAGGATGCAAAATGACCACATTTGAATAAAACGCAATTATCTCTTGATTACAAATCATTAAATGAGAGTTACAAAACTAGGAAAATTCCTCTTTCGGACGATCACTTTCCAAATTATGACAAAAAAGAACTTCATTCCGATGATGTTTTGGAAGAAGTTGTTTTTCAAAAAGTATACGTTCCAGCTCTTATTTTAAAAAAACAATTTTCGAACCCTAAACAAGAGTTGGAATGTCGAACTAACTACTTTGAGAATGAAAAACGTAAGTTTTTAGAGAAATTTGCGACTTTTGAAAAAGCATCACTTGATAAATCTTCAACTTCAAATGACAAATCTTCATTGGAAATGATGATTAAAATTAACAATCTTTCAAAACAAGAATCTACGACATCTTTCGAATGAACAATATCTTGCTAAGATATCATTTCTTCAAAATGCTTTGCTTGCAAAACACAAAGATATTGATGTTTTAACGCAAAAGATTGATTCAATGTGGAAAATGAGTGGTCCGGTTTCATCAAAAACCCCAATCATTTCACATGAGGAGAAATGGAAATTATAAAACTCTTGAAAAAGATTCGAAAAAGTTCCATTAAAGGTTTACAATGGTGAATCTTCCAAAACATTTTCAAAAGTGGTTTCTCTGAGTACTAATTCTTTTCCGAAAAAGAATCAAAAGTATTCTCCGAAATCACAAACAAATGGAACTTTTACAACACCTTTAAAAATTTCGAGTTTGAAATCCAAATCATCTCAAGCGAACATGTTGAGCAAATGAACAAGAGGAAAACGAAATCTTTCACTTATTCAATACCCGAGTTATTTGAATGTGCACCATCACATTTTAAATATTCGGTGCAAAAAGTGAATAGTTTTTTTTCCTAAAATTAAACAACGAACTTCGATGAATTCATTCAAATCAAAGCAACAATTATTTCCAAATGTACCATCAAATGAATAAAAAATGGTACATTCTTCAAATGTTTTTGTCCCAAGAACTCCTTCACCAACTCATGAACGAAAATGGATTCCGAAGTCCCCACCAATTTCAAAAACAAACACACCGATTGCAAAATCATCTATCTCAAATGTGTGTTTACCAGAGAAATGGAATTCATATTCTTTGCACATAATCAATACAACTTAACAATGGTTTTCGAACAAAGCTAACTATAAAGGACCCAAAATGCAATGGGTACCAAAAGAAGTTTGTTGATTGTGCAGAAACGTAGGTTATCAGAATGACTCCGGAACAACTCAGTTTCGGACTCGAACTTCATGGAGTGTGTACACGAAATATCAAAATTACAAACTTAGTTTATCACTTGAGAGACGTAATATTTGGAAGTGTTTAGTAGCAGATTTTTAAATCTTGACTAGAACTATCATTATTGGGTATTATTATCTTATATGATATTTTGAGTTTTTCATAGGCTTTCAATTATTTCAAATTGAAACCCGTTATAAAACCGGATAATTACGAATGTATTTATTTAAATACAAGTTTAATATGATGAATATGAATAGTAGCGGATTTTCAATCTCGAGTAGAACTAACATACTCAAAGTATTATCTTTGTGTTTGATAGTATTTTCGTAATTAACAAGTGTTTTGGAAATTACAAATCTTTTCAAAAATGTAAACTAGCAAATTTGATTAACTCGACTAGAAATAGATTCAATAAAAAAAAGATGATTTAATATCGGATTTTGAATCTCGATTAGAATTATTTCATCTTTTAGAGAGGATTTAGTAGCGGTTTTTCTTATTTCAACTAGTTTTTCAAAACACTTTCTTGATCGAACATGGAGAATCTATATTTGAGCGGGAGTTGATAGAGTTATTTTTTGAACTATCTCCTAAATCTTTGAAATGAGCTTCAACGAATTTTTAAATTTTCTAAAATGCAATATTCTTTCATGAACATATCAAATGTATTTTCGAAAAAGACTTCCCCTAATCAATTTTTTTTTTTGTCATATGATAATGAAATGCATATGTTGAGGGGGAGTGTATTTCTGAAAATATTGAAAACATCCAAGTCACTTTGGACATTGTAACCATATGGTAAATTCCACATCTTTTGGTTGACAAATGTTTCTCAGAAATTTGGCAAAATGTTGATGCACCCTGAGCTGTTTTCATTTACATATCTTTTTCCTATAGTCTAACTAGAGCCGAAGGGACTTACCCAAGGAATCACTTTCAAAATGTGAGGATTCTTTAGGTCTAGGATTGGAGATTAAAGGTGCAAAATCAACAAAAAAATCGTTTTCAAAATGACAAAACGAGGGTGGAGTTGAAAATTATGAGTGGTTGAGTGAGGAGTGTGTGATACGGTTAAAAGAGTGAGAGACCGTTTCTTCACCGATTAAATCGCCGAGTAGCAAAGTTTCTATCGAATTTCATGTGTTGATTTTTGATATTGAAAAGGACATCATGGAACCAGTGATGCAATGCACATATACCTCATTGCCACTCAAATTCTTCACATGAATTTGTTTCAATATACACGGACAATTAGCACATTTCTATCATATTCTCACTCGGAGAATGTTGCTATTGAAACAAGAGAAAACCAACTCCATTTCTCGACTTCATTTCATGCACTATTGAGTCTAGCGCCAAATGTTAAACATTTTCTAGGACACGAACGAATTTTCAAAAATCATGTCTTTGTGATATAGCTCGGAACATTTGTAGTGGTACCAACGATCCTAGTATTTCACAATGATCGAATGGAAATCCTACCAATGCTAACGCTCTTCCAACAATGAACGTAGGTCACACAATCGACTTCTTTTGTGATTTTGATGGTTGTGTTAACGAGAAATCTAAGTGATCTCGTAGTTACTTTCCCATTTTCACGACTATGGATACTATTTGAGCTTATTGTCAAGAATTTAAAGATCAAGACTTCGGACCGATAAGATATTCCAACAATGATCTCAACGAAGACAAGTTTTGCAAGTCAAAAGTTTCGCAAACAACACACGTTCGGTTTGGAAGGATATTTTCTCAAATTATGATATTTGGGGGAGTATGTCTCGTTTTGTCACGGCGTAATACACGTTTACATGATGATTAAAACGAGTCATAATCATAATGAGGGGGAAGAACGTGTACCAAGGAGAAAAACGCGTGTAAATGGTGTACCAAGGGAAGAACGTGTGTAAATGAAGATATGGGAAGAACATGTAACAAAAGGAAATATTGGGGAAGAACGTGTGAATAAGGAATTGTGGAAAGAGTGAGCGCTAAAGAATAAATAGAAGCGAGAACATGACAAACATGCAAGTAAAGAAAAATGTTCATCATCAAGCTACCACAAAGGAATGCATCAACTTTCGGATAGTTGATTACAAGTATGTGTTGAGGGGGAGCTAAATGAAAGATCAAAACTTCCAAGAATTTGGAAACGATTGTTCAAACAAAAGAAGCTTCAAACATAAAATCTAATCAAGCTTCTACAAGTTGAACGATAAAGTGAAAATTCTCAATTAAGGGGGAGCGTTCCACTTTATGATTCAAATGGTCAAAGTAATCGAATGTTATGTCTTGACGGTGTATCAAGAAATCAAAGACTACAAGTCTACATTCAACGTTCGTTTGAAATGAAAGATTCTTCAAGTCAACTTTCAAAGTGTGCTTTCAGCGATACAAAGATTTAAATCCTACTCTGATAACATCTAAAGTTAAATTTGAAGATCACGAAGACAAAGGTGGAGATCGTTAAGACTAACATTCAAGGTTCGCCAAAAAGAAATTGAAGCCATACCTGTTATACATAGTTACACATATATGATTTTGCAAAATCCAATATTAAAAAAAAAAAAAAAACTAATATCAATAACACATAGTTACACACAAAAAATAGAATGGGATCTTGAAATTTAGTACTTTCTTCAAATAGGGATGGATAGTAGGAGGAGAAACTCGCGGTCGTGCGTGGTGATCGAAATTTGAAACTGGTAAATCCCATTACATGTTTAGAAACCCGTCGACGACATACCAATCATGTTACCGTCATAGTCCACCTCGTCACCTCCCAAACAACGACTTCACCTAGTTTCTCTTCTTTTTGCCGCCCTTTTTCTCTCTCAAAAACACCCTTACCGCCGGCATACAAATTTGGGTTGAAATACGAATTTTGCTTCAGGAACACTTATGAAAACTTTTTAAAACGAATTTGGGTTTGATATACATATCCATATGAAAACGTTCGTTTGAAATGAAAGATTCTTCAAGTCAACTTTCAAAGTGTGCTTTCAGCGATACAAAGATTTAAATGCTACTCTGATAACATCTAAAGTTAAATTTGAAGATCACGAAGACAAAGGTGGAGATCGTTAAGACTAACATTCAAGGGTCGCCAAAAAGAGTTTTTGAATGATTAGGTTCTTAAGACTTCTTCAGAGAGAAAGACCTTCTAGAATACTTCATCAATGACATATTAAATACAACATCAACGTCAACCTTTCAAAAGAAAAGAAAATGATTCTTCAAGCAAGTTTCTTTAGATACAAAAGTATCAAATATTACAACAAGCTACTCTGATGAAATCCAAAGTTGTGGTTGAAGATCAAATCAAGCATCTACGCGTTCAAGATAACATCAAGGAAGATGCTTCATGACAAAGACTTCATATTTCGAACAACTACAAATAAGGGGGTATTGTTACGAATAGAATATTCATAACATTGTATTTGTACTTGTTATTAGGGGCATAATTGTAATAATTTGGAAGTCATTGTAAAGCCCCCCCCCCCCCCCCCCCCCCCCACTCCTATAAATAGGAGTGTGAGGTGTGATTAATAAAACTTTTGGAGCTTAATGTTAAATCTACTTTCTCTCTCTAAATTAACTTTCTCTCCCTAGACTGATCAGACCCAACACTAGACCTCCTATTAAACACTCTATAAGTTTTTGACACACTAGAATATCAAATGAAATACCGTTCATCCACCTTAGAATAAAACTTTCCCAAATGATATTTAGTATTAGGAATGGAACAAGAACATCCAAAAGCCATATAGAATCCAAAGAATGGTTTTCTTCCTAAAAAAGTTCATAAGATGTCTTTCCTAATCTCTTTACTACATGAATTCTGTTATTTATGTAGAACATAGTACTCACAACTTCAACCCAAAAGGTTAGAGGTAAAAATGAATCATTTAACATTGATCTTTCCAGTTCAATTTAAGTTTGAAATTTTAATTTCTGTCCCTTTATCACATCTAATCATCTTAATAAGCTTATTACTAAAGTTTTTAATTTGATCTATGAAAGTCTTGTTAATATTAGGTGCTTCATCTTTTGTTGCAAGAAAGAATACCCAAGAAAATCTTGAATAATCACAAGACAATAAGATTCAAACCAAGACTTTTTACACTAATTGGACCAAATAGAGCCATGTGCAAAACATGAAGAACTATATGCATTGAGTTTTGAGTCTTCAAATTAACACTTGATCTAGGTTGTTTACCTTTTACGAATTTAAACATCATTCAAGAAAAATTCCTTTTTAGGTAACCCATTAACTAGATTATCCTTGACCAATTTATTCATATTTTTAAGGCTTATATGACCTAATCTTCTATACTACCAGGAAAACGCTTTCTCAGTGGTTTTAGAAATGAAACAAGAAAAATTTTCATTTGACTTAGCCCTATTCATATTTAAATGTCTGGAAGTTTGTAAAATAATCAAGTCTTTTCCAATCACAAATTCAAGTTTAAGTATGTAACAAGAATCTGAAGTAAAAGCTGCATTAAACTTCTTGTCACACACTTGTGAAACAGACAACAAATTGTAATTAAGCTCTTTGACAAAGTTAACATGATTTAGTGTAAGAATTAGACACAGTTCCTTGTCTAGTAATAGACCCTTCGAACTCACCTCTAAATGCAACTCTCCCTCGAAAGAAAGAAATAAAATTCTGTAACAACTTTGCATTTCCAGTCATATGTCTTGAGAAACCACTGTCTGCTATCCATGTGTTATCTTCATTTTGAGTAGAATGCTCCTACACATATCAAACATTTACTGAGATTTTGGTATCTAAGCCTTCTTAGACTTGAACTTAACATTTTGAAGCTGTCGAAACTTGAATTTTTCAGACAATCTTCTTTCAGAGGTCAACGTTTCTCTTCCCTAATTCTAATTTTCAACTTCGGAGTTAAAATTTTTAATTTCAGAATTAAATTTACACTTTCAGAGATTAAAGATTTTAACTTTCGAGTGAATCTTTCCAAATTTAAAACTTGAATTATTAACTCTGAATTGGATTTTAGAATAAATTAACTAAATTGTCCTTGTAGTTTCACCGAAATAACATATTTGTCCTTTAAGTTTAAAAATCACACTTTGTGTCCTTTTACTTTAAAAGTATAACACCGTCTCTCCTTAAGATGGATGGTCGTTTAAAACCACCGTCAAGTCATGTCATGTGTGTGGCACATGAGGGTAAAATCGTCTTTTTATATTCTCTTTTTAAATATTTATATAATCGCAAAGGTTTCTTCATACAAATCCCAAAGCCCTTAACTTCGATCAACACTTAACTTCGATCAAGTCGTAAACAATTGAGGCCATACCTGTTATACATAGTTACACATATATGATTTTGCAAAATCCAATATTAAAAAAAAAAAACTAATAACAATAACACATAGTTAGACACAAAAAATAGAATGGGATCTTGAAATTTAGTACTTTCTTCAAATCAGGATGGATAGTAGGAGGAGAAACTCGCGGTCGTGCGTGGTGATCGAAATTTGAAACTGGTAAATCCCATTACATGTTTAGAAACCCGTGGAAGACATACCAATCACGGTACCGTCATAGTCCACCTCGTCACCTCCCAAACAACGACTTCACCTAGTTTCTCTTCTTTTTGCCGTCCTTTTTCTCTCTCAAAAACACCCTTACCGCCGGCATACAAATTTGGGTTTGAAATACGAATTTTGCTTCAGGTTGCACTTATGAAAACTTTTTAAAACGAATCTGGGTTTGATATACATATGCATATGATGGGATTTGTCTAAAAATGGTTGAATGTAATGTCTATTCGTTTTGTTTGCGCGTGAAAAAGTGTCTTGTTGGTGGTTAGGTTTTGATTACATAAGGTAGGAGAGATCTAGATAGATCTAGATTTAATAGAACTTAATTCAAAAAGTAAAATTAAAAATATTAAATGGAAAAATTTATTTTACCCTCATGTGTCGCACACATGACATGACTTAACGACAATTTTAAATGGCCATTCATTATAAGGATAGTGGATGTTATACTTTTAAAGTAAAAGTATACAAATTGTGCTTTTAAACCACACGGACAATCTACGTAATTAACTATAGATTTTACTTCATTTTTCAAATTTTGACCAGTTAACATTTCAGAAGTAACTCTACCAAACTTAAGATTATGGACAACTTTATGTTTTTCATGTTTAAGCAAGCATTCTTTCAATTTAATTATACCAAATTGAATCACAAGAACTACATTTGATTTGATCACAACTTCAGACTTTGATTCCAACCAGCAAACACTAGACTTATGTTTCTTTTTACACATTTTACATTTTGTTTTCTTTTTAGATTCAGGTTCATAAACATTTATTCCTTTTCCTATTAATTTCATTAGATATCAATTCATTTAAGGTGTTAAGATATCAATTCATTTAAGGTTAACACATAAACATTTATATTATAAAAGCAGTAACACTTTTCATGCACACAGTTATGAACTTTTCATCTGATTTTTTACTGCATAATTACAAATCTTAAGGTTTCCTTTATTACAAGATTTAACAACAATTTCTAAATCTTCATTCTCTCTTAAAATCTTCATAACCATTAAAGAAAACACTTTCCACCTCCTCTAACTCTTTTTACGTTATGACATGCTACAAAATTATTATGTAAACTAAAACTACCATTACAAACAAAACTACCTAAATAATTCATCACAAAATACACATTACACTCATCAATTAACTTTAGTTTCAAATCTACACTAGTTTGCACGACATATTGATTATCGAATTTATTGAATTAAAAAAGATCACTTTCAAATTGAGTAGATTCAGGCATGATGGTGTATTTATCATTGAAAGGTGGTGGAACACATGTATATCCAATTCCCACCTTTGCTTTTGAACAACTTGTTTGTTAAGAATCCCATTTAAAGTTTTTGTAGAAAGATTGAATTTGTCAACTTGAATTTAGAATTGTCTTAATAAGTTTTAGCCTTTTGAAATCCTTTAACCAAATCTTCATGTTAAGTTTCCAATCTTCCCAAATTACCCTTATATTTTAAAACATCACTCATCAAACATTCAATTATGTCTTTGTAAATTTTTTTGTTTTAACAAATTCTCTTTGAAGATGTTTCACCAGTTCAATTTCATCAATTAATTTCTAATTGTGTTCTCTAACAAAGTTAATAGTATTCAAACATTGAAAAGCGCAAGAATTGGAAATTACTTGATCAGTAGAGACAAAATTCACCTTACTCATCAAAGATTTGACTTGCTTGTTTCTGAAATCTCCCTCTTGCACTTCATCCCATTCACTAGTTGTTATGAATGTTTTCTTCTGACCATAACTGCTTGCTTCAGATCTTTTGAAGTTTGCATTCTCTCTTCTTGGTGCTCTACACTCTCTTGCAAAGTATCCAAATTCTTTACAGTTTAAACATTTAACCTTTCTCTTATCAAATCCAACCCTATCTATGTTCTCCTTCCTGAAATTGCTCTTAACAGTTCACTTGAAAAATTTATTAGCCCTCAAAGTAATCATATCCTTATGTCCATTTCTTCAAGATCATCAGGATGCAATTGTTCAAGGTGTTCTCTTGCAAATTCAGATTGAATCAAATTGCTCGCAACAAAAGCTTTAAAACTTGCTACAAATACCTTATAAACACTCCACTTTCATCAGAATGCATCTTCTTAGAATCAACACTAGAATTCATACATTTGAAAGAGTTTGAATGAACACCTTGAAATTGATTACTACGCTTCCATTTCCTTGATGATTGCCGGAGTTCATTCCATGATTATGAGCTTTACGAGAACAACATGAAAAGAATGATGGATATTGATTTGAATTACTTGAGACAGTGTTTGAAGTATGATTATGTGAGGTGATCAAAGCACAACCATAACCAGAGTTTGACTATTTCTTCTCATCAATACTCATATCAACCTCATATGACTGCAAAATTCCAATTAGCTCTTCAAGTTTCATAGTATTCACGTTGCAAGTTCGTTTGATAATCATAACTTGCCACTCTACTTGTTTGGCAAAGAACTCAATAAATTCTTACACACATCACTGTCTTTCAAACTTACTCCTAAACTCTTCAAATCACTAACTACCAATGAAAACTATTGATTTTTTCCAACAAGCTTTCACCTATGATCTATTCAAACACTTCATACAATTTCTTAAGCACGCCCTTTTTACTCTCTTTCAACTTGAAGTTACCTTGATACCTGAATTCAGTAGCATCCACCAATTCCTTTGCTGATGTGCAGTCTTTGAAATTATTGTAGATTTCATTCTGAAGTGCGAGGATGATTGCTCCCAAGGCTCGAAAACCACGATCAACATGCTTTTTATCCAATTCTGAATATCTCTCTGGATCTAGTGGTATCATTTGTGTGACAACCGTCACTCTCTCCGTCCCTAGTTAGTCTTGTATGCCTGTAGCTCATTTCTGACTCTTGTTAATAACTTTTGTTTGCAAAATACTTATTACTATGTTGTGTGAATTATGAATTAACGAATAATCCTGTATTTCTCACTCTCTGTCCCTAGTTAGTCTTGTACTACTACTTGTGATGAACTTTTACTATGCTTAGGTGCGCAAATAGGTAGAACCCGCTAGTTGAGCTTCTAGATGCTTTAACGAATAATCTCTTATTCTTGTGTGTTGAGTTAGTAAAACTTATTAGACAATTAAGAGTTCCCGTCTTTGATACTAAACAACCTTCTATTTAATTAATGATTTCGGGTTAGTTCATCTTATGATCCCTTCTTTCGAGAAACATCTGTCGCTTGTGCGTAGAAATCAAATCTTTGTTTTTATTAGAGGATTGCACCGCAATGGCTACCTTGGGCCCCGCAGCCGCGACCCAGGTCAACTTTTTCCAAAACGTTTGTGGAGTGTGTGTGTCGGGTTCTTAGCCATGGGTTCCGTCTTTTGGCTCATTAACTGACCCCAAACAATCACTAAACAGTTTATAGCCCTATCTAAACCTAAATCCTTCATATAAATATATCCTTACCTCAAAACCCTAATTTATTTTGTTGTTGTTTCTTGCCGTCGCCCCACCTCACCAGTTATGCATCAATTTCGATTTGGAATCCCCTATTTTTCATCATCATCGTTAGATCATGTCACACCCCGCAAAAGCGAAAACATGGGATATGATAGAATTTGATACATCGCACAAGACATATGTAAATACAAATATTTTAATAATAAAAGTTCACCGTGTACAACATTTTTCAGGATACCACCAACGTTGTGGCATGATGTACTCTTACATATCGTTTCCCGATTCTCTAGATTGTCTTGATCGACCCGGACAAACACGTATGGCATGATGTACTCTTACATATCGTTTCCTGAAAAGCATGAAAAAGGTCAACTACGAATGTAGAAGGTGAGTTACAAATAAAGTATTTACGACAAGATTCCAGGTGTTCAACGTTAAGAAAATAATGACAACTTGTAAAGACAAGTACAATTGTTATATAGTAAATAACATAGCGTAATATATGACGTTGATTGTATCTTGATGGTAACTAGTAAGACATTGGTAAAATATAGGTACATGCGATCACGACTAAACCGATTTAACCGACTGTGAGGCCCCTTTCCCCGCACTATCTACGAGGGGAAACAAGTACTCATATGCACCCTCTTTGCCACTAAAGGTGAGAAACAGTCATTTCCTAAATATCATTATTCATATAAGTAACGGCTTTAACAAAAGTTAATAGTGTGAGTAATGGACACTGTTTTGATAGACTGACACATGCGAGAGCCCTATATAACTACCAAGTTTTCATAAAATGATGTCAACCACTATGACTAGATGTTACACATACAATCATAAAGATATTTGATAAAGATGTCAATTACGCATATAATTTTATAAAACGTTTTATTCATAATTTCCACCCAAAAATACATTTAAAACATAAAAGGGAGGGGTTAGTAACTCACATTTGAGAGATCGGCTAAGCGGGCGTATAAGTACGGCGTGCTTATACCTAGGAGGAGCGATACCCTAACAATAATCAACCGCTATCTAGGGTCAATAATCTGACTAAAAAAAGTGTCCTCATAAAAGGAGGTATGTCCAAACGCAAGGTACCGACTTTAACTAATTTGTGCACAATCATACGGGATGGTTTCTAATGGACCCGCCCGACTTAGGGCTGAACATGATTTTGTTGTTTATTTTCTTTGTACAAGCTCTAGTAGGGAGAAGTTGTCTCAGTTATGAAGTAACACACATGAATATGGGATGTTTAGGCACTAGAAGTAGCTCTACATTTGGCGGAATGTCACAGATCATCATCAATCATCAGCCTCCCTTTGTGTTCTTGGTAAGTGTTAGTTTCGGTTTTGATCTTTTCCTCCTAAGCCGATTGGTTATTCATGCATATTCATTTTGGTAATCTAATTGTATCGTTCTTGTTTTGGAATCCATGTTTTGGGCAGCTTGTTAAGAAAAGTCATCAGCCGCTTAGGTGCATCTTGTGGTGTGGTGGTCAAGATCAAGTCTGTTCATAAGCCTTAAAATTTTATGAGGGTATAAACCCTAATTCATATTCATATTTCGATTTTTCGTTATACTATATGATTCGTGTGTATATTTATTTACTATTCTGAATTTGGACAATTATAAACTGAACTAACATCATAATAACTAAACCTACAGGTCTTAAAGGAATCGTCATTTAAAACCCTAATCTAGAAATCTTGTTCGGTTAATAACTCTTTGGTAATTTCGAATTTGAAACTGAGATCTAAACCAGCTTTGTAGATTTCGAAATATACTTTCCATAAATATAAGTCTCTTCGTCTAATTCTTCGTAAAACTCTCAAAAACTGTTAATTAGTAATTAGGGGTCAAATCTGAAATTCTGGAATTGATTAGTTAGGTTATTTCAACTTGAAAATGTGTAATAATTTAAAAAACGTAATCATATTGTAAAACTGATTATTATAATTCTATAACAGGTATAATACATCACCATAATATCCTAGATTATTTGTTCACTCTTCGGATTCCTCAAACTTGTTTTAATAACTCAACTATAAAAGTTAACGGTTTTGACAAATTAATGATCTGTTTTGTAACGGTCATAACTTGGTGATAAATTACTCAATCTGATCGAGTCTTGTGTCCATCTAATATCCGCCAGAGTCTAGTTTTCAAAAATGTAAGACTCGTGGTCTAGTTCTTTTACAAACTCCAAACTCCTTAAAACTGACTTTTAGTGAACGTGGGTCTGATATGTGTTTTCGTATTGTCTTCTATATCTGAATTTGTGTCCACTTGTGGTATGACTTAAAGGTGTAAAATGAAGATTTTAAATAATGAAGTTCTTAATTATATATAAAAGTTATGATCTAGAGATGTTGAGGATATTACACAATCGTTTGTATTTAAAAACCATCATTCGAGTCATGTAAAAACTATTGTTTCTATTCATATTCCTTTTTCCGTGTTCATGCGATCAGAAGTTGCTCTCTGATTTGTTTTGTTAAGAGACATGTAAATCAAAGTTGTATCCCTATGAGTCTACTCTCCGAGCATATAAGATTCATCGTTTAAATCTTTTTCAAACTCTGGTTATGACAGGTTTAGTAGTCGGGGGTACTTGCTGAGTTTCCAATATTCATACCTAAATCTATCGTCTTGTCCAATATTAACGAGTAACATGAATTGGTTAATTGGTCAGATCTAAACAAACACTAATCGAGATTCGAACTTGGAAATTTTTTTCTCACAAACCTTACTTACACCTGTTTAGGGAAGCTCATTTGCTAGCCAGGACATAACTTGTGACCTAATGGATTATTACATACGTTCACGCTCGTAGTGATACTTATTACTTTTCAAGGTGAGTTCATTGCCCAACTCTTTACTGTTTTTTCATTTTTTAAACAAAACGGGGGGAAGTAAAGCTCAACTAAACCGATTTTGAGAAAACAAATACTATTTCCAAACTTACTATAAATAGACATTCTATTTATAGAAACCTCCTATTTTTGGAAACTTGCTATGTTTGGAAACTTAATATATTTGGAACTTACTATAAATAGATGTTTCTATTTATAGAAACTTACTATATTTGTAAAATCATAAAATGTGTAACTGTTGGAGCAGACAAGAATGATAGTGAAGCTTCCAAAATATCCAAGTCATAGTTTAGTGTAGTGTAGTTTCAATTCGGGTGAACTGTGTTCATCACCCGAATTGTTTAATAAAGTGTAAACTTAGGAAGGCTTTAGTTCGGGTGGACTAACTCTTTACCAGAGCTAAGTTCAAGTTTACCCGAACTAAATCTAATTGAGTAGTAAGCTTATATTACACCCGAAGTGTTTTTTAATAAACATAAGGGTGGTAGTAATATAATAGGTAGTTAGAGTAGGCCTATAAATAGAGGTAGGGATCATGCAAAATAGTCAAGTTTAATGAAATATAATATTTGTAACTGATTTTCCCTCCATTAAAGGCTTCTAATAAACTCTTTCATTCTTCACTGATTTCGTATTCTAAATCTATCAAAGCGTAGTTCAATTGCTAATAATTCCTCGATTAGTAATTGTATTCATTCACTGATTGTGAGCTGTGAAGATTTCAAGACCTGTCAAGTGGTATCAAAGCGGGTTATCAATTCAATTTGATTAAGTTTAGCTACAGTCGGAGTGTTGGGATTAGCTTGAAGTTTGGAACAATTAAGATTAACGATTTAGTCAGAGTTTCAGGAATTTGAATTTTGTCCGTAAGGTTTAGTTTTTCAGAATATGTATTAGATCAATTGATTTAGGTGTTTTTGTGCATTAAGGAATATTGTTTAGAGGTAACTGTTATGGTTTCAGTGAATTTAAGAGAATTAGATTCAGTTTGGGGATGTTGAGTTCATCCGAATTAAGTTTCAAATCATCCAAGATAAAATCAATCAATCATATCATCATGTCTATTATTCCAACAAACGTTCCTGCAGTCAATTACGATAATGAGACATCATCTGGTGTTAGACCTCCTAATTTCTTTCCTGGTCAGGATTTCATGATATGGAAGCTGAGGTTTAAGGCATTTGTATACTACACTGATAGACAAATCTGGACATCTATTGTCAATGGATCTCATAGGCCAATGATACAGGAGACAGGAGGTACAGGAATGATTGACGTTGATCCTGAGAGATATACAGAGGCTGATACCAAGCTAACTGACCGAGATTTCAGGGCATTAGGAACAGTCATTTTGGCTTTACCAACAGAGATCTATAACAATTTCAAGGACTGTGTATCAGCAAAGGAGTTAATGGATGCCATGGAACTAAGGGATGAGGGAAGCCTAGAGCTTAAGGGGAACTAAGGGATGAAGAAGTTGTATGAGGCGTTTGAGCACATTAGAGGTGAAAGTCTGTCTGAGCAGATTAGCAGGTACACTCCATTGGTGAGTGATGAAGGATAGTGACATTGTTAAGAAGCTTTTGGGGTCTCTTCCACTGAAATGGGCAATTCAAGTGATGATAATCAAGAGGACAACCAATCTAAATGATATGACTCTAGTGAGCTTATTGGAATTCTGCAATCCTATGAAGTGGATATGCAACTGGATGAGAAGAAACAGTCACACAATTCATTTCGATGTACATTGAAAGTTTCAGCTCCAATGAATCCACCTCACTACTCTAGTCAAGCACAATCTCAACCTCAATCTTATTCAAGCTATCATTCAGGAAGCTATCATTATGCAAACTGCTGTCCACCAAATCAAATGTGACGTCCCGTCAATTTGAGGTACTTGAGTTACCGTCATTATTTTAATACTATTCGCAATTGTTTTGACCCTTGTATTTCGCTTTGTTTTGCTCACGATTTATTGTTTTTGAGTATCGGGTTTTCTGTATTTGCTGCTTCGTACCCTGAGACGAAATAATTTTATTTTATCTAAGTGCCAAATAGTTAGTATTCTCATAATTATAAGTTAGAAGGTTTATGCCAAATTTGTCGGTTATCGGATCCTTTATACTCGAGATATCGTGCTTTTGCGCTTGTTTTATCTTTTACCGAAATCGTGCGTGTCTCGAATCCAAGACTTAAAAGTTATCATTAAACGGATCATAATACCAATAATACTTATAATGAACTTTCCTAAGTTCATTTGTAAAATAATCGGTAATCCTAAACGAATATATACACATAACGACAACACGAACGAAACGAAGAAATCCAAGTATAAGAGCGAGCGCGCCGCGGTGAGCTGGCCGCGCCGCGGTCCTAACCTGGACGGTTTTTTTTTTGTTGAGTTGTGTGAGTCATCAAAACGTGGCTAGCCTTGAAACATCTTTCCCATACGTGTCAACACCTCCCTTATTGCAGAAAATAACTCTCTAAACCCACATACAAGTCTTCCCCTTTCATTTTACAATCACACACACACATATCATCTTAACTCTCTCTCTCTCTTTCTTTGAAGTAAACACACACAAAACATACACATTTCCTTTCATTCCTTCACCTTGTGGCTGTGATTTTCAGTAAATAAACACCAAATTCCATCACAATAAATCGTTGTTATCATCAAGGGGAGCTAGGGTTAATCATCCATGGGTTGCCTGTATTGATCTCCTTCATTTTTGGGTCAAAGATCACCACCAAAGCATCAAGAAATTTCATCAAGTCTTTTTAGATCATCACATCTTCATTTTCTTTGAGGTATAATAACCTATCCTCACTATTTTGAATATGATTTATCAAGTGCATGTATCATCTAACTAGATAGAAATGAGTTTTATAAAATTTGATGGTTAAAAATCTTTGAAATTAAGTTTTACAAATATGTATATAGATCTTTGATTTAGATGATGGAAAAGCTTTACAAAATGGTTGTTTAAAAGGTGTTTTTATGATTCCATAACTTGCATGTTTAAACTTATTACATCAAAAGATGATTTTCCAACATAAAACAAATTTTGTAAAAATTGAAGTGTCTGCAGTCGTGACCGCGCCACGGTGCCTCAACTGCGAGGCGGTTGTGGTAAAGTTACGACCGCGGCGCAGTCACCCCACCGCGAGGCGGTCGTTATCCAGATTTTGGAAACTTTGTAAATCCGTTAAATTTGCACCTTAAACTTGTTATATTATGAACCTTTATTAACGGTGAGTGTATTTTGTTTTGGGAGGAAGATTGTCCTCATCACCACGTCACCGAGGCCTTTGGTTCCTTGTTCTTTGCTTGAATATCCTAGTAGGTGCTAACGGTAACAATCGTTTTCTCTCAAATTCCTCATTTTCCTTATCCATCGTTATTCGGTTTTAGCCTTGAAAACGGTTAGGAGTAAATATTAGACCAACACTTAATGTATTGGCGGATTTGGATTGAGAATGGACGAAATATGTTAAAATGTAATCTAACCGAAAGTATCGTAATTAACTCATTATTGTATTATGTACTATGAGGAAGATTTAAAGTGTAACTTGTTATGAAACGGGAAAGTGTTCGGATTTTGGACAAATATTTTATGAACGCGGAAGCGCTGCCGGATTTTCCATTCTCGACTTTGCGACATTAAAACACTTAAATACTTAAAAGTAACATATTATACAATAATATTGTCTTTGGACTCAAAGACGCCAACGCAATCAAAAATATCATAATATTACCTAAAACGGATGTTTTCAACCTTTTTGCGACATATTAATCTTCGCCACATATTTGATCATCGTTTTAAGTCATAAAAAAATATGTTTCGCGGAAAACTTTATAAATGGATTTGAAAAGGTATTTTACTCTAAACATTTTGGTATGAAAACACTCCAAATTATTCAAAGTGTCAAATTGGACTTTTAAATTGATTTTGACTTTAATAAGTCAACATAATTGACATTTGACTTTCATAAGTCAACATAATTGACCTTTGACTTTTATAAGTCAACATCTTACTTTTGGTCGACATAATGAACATTTGTATTAATAATCCTTTCGATTCGGAGTTATCATTTGCTTCCAACGGTCGCTGTTGACGTGAAAGATCGATATCTTGCCGATCGACCCTTTTCTGGCGCGGAACATCGTCTTCTTAATTCGTCATCCTTATTCGACTTATTAATCGTTGGAATATTATATTTAACTTAATCTTAACCGACAAGGCTAAACCGGACCTAGACTTATAGAGATACTGAAATTATGTTGTTTATTGTTTTAAGGCACTTAGGCGGTGGAGTTGTAGCTCTGTGTTTGGTGTACCCGATATTTGTTTGCTGAAGCTTTATCAGTGAGTTATTCGTAGCCCTTGTCTTAAATACTTTTGGGCTGTAAAGCGTATTTTGAACTGTCTGTGTATTTTTAAACTGTCTGCATAAGTGCGGAAACATTATTGATTATCTTGTTTACCCAGTGAATTTGGTCTGCCTTAGTTTTAAGCGTTTAAGCCATGGTGGCTCCCCTCTAATACACTCGTTAAGCTTTTGCCCGTGGTTCATATGTATAGATCTGTATTGGGTTATGTACCTAACCCGCATTCCTCTGTAGGCTGTTACTACGAGCGGATGTTATGACCTTTGTTTTAAACTGTATGATTAAACTGTTTGCCTTTGGTTTAACGCACCTTAGGATAGGGGATTAAACTGATTGGTTCAGGATCGAGGTGTATGACTACTTAGGCATAGTTCCTTTCACCAATTGGATGTATAACAAGATATGTTTTTGAACTGATGAAGATTATTGAAATTTGTCGATGGGTCACTTTTACTTTAAAATTGCGAATAATTCACCAACATGTTGTTGATGTCGTTTTAACGCTTTGCAGGAAACTAAGGATTCCTGTTGATCATGCCATTTGTGCTTTTGGGATATTTGTCTTGTGTATTTCGGAACTTGCGATACTTGTTGAAATGTCCTTGATGTTCCACTTTGTTTTGTTTGTAATACATTCGTACTCGGCGATTTGACGCTTTTTTGAATTTGTAATGTATTTTGTAAACACTTGGCATGATTAATGTTATTTTGATGTTGGTTTATTGGTTGTATTGTTGTAATCTTGACTCATGATATTATAACTGGCACATTCCGTGTTTCCGCTATAAGCGGGGTGTGACAGAAGTTGGTATCAGAGCCAAAGGTTATAGCGAACCGAGTGATTTTAACTGAGTAAATCACTTCGACTATGACCATAGGCTTTTTGAATCGATTTTCTTTGATTGCAATGTGTGCACTATTTTTCATACGTGTTTATTTCGCGTTGTTATTGTGGCGTTTGGCCTTGATTTTGCACACATTTGCTGATCGAGTTTCTTTCCTTTTTATTTTAGGACGATGGCGCCTAAGAGGAGAGTTGCGACACGAAGTTCTGCTAGACGTGCTACTGCGAACGCGAGGGCTAATACCGCGAATCAGAATGCGAGAGCGAATACGTCTAATGCGAGAAGGAACAATGTGGAGAATGATACGAATCCTGACATGGCTCAGATGATTGCTCAGCAGTTAGCGGCGATGATGCCCGAGCTTGTAGCTCAACTCCGAGAGGGCACCGCCCAAGGTAATGGTTCGGGTTCCGGAAATCCCGAGCCAGTTGTTAATAATGAGGGTCATGAGCCGATTGTTAATAATGAGGGTCCTGAGCCGGTTGTTAATAATGAGGGTCCCGAAGTCGTGATTACTGGATCAGGTAGAGCAGAGGGCTCAGCTCGACGCGCTGGTTGCACGCTGAAGACTTTCATGAGCTGTAAGGCCCCAGAGTACCGAGGCAATGAGGGAGCGACTGGAACGCTCCAGTGGATGGAAAAGATGGAATCTATCTTCGATGCTATTGACTGTGCGGACAAAGATCGAGTCCGATTTGCTGCGTTTGTATTTCAGGAAACAGCTCTGACATGGTGGAACTCGGTCGTGAATGTGCGAGGCCGAGCGGAGATTAACACCATGACTTGGGATCAGCTGAAGGAGCTGATGATCATTGAGTATGTACCTGAATCCGAGATTCAGAAGTTGGAAGATGAATTGTGGAACTTGACCATGGTTGGGTCAGACATCCAGGGATACACTTCGCGTTTTCACGCTTTGTCCCAACTAGTTCCCCACTTGGTTCGACCGGAGCTCAAGCGAATCGGTCGCTACACTCACGGATTACCCCCAGCAATCCGTAAGAGTGTACTATCCAGCAAACCGAGCACCTTTCAGAGTGCGGTGGAAATTGCGATCACTTTGACTCAGAATGCGGTTCGGGATGGTGAGTTGCCCCCGATGATTGTTAAGCAAAACTCCGGAGGGAAACGGAGTGGTGGAAACCGCAATGAGGAATCAAGAAAGAGGTTTAGGAGGAATGACGCTCCTCAAGTTGCAAAATCGTATGCTGCAGTGACAACGGGTACCCAGGGTAAATACCCGAAGTGTGATCGGTGTGGAAGGCACCACACCAAAGAAGTTGCTTGTTGGGTATGTGGTAGGTGCAAGAAGTTAGGGCACACTGAAAATTTCTGTAAGACCCAGAAGGGCAACTGCTATGAATGTGGATCCCCCGAGCATCGTAGGGACAGGTGTCCTAAGTTAGTTGCAGCTGGTAATGCTCCTCGTGGTAGAGCGTTTGTTATGGGAGCCAAGGAGGCTCAGCAGGACCCACATGTTGTCACAGGTACGTTTCTTGTTTGTGGTCGACCTGCGTTTATCTTATTTGATTCTGGTGCGGATAGAAGTTTTATATCTGATGAGTGTAGGACTATGATTCCCTGTAAGTCTATACCTTTAGTACCCTCCTTTGAGATTGAATTGGTTGATGGCGAGTTTTTGCTTGCGTCCGAGTTACTTTCCGACTGTAGTGTTAGTTTCGACGACCACTCTTTTCCTATCGACTTAATTCCGATTAGGTTAGGTAGTTTCGACGTGATTATCGGCATGGACTGGTTAGAGACGCATCGTGCGGAGATCGTATGTTTCGAGAAGATGATACGCATTCCGTTACCGCATGGAGAGCCGCTATTAGTTCAAGGAAATAAGGCAGGGAAGCGCCTCAAGATTGTCTCGTGTATGAAGGTCCGGGAGTACATCAAGCGGGACTGTTCACTCTTTCTTGCACATCTTGTGAAGAAGGATAACACTGAGAAGCTGGAGGAGAAGCCAGTAGTGTGTGATTTCCCCGACGTGTTCCCAGAGGATTTACCTGGTTTACCGCCTAGACGTGAGGTAGAGTTTAGGATCGACTTAGTTCCCGGAGCAGCGCCAGTGGCAAAGGCTCCTTATCGGTTAGCACCTTCGGAGATGTTAGAGCTTTCTAAGAAGATCCAGGAGTTAGTGGATAAAGGCTTCATTAGGCCGAGTTTCTCTCCGTGGGGCGCGCCGATACTCTTTGTGAAGAAGAAGGATGGTTCGATGAGATTGTGTATAGATTACCGGGAGCTGAATAAGCTGACAGTAAAGAACCGCTACCCTTTACCTCGTATAGATGACTTGTTTGATCAGCTTCAAGGTTCATGTTTCTTTTCTAAGATTGATTTACGATCCGGTTATCATCAGTTGAGAGTGCAGGAGGAGGACGTTCCGAAGACTGCTTTTCGGACGCGATACGGTCATTATGAGTTTTTAGTTATGCCATTCGGTCTCACGAATGCGCCTGCAGCATTTATGGAAATGATGAACCGTATATGCCGTCCTTACCTCGATAAGTTCGCGATAGTATTCATCGACGATATTCTGGTTTATTCTCGTAGCCGTGCGGAGCACGAGGAGCACTTGAGAATAGTGTTGGAGTTGCTCAGGAAGGAACAACTTTACGCTAAGTTCTCGAAGTGTGAGTTTTGGTTATCTGAGGTTCAATTTCTTGGCCATGTGGTTAGCAAGGAAGGCATCCACGTTGACCCTGCCAAGATTAAGGCCGTCAGAGATTGGGTTGCTCGTAAGACGCCCACCGATATCCGTTCATTCTTGGGTCTAGCAGGTTATTACCGTCGCTTTATTGAGAATTTTTCGAAGATAGCCTTGCCTATGACGAAGTTGACCCAGAAGAACGAAGAGTTTATTTGGGGTGCCGAGCAGGAAGAAGCCTTTCAGTTATTAAAGAAGCGGTTGTGTGATGCTCCTATCTTGAGTCTTCCCGAGGGTACCGAAAATTTTGTTGTATATTGCGATGCTTCGCATAAGGGACTCGGGTGCGTACTGATGCAGAATGGAAAGGTCATTGCCTATGCCTCTCGTCAGTTAAAGATTCATGAGAAGAACTACACGACCCATGATTTGGAATTAGGCGCGGTGGTTTTTGCTTTAAAGATTTGGCGCCATTACCTGTACGGTACTAAGTGTACTGTGTTTACCGATCATAAGTCGTTACAGCACATCTTTGACCAAAAGATGTTGAATATGAGGCAACGCCGATGGGTGGAATTTCTTAACGACTATGATTGTGAAATTCGTTATCATCCGGGAAAGGCTAATGTTGTAGCCGATGCGTTAAGTCGCAAGGAATCGGTTAAGCCGGTGAGAGTTCGCGCTATGATGGTTTCCATTCAGTTGAGTTTGAAGACTCGTATTATTCAGGCTCAGCAGGAGGCTCTCACCGAGGATCGTATGAAGGATGAAGGATTATTTAGTTTGGCACGTCAGTTGGAGCCGAAAGACGACGGGGTATTGTATTTCTTGGACCGTATTTGGGTTCCCGTCGGTCTTAGGCAGTTGATATTAGATGAAGGTCACAAGTCAAATTACTCCGTTCATCCCGGAGCGGATAAGATGTATCATGACTTGAAAGATTTTTACTGGTGTCCTGGCATGAAGAGGGCGATTTCCGAGTATGTAGGCAAGTGTTTGACCTGTTCTAAAGTTAAGGCTCAGAATCAGAAGCCTTCTGGCCTTCTTCAGCAGCCGGAAATCCCGCAATGGAAGTGGGAAAATATTACTATGGATTTTGTTACGAAACTTCCTAGGTCTTCGGGAGTTTATGATACTATTTGGGTCATCGTTGATCGGCTGACCAAGTCAGCGCATTTTCTGCCTATTCGAGAAGATTACCGAATAGAGAAGTTATCTAGGTTATATATTGATGAGATCGTGGCCAGGCATGGAATTCCTGTATCTGTTATTTCTGATCGCGACGCGCGTTTTACTTCGAGGTTCTGGCAGACGCTACAGCGAGCTTTAGGCACGAGATTAGATATGAGCACGGCTTATCACCCTCAGACCGATGGACAAAGCGAGCGCACGATTCAGACATTAGAAGATATGCTACGCGCGTGTGATTTAGATTTTGGCGGAAGTTGGGATAGAGATTTACCGTTGGTCGAGTTTTCGTACAACAATAGTTACCACTCCAGTATTAATTGCGCGCCTTTTGAAGCTCTTTACGGTCGGAAGTGTAGGTCTCCAATTTGTTGGGCTGAGATTGGTGATAGCCAGATTACGGGTCCCGAGTTGATCCAGGAGACGACTGATAAGATCTTTAGGATTAAGGATCGTCTGGTAGCCGCGAGAGATCGCCAGAAGAAGTACGCGGATTTGCGTCGGAAACCTTTGGAATTCAAGGTCGGCGATTTGGTGTTATTGAAAGTTTCTCCCTGGAAGGGTGTATTTCGTTTTGAGAAGCGCAGCAAGTTAAGTCCACGTTTTACGGGTCCTTTTAAGATTTTGTCCCGTGTTGGACCAGTAGCTTATTGTGACATTCGCGAATTTCTAGGTATACTTCTAACGACCCGTATTCGTTTTATTTATTTATGTTTATGTTTTGACCCTATTGTATCCCTTTTATGTTTTATCGTATTCGTATTTTATGAGTATTGTATTCGTATTTCTCGTATTTTATGAGTATCGTATTTGTATTTTTTTTGTGGTTCGAATCTTTATGTCGGGAACGTTTAGTTCTAAGTGCCTATTAGTATAAGTCTAGTATGCTCTTAAGATAAGTTTAGGGGTTTTATGTCTTATTTATACGATTAAGATTAACGTTTAAAAAGTATTACAATTTTAGTCCTTCCCGAATTTCATTACAAAACTAGTCCTATGGGATTTTCTATTACAAAAATGGTCATTCACCAACCTTTTTGTCTTACTAGACCAACATTGTTTTTACCAAAATTTTGTCTTATTCACCTACACCCACACACACACACACACCATTTTCACCTTCCCTTTCTCTCTCTAGAAAAACACACACAAACACACACACAAACCCTTCCTTCTCTCTAAAATATCTCTAGATCCGACCGTTGAAATCCGATTTTGAAGCTTGTTTATTGTTCACCACGTTCATCTTTATCATTCCTCCGAATTTCATCTCGATCGGGTAAGTATTTCTTCGATTTTGTTTTAAACTTTATTTATTTAGATTCAAACTAAAAAACACCACTTTTCACCATCAAAACCCGAATTTTATTGAGGGTTTAATTGCCTAAACGTGTTCTGGACATAGGGTTTCGATATTTGATGAATTTGACACCTAAAAACACTCAGAATCGTCGTCCGAATGTAATTTTTCGTAAAACCCAGTTACGTCACGTAACTGTGTTACGTGCACGTAACTAGGGCACGTAACTACCCCTGTGTCACGAAACTTTGGCCCGTAACTATGTCCATGTCCCGTAATTGTGTTGGTATCACGTAACTGAGTTACGCACGTAACTCCCAGTTACGTGAAGCTTAACTCGTTGCTGCAGTTTCGAAACGTTTGAAATTCTGTTAAATCGATGTTCATGTTGGTCATTTTAAAACCCGTATAAAACGTTAATCGTTAAGGAATACCCCACTAGACTTAGAGATACTTAGACATATTTATTTACGTGATGTTTAGGGCACTTAGACGTGAAAGCTTGACCGTGTTATATTATTACCCGACATATCGTTGTTTGGATTGCATTGCTATTCTGTGAGTTATTCACTGCCTTTTTTTCCGCTTTTATATTTTTGGGCATGATTAGCGTTGTATAAATGTATTTTATGATATATATATTATGATTATGTATTATGGATATGAATGCTTTAGGTTAGTCTTACCCAAACTTGTTCCGCCTTTGTGGTAGTACAAGGCCCCGTATACACACCTGTTAACTTTTAGCCGCCGGTTTGTATATATAGCGCTATATGGGTCTAACAAACCCTCATTGTTAACACGATGGATGATGGATGCGCCCTGTCCGTGTTAGCAATGTTATGACCGTTGATTTCGAGGACAACCTAGCTTGAGACACTAGGTGGGGTTAGTTGCCAGTATTGTTATGGTTCAAGTGTACCGTATGTATCTAAAGCTATTATCTATCCAGTATGGTATTTTTATGATTTGATTATGGTATTTTTATGCTATTTATATTGGTATACTATTAAAAGGTTTTGTAACTTCACGTATATTTTGAAACATCATTTTTTTCAAATGACTTATTTTCAAATCATATCACTTTTGGGTCAAAACATATTGAAACTTTTATACTATTATGTTTTTATTAATTATTGCGAATAATTCACCAACTTTATGTTGACGTCGTATTTTAACGCTTTTCAGGGATTTGAGGTTACACTTTTGATGTTATGCTTGGTGGCTACGTGGATTACTTGCATGGAATTCATTTTGCTTTTGTTAATTCCTTAGTATCCCAAACGTTGTAGTCGTATTTTGATATTTTCGGATGATTGTAATAAGTATGCTATTGTTGAACTTATTTATCTATGTTGATTATGTATGGTTTACTTATGTTGATGTAACCTTTGAATCTCTGATACCGTATTCTCTGTACACCTCGGTTCCGCCATTTTGCGGGGTGTGACAGAAGTTGGTATCAGAGCCAATGGTTATAGCGAACTAAGTGACCTTACGGAATCACTTAGACTATGACCTAGGCTTTTGGACCTATCTGATTTACTCTATGTGCGCATTCCTTTCTTTTGTGGGCCTGTATGTGATTCGTATGCTTTATGTGCTTTTGTTTTGCATTTTATGCTTTGAGGCCTGTTTGTTTTAGTCGCACATCCGGTTATCGTTCTGATTTATTCTGTTTGACATTCGTAGAAGATGCCGCCAAAGAGAGCTTCTACTAGGTCTACTCCGGCCGTCACTGCTACGAGAAGGTCGACGAGGCGAGGTCGCGCCAGTATGAGAGCGGGCGCTACGTCTCAGAATACCACTGCTGTCCCCAATGCTACTACCACCGCTCCGAATATCAGTCAGTTGATTGCGGAGCAGATTGCAGCGGCAATACCCGTGATTGTGGCACAGCTCAAGGAGACACCGATGCAGAATGCCGACATAGGGTTTGAAGAACCTGTGATGCAGGGTATTGGATCAGAAGGTACGGCGTCTGGGCGCGATGGTTCTGATGTGGGAAGAGCAGTGCATGTGGGAGCCGGTGGACCGAGTATCGTTATTGAGGATCCACCCCGAGGCTGTTCGTATAAGACTTTTCTGGATTGCAAACCTACTGAGTTTAAGGGTAACGAGGATGCGGTTGCTACCCTACAGTGGTTTGAGAAGATTGAGTCTGTGTTTGATGTTTCGGGATGTGCTGAGGAAAGCAAGGTTAAGTATGCTACGTTCTTGTTCCAGGGTAAAGCCCTCACCAGGTGGAACTCGGTGAAACGGGTTCAGGGCCGAGCTGCTGTTGCCTTGATGAGTTGGGATAACCTGAAGGTTATGATGAGGAAGGAGTATGTGCCGTCATCTGAGATGCAGAGGTTGGAGAATGAGTTGTGGAACCTGACTATGCAAGGTTCTGATTTTCGCGGGTATGCGAATAGGTTTTACGATTTGTGTGTTTTGGCTCCTCGTTTGGTTCGCACGGAGAATGAGAGAATCAAACGCTTCACTCAAGGGTTGCCCCAGACTATGCGGGACCACATTATTTCTCACTGTCCGGGTACTCTACAGAGTGTGGTTGATATTGCTGGTCGGTTGACCGCAAGTATGATCCGTGGTGGTGTTCTTCAGCCGGTTGTGAGCCGGAGAGATTCTGGTAGATCTGATAGGAGAGATATGGGTAGTTCGAGGAAGAGAAGTCGTGGTCAGGATCAGAGACCCCAACTTCCTCAAGTGTATGCTTTGACAGGTTTTGGAGCTGGTTATCAGGGCAGACGCCTGAAGTGTGGTACGTGCGGCAGTGCTCATGCAACAAATGTGGCTTGTTGGGTTTGTAAACGATGCAAGAAGTTAGGCCACACCGAGCAGTTTTGTGGAATGGCTAATGGAGCCTGTTTTGAATGCGGAGAAGTAGGTCACCGTCGTCATCAGTGTCCCAAGCTTATATCATCTACTTCCCTTCCTACTCATGGTGCTGGTACTAGTGCAAGAGGAAATCCTGCCAAAAGCCGAGCTTTCTCCATGGAATCTTCTGAAGCTCACCAGGATCCTACTGTAGTCACTGGTACATTTCTTGTCGATGATTATCCTGCTTTTATCTTGTTTGATTCGGGTGCCGATAGAAGCTTTATATCTAGTGATTTCCGCCCCTTAGTAAACCGTGCTTCTACTCCTTTAGAGCCTGCTTATGAGGTAGAAATAGCTGATGGTAGATGTGCTTGTGTTAGAGAAGTTATTCGTGATATTCCCCTCGTATTAGCCGATATTCCTTTCTCCATCGACCTTATTCCCATGAAACTCGGTAGTTTCGATGTCGTAATCGGTATGGATTGGTTAGCGAAGCATAGAGGTGAAATAGTTTGTCATGAGAAGCTTATTCGTGTTCAGAAGCCAGATGGAGATCAGATGAACGTACACGGAGACAAGACAGGAAAACGCCTTAAAGTCATTTCCAGTTTGAAAGTTCGCGACTATATCCGTCAAGGTTGTTCCTTATATCTCGCTCACTTGATGAAGAAAGAATCTACGATAAAGATTGATGGTGTACCGATTGTTCGCGAGTATTATGACGTTTTTCCCGAAGATTTACCTGGACTCCCTCCCAGAGACAAATCGACTTTCGTATTGATCTTGTTCCTGGAGCAGCGCCTATTGCTAAAGCTCCGTATCGTTTGGCTCCTTCCGAGATGCTCGAGTTGTCAAAGCAAATTCAGGAACTGGTCGATAAGGGTTTTATCCGTCCTAGTTTCTCCCCGTGGGGTGCTCCTTTCCTCTTTGTTAAGAAGAAGGATGGCTCCATGCGTTTATGTATTGATTATCGGGAGTTAAACAAGCTGACTGTGAAGAACCGTTATCCCCTCCCTCGTATTGACGACTTATTCGATCAACTTCAGGGTTCTTGCTATTTCTCTTAGATCGATCTTCGCTCTGGTTATCATCAGTTGAGAGTTCAGGAAGATGATATACCTAAGACCGCTTTTCGTACTCGGTATGGTCATTATGAGTTCATGGTGATGCCGTTTGGTCTGACAAACGCCCCTGCAGCATTCATGGATCTAATGAACCGGATTTGTCGTCCGTATCTTGACAAATTCGTTATCGTATTCATCGACGACATTCTTATCTATTCCCGAAGTCGCAAGGAACATGAAGAGCATTTGCGTCTTGTTCTAGAGGCGCTTCGAAAAGAAAAGTTGTATGCGAAATTTTCTAAGTGCGAGTTCTGGTTATCCGAAGTTCAATTCCTTGGCCACGTGGTTAGCGCGAAGGGTTTTAACGTTGATCCTGCTAAGATTGAAGCTGTTAAGAGCTGGGTTGCACCAAAATCTCCGACCGAAATCCGTTCGTTTTTGGGTCTTGCTGGGTACTACCGTCGATTCATCGAGAACTTCTCCAAGATCGCTTCACCTATGACAAAGTTGACACAGAAGAGTGAACCATTCGTTTGGGGTTCCGATCAGGAGAGAGCCTTTCAGGTATTGAAGCAGCGGTTGTGTGACGCTCCTATTCTTAGTCTGCCAGTTGGTTCCGAGAATTTTGTTGTTTATTGCGACGCTTCGCACAAGGGTCTGGGTTGTGTGCTTATGCAGAATGGTAAAGTTATAGCTTACGCTTCGCGTCAGTTGAAAGTCCATGAGAAGAATTACACGACACACGATCTAGAATTGGGAGCCGTCGTATTCGCATTGAAGATTTGGAGGCATTATCTGTATGGGACCAAGTGTACTGTATTTACCGACCACAAGAGTCTTCGGCACATATTCGATCAGAAGATGCTGAACATGAGACAACGACGCTGGATTGAGTTATTGAACGACTATGATTGCGACATTCGCTACCACCCTGGTAAGGCGAACGTTGTTGCTGATGCACTAAGTCGTAAGGAAACAGTCAAACCAGTCCGTATCCGTTCTATGATGGTATCTATTCAGACGAGCTTGAAGGCTCGGATTATTCAGGCACAGGAGGGTATTATGACAGAGGACCGTGTTAAAGAGGAAAGGTTGTATAAGTTGGCGTTGGAATTAGAACCGAAGGAGGATGGAGTTCTGTATTTCATCGAGCGTATTTGGGTTCCGATTAGTATCCGTCAGTTGATTCTAGACGAAGCCCATAAGTCTAACTATTCCATTCATCCGGGTTCCGACAAAATGTATCATGACTTGAAAGAGTTCTATTGGTGGCCGGGTATGAAGCGTGATATCGCCGAGTATGTTAGTCGATGTTTGACTTGTTCCAAAGTGAAGATTGAGTATCAGAAACCGTCTGGGCTACTCCAACAACCGAAGATTCCCGAGTGGAAATGGGAGCGTATTACTATGGATTTTGTTACGAAACTTCCGAGATCTTCGAATGGTTATGACAGTATCTGGGTTATTGTTGATCGATTGACGAAGTCTGCTCATTTCCTACCGATTCGTGAGAATTATCCGATGGAGAGATTCGTGCGCTTATATATTGCAGAGATTGTATCGAAACACGGAGTCCCTGTATCGATTATTTCCGATCGTGATGCTCGTTTCACCTCGCGATTTTGGAAGACATTCCAGACTGCTATGGGTACAAGGTTAGATATGAGTACCGCCTATCATCCGCAGACCGATGGTCAGAGTGAGAGAACTATTCAGACCTTGGAAGATATGCTACGAGCCTGCGCAATTGATTTTGGTGGTAGTTGGGACGTTCATTTGCCGTTGATTGAGTTCTCATACAACAACAGCTATCACACGAGTATCAAGTGTGCACGTTTTGAAGCTTTGTATGGCCGCAAGTGTCGATCGCCTGTATGTTGGGCAGAAATTGGAGATAGTCAGATTTCTGGTCCGGAGATTATACAAGAGACCACTGACAAGATCTTCAAGATCAAGGAACGATTAATTTCTGCAAGAGATCGACAGAAAAAGTATGCTGATAAGCGCAGGAAACCTCTTGAGTTCAGTGTTGGAGATATGGTATTATTGAAGGTATCTCCATGGAAAGGGGTTGTCCGATTCCAAAAGCGCAGCAAGCTGAGTCCGAGATACACGGGTCCGTTCAAGATTTTAGCCCGCATCGGCCCAGCTGCGTATCGATTAGAATTGCCGGCAGAACTGAGCAGCGTACACAATGTATTTCATGTATCTCAGTTGAAGAAATGCCTGGCTGAAGAGACGTTATTAGTTCCGCTTGAGAAACTCCAGATTGATGATAAGCTTCATTTCGTTGAGGAACCGATCGAGATCGTTGCTAGTGATGTTAAGCGCCTACGACGAAGTAAGATCCCGATTGTCAAGGTTCGTTGGAATTCCCGTTTTGGATCTGAGTTCACGTGGGAACGCGAAGATGAAATTTTGTGGAAGTATCCTCACCTTTCCCCCGGAAGTAGTACCAAGTGATAATTTCGAGGACGAAATTTCTTTTTACTTGGGGAGACTGTGACATTCGCGAATTTCTAGGTATACTTCTAACGACCCGTATTCGTTTTATTTATTTATGTTTATGTTTTGACCCTATTGTATCCCTTTTATGTTTTATCGTATTCGTATTTTATGAGTATTGTATTCGTATTTCTCGTATTTTATGAGTATCGTATTTGTATTTTTTGTGGTTCGAATCTTTATGTCGGGAACGTTTAGTTCTAAGTGCCTATTAGTATAAGTCTAGTATGCTCTTAAGATAAGTTTAGGGGTTTTATGCCTTATTTATACGATTAAGATTAACGTTTAAAAAGTATTACAATTTTAGTCCTTCCAGAATTTCATTACAAACTAGTCCTATGGGATTTTCTATTACAAAAATGGTCCTTCACCAACCTTTTTGTCTTACTAGACCAACATTGTTTTTACCAAAATTTTGTCTTATTCACCTACACCCACACACACACACACCATTTTCACCTTCCCTTTCTCTCTCTAGAAAAACACACACAAACACACACACAAACCCTTCCTTCTCTCTAAAATATCTCTAGATCCGACCGTTGAAATCCGATTTTGAAGCTTGTTTATTGTTCACCACGTTCATATTTATCATTCTTCCGAATTTCATCTCGATCGGGTAAGTATTTCTTCGACTTTGTTTTAAACTTTATTTATTTAGATTCAAACTCAAAAACACCACTTTTCACCATCAAAACCCGAATTTTATTGAGGGTTTAATTGCCTAAACGTGTTCTGGACATAGGGTTTCGATATTTGATGAATTTGACACCTAAAAACACTCAGAATCGTATTCCGAATGTAATTTTTCGTAAAACCCAGTTACGTCACGTAACTGTGTTACGTGCACGTAACTAGGGCACGTAACTACCCCTATGTCACGAAACTTTGGCCCGTAACTATGTCCATGTCACGTAATTGTGTTGGTATCACGTAACTGAGTTACGCACGTAACTCCCAGTTACGTGAAGCGTAACTCGTTGCTGCAGTTTCGAAACGTTTGAAATTCTGTTAAATCGATGTTCCTGTTGGTCATTTTAAAACCCGTATAAAACGTTAATCGTTAAGGCATACCCCACTAGACTTAGAGATACTTAGACATATTTATTTACGTGATGTTTAGGGCACTTAGACGTGGAAGCTTGACCGTGTTATATTATTACCCGACATATCGTTGTTTGGATTGCATTGCTATTCTGTGAGTTATTCGCTGCCTTTTTTCCGCTTTTATATTTTTGGGCATGATTAGCGTTGTATAAATGTATTTTATGATATATATATTATGATTATGTATTATGGATATGAATGCTTCAGGTTAGTCTTACCCAAACTTGTTCCGCCTTTGTGGTAGTACAAGGCCCCGTATACACACCTGTTAACTTTTAGCCGCCGGTTTATATATATAGCGCTATATGGGTCTAACAAACCCTCATTGTTAACACGATGGATGATGGATGCGCCCTGTCCGTGTTAGCAATGTTATGACCGTTGATTTCGAGGACAACCTAGCTTGAGACACTAGGTGGGGTTAGTTGCCAGTATTGTTATGGTTCAGGTGTACCGTATGTATCTAAAGCTATTATCTATCCAGTATGGTATTTTTATGATTTGATTATGGTATTTTTATGCTATTTATATTGGTATACTATTAAAAGGTTTTGTAACTTCACGTATATTTTGAAACATCATTTTTTTCAAATGACTTATTTTCAAATCATATCACTTTTGGGTCAAAACATATTGAAACTTTTATACTATTATGTTTTTATTAATTATTGCGAATAAGTCACCAACTTTATGTTGACGTCGTATTTTAACGCTTTTCAGGGATTTGAGGTTACACTTTTGATGTTATGCTTGGTGGCTACGTGGATTACTTGCATGGAATTCATTTTGCTTTTGTTAATTCCTTAGTATCCCAAACGCTGTAGTCGTATTTTGATATTTTCGGATGATTGTAATAAGTATGCTATTGTTGAACTTATTTATCTATGTTGATTATGTATGGTTTACTTATGTTGATGTAACCTTTGAATCTCTGATACCGTATTCTCTGTACACCTCGGTTCCGCCATTTTGCGGGGTGTGACACTTATCGTATTGAGCTGCCACCTGAGCTGAGCGGTGTGCAAAACGTATTTCATGTATCGCATCTCAAGAAGTGTCTTGCTGACGAGTCATTAATTGTGCCTTTGGAGAAACTAAGTTTGGATGATTCGCTTCATGTGATAGAGGAGCCGGTAGAAATCGTTGACCGAGAGGTCAAGCGCCTGCGGCGGATTCGGATTCCTATTGTAAAGGTCCGATGGAACTCTAAGTTTGGAGCAGAGTTTACTTGGGAACGGGAGGATGAAATGCAGCGGAAATATCCCCATCTATTTTCTTCTAGCGATGCTCATTAGTAATTTCGAGGACGAAATTCTTTTAACTGGGGGAGGCTGTGACGTCCCGTCAATTTGAGGTACTTGAGTTACCGTCATTATTTTAATATTATTCGCAATTGTTTTGACCCTTGTATTTCGCTTTGTTTTGCTCACGATTTACTGTTTTTGAGTATCGGGTTTTCTGTATTTGCTACTTCGTACCCTGAGACGAAATAATTTTATTTTATCTAAGTGCCAAATAGTTAGTATTCTCATAATTATAAGTTAGAAGGTTTATGCCAAATTTGTCGGTTATCGGATCCTTTATACTCGAGATATCGTGCTTTTGCGCTTGTTTTATCTTTTACCGAAATCGTGCGTGTCTCGAATCCAAGACTTAAAAGTTATCATTAAATGGATCATAATACCAATAATACTTATAATGAACTTTCCTAAGTTCATTTGTAAAATAATCGGGAATCCTAAACGAATATATACACATAACGACAACACGAACGAAACGGACAAATCCAAGTATCAGAGCGAGCGCGCCGCGGTGAGCTGGCCGCGCCGCGGTCCTAACCTGGACGGTTTTGGTTTTTTTTGTTGAGTTGTGTGAGTCATCAAAACGTGGCTAGCCTTGAAACATCTGTCCCATACGTATCAACACCTCCCTTATTGCAGAAAATAACTCTCCAAACCCACATACAAGTCTTCCCCTTTCATTTTACAATCACACACACACATATCATCTTAACTCTCTCTCTCTCTCTTTCTTTGAAGTAAACACACACAAAACACACACATTCCTTTCATTCCTTCACCTTGTGGCTGTGATTTTCAGTAAATAAACACCAAATTCCATCACAATAAATCGTTGTTATCATCAAGGGGAGCTAGGGTTAATCATCCATGGGTTGCATGTATTGATCTCCTTCATTTTTGGGTCAAAGATCACCACCAAAGCATCAAGAAATTCCATCAAGTCTTTTTAGATCATCACATCTTCATTTTCTTTGAGGTATAATAACCTATCCTCACTATTTTGAATATGATTTATCAAGTGCATGTATCATCTAACTAGATAGAAATGAGTTTTATAAAATTTGATGGTTAAAAATCTTTGAAATCAAGTTTTACAAATATGTATATAGATCTTTGATTTAGATGATGGAAAAGCTTTACAAAATGGTTGTTTAAAAGGTGTTTTGATGATTCCATAACTTGCATGTTTAAACTTATTACATCAAAAGATGATTTTCCAACATAAAACAAATTTTGTAAAAATTGAAGTGTCTGCAGTCGTGACCGCGCCACGGTGCCTCCACCGCGAGGCGGTTGTGGTAAAGTTACGACCGCGGCGCAGTCACCCCACCGCGAGGCAGTCGTTATCCAGATTTTGGAAACTTTGTAAATCCGTTAAATTTGCACCTTAAACTTGTTATATTATGAACCGTTATTAACGGTGAGTGTATTTTGTTTTGGGAGGAAGATTGTCCTCATCACCACGTCACCGAGGCCTTTGGTTCCTTGTTCTTTGCTTGAATATCCTAGCAGGTGCTAACGGTAACAATCGTTTTCTCTCAAATTCCTCATTTTCCTTATCCATCGTAATTCGGTTTTAGCCTTGAAAACGGTTAGGAGTAAATATTAGACCAACACTTAATGTATTGTCGGATTTGGATTGAGAATGGACGAAATATGTTAAAATGTAATCTAACCGAAAGTATCGTAATTAACTCATTATTGTATTATGTATTATGAGGAAGATTTAAAGTGTAACTTGTTATGAAGCGAGAAAGTGTACGGATTTTGGACAAATATTTTATGAACGCGGAAGTGCTGCCGGATTTTCCATTCTCGACTTTGCGACATTAAAACACTTAAATACTTAAAAGTAACATATTATACAATAATATTGTCTTTGGACTCAAAGACGCCAACGCAATCAAAAATATCATAATATTACCTAAAACGGATGTTTTCAACCTTTTTGCGACATATTAATCTTCGCCACATATTTGATCATCGTTTTAAGTCATAAAAAAATATGTTTTGCGGCAAACTTTATAAATGGATTTGAAAAGGTATTTTACTCTAAACATTTTGGTATGAAAACACTCCAAATTATTCAAAGTGTCAAATTGGACTTTTAAATTGATTTTGACTTTAATAAGTCAACATAATTGACATTTGACTTTCATAAGTCAACATAATTGACCTTTGACTTTTATAAGTCAACATCTTAATTTTGGTCGACATAATGAACATTTGTATTAATAATCCTTTCGATTCGGAGATATCATTTGCTTCCAACGGTCGCTGTTGACGTGAAAGATCGATATCTTGCCGATCGGCCCTTTTCTGGCGCGGAACATCGTCTTCTTAATTCGTCATCCTTATTCGACTTATTAATCGTTGGAATATTATATTTAACTTAATCTTAACCGACAAGGCTAAACCGGACCTAGACTTATAGAGATACTGAGACTATGTTGTTTATTGTTTTAAGGCACTTAGGCGGTGGAGTTGTAGCTCTGTGTTTGGTGTACCCGATATTTGTTTGCTGAAGCTTTATCAGTGAGTTATTCGTAGCCCTTGTCTTAAATACTTTTGGGCTGTAAAGCGTATTTTGAATTGTCTGTGTATTTTTAAACTGTCTGCATAAGTGCGGAAACATTACTGATTATCTTGTTTACCCAGTGAATTTGGTCTGCCTTAGTTTTAAGCGTTTAAGCCATGGTGGCTCCCCTCTAATACACTCGTTAAGCTTTTGCCCGTGGTTCATATGTATAGATCTGTATTGGGTTATGTACCTAACCCGCATTCCTCTGTAGGCTGTTACTACGAGCGGATGTTATGACCTTTGTTTTAAACTGTATGATTAAACTGTTTGCCTTTTGTTTAACGCACCTTAGGATAGGGGATTAAACTGATTGGTTCAGGATCGAGGTGTATGACTACTTAGGCATAGTACCTTTCACCAATTGGATGTATAACAAGATATGTTTTTGAACTGATGATGATTATTGAAATTTGTCGATGGGTCACTTTTACTTTGAAATTGTGAATAATTCACCAACATGTTGTTGATGTCGTTTTAACGCTTTGCAGGAAACTAAGGATTCCTGTTGATCATGCCATTTGTGCTTTTGGGATATTTGTCTTGTGTATTTCGGAACTTGCGATACTTGTTGAAATGTCCTTGATGTTCCACTTTGTTTTGTTTGTAATACATTCGTACTCGGCGATTTGACGCTTTTTGAATTTGTAATGTATTTTGTAAACACTTGGCATGATTAATGTTATTTTGATGTTGGTTTATTGGTTGTATTGTTGTAATCTTGAGTCATGATATTATAACTGGAACATTCCGTGTTTCCGCTATAAGCGGGGTGTGACATCAAATGTGTATTGGCTATAATTCAAATGCTTACAATGGTTTTCCTGGTCACGACAATGAAGCTAGAATTCATCACAAACCATCTGCAAATTCAGAAACTTCTGGAATTGGTGATAGAGAGACTCTCTACAAGGCTTTTGTAGCAAGCTATGAAGCTTTTGTTGCTGGTAGTCTTAATCAAGCACAGTTGGAAATAGAAGACCTGGAACAGCTTCATCCAAATGACTTGGAAGAGATTGATCTTAAGTGGCAGATGGCTATGGGCAGTGTGAGGGCAAACATATTTTTTTAGAGGACTGGGAGAAATAACTTCAGGAAAGAGACTGGTGAGAAGATGGGGTTTGATAAATCAAAGTTGAAGTGTTATAATTGTGAGGACTATGGGAACTTTTCAATGGAATCCAGGGCTCCAAGGAGGATGACCAACAACAACGGCTATCAAAGAAACAATCAACAAACTGATCAAAAGAAGATAACTTGACCTGTGATGAAGAATGGGAAAAAAGAGGCAACTTCAAGTGGGAAGGCTTTAATCATCGTTGGTGAGTGGGACTATAAGAACAAGTCTGTGTCTGCATTAATGAGTAAAATTTCTTTTGTCACCACATATGAGGTACTTTCCAACACTTACACTCTAGCCTGTTTAAATATTATTAAATATACAAGAGAACATAACCTCAGTTTAATTAAAGAGATTGATTTAATAAAGTTTCATCAAAGAGAGTTTTTAAACAAAGAAATGGTTTATAAAGAAAGAATAGACTCGTTGATGAATGATGTTGATGCATATAAAGGAAAACAGGGAAGGTTGGAAACTCAACATGAAAACTTGTTTGAAAGATTTCAAAAAGTGTCAAATGAATTTAAAGAGTCAAAAATTCATGTTGTGAAATTCAAACTATCATCAAAGACTTTGAATGGAATTATTGAGCATCAAATGGTGCATAAAGCAAAGGCAGGTATTGGATTCAATGTAGTACCTCCCTCATTCAATGATAACTACTCTGTTAAGCCTGAATTTACATCATTCAAAAGTGGTTTGCTTGTTGAAATTTATTTTGATGACTCATCTACTTTAAATGCTAAAATAGAATTGATTGAAACCTGTTCATCTGTGAATAATGTGAATAATATGCCTGCGGTTTCTAGTCTAAATGCAGTTTTTAATTGTGTAGCAGGTAGAAATTTAGAAAGTTCAGGAGTAAAGGAAGGTGTTTGTGAAGGAAGTGTGGATGTTTGTAATAAAGTAAAACTAATAGAAATAGAGGATGAGTATGTTGCACCTATTCATGATTGTAAAAATGGAAGATGCTTTCTTTTTCATGACTTTGATGTGTTAAATGTTTCTGTGGATGAACTTGTGTTGAATGATATTGTCTTGAATACACCTGTTACTGAATGTGTGAATGATTGTATGCATGTTTGTGTGAATGAATCTGTGATTAAATGTGAGAAAACAAAAATGTTTGACATGCAAAAAGAAACATAAAGTAGAAGAATGTTGGTTAAATTCTAAAAGGAATGTTTCTAAATGTGTGTTAAATTTTGAAAATTTGAAATTTGGAAGGATTGATTTTAAAAAGTACATAGATGAGAAAAATGCAAAATCAAAAGATGTGAATGTTCTGAAATTTGGTAGAACTAATCCTGCAATATTAAATGGTTACCCAAGTTAAACTTTTTGTAGAACTTAGAATAGTTTTTATGGTTTCTAATATATAGTGTAATAAACATTCACCCCTTACCTATAAATAGGTAAGGGGTGGGATAATTTATATGACTTTTGGTGATTCTTAATTTTAACATTTGGTATCAGAGCAGGATACTCTCAAAAGTATCTATTCAATTCGACTAGCTTCATTCGAATAAGCTCATTCGAATAAGACCATTCGACCAACATTTCAAGATACACGAATAGAACTTGTATTCGTGTACATTGATTTTCAGTCGAATAAACTCATTCGTGTGAAGAAATTTAAAAATATTTGTATTCGTTTAAAATTATTTGTGTGAAGAAATTCGGCTTAGTTGAAAAGAAGATCGAATGGAGAAATTCGTTTGAAGATTGGGTTAGGGTTTGAAGTATTTAAAGATTCAAACAGAAATATTCGAATAAAGGTGTTCGAATAGAGTCATTCGAACAGGAGTATTCGAATAGGGATTCGAATAAGTAGCTCGGACAAAGATCTCGGATAGTTTCGGACAGAGTTCTCGGGTAACCTCGGAAAAGTGTTAGAACGACTAGGAAAAATACACAACTCCATTTGAATAGATCGATCACGGTAATTTTGCTCAGAAATTCGAATTACACAAGAAGTGGAGAATTTGAACGAAGAAAAAATTACTAAGTCATCATTCGAATTAGTTTGTAACACACACGAACTTAACCATTCGAATAGTCCTTAAGCTCAAACGAACTCAGTAACCATTCGAATAGGATTTCAACCTACACGAACTCAATAATCCTTAGAACAGTTTTTCAACCTACACAAACTCTATTACCATTCGGATACATTTTAAACTCACACGAACTCAATATGTAACATCCCGGTTCTCGAAAATTAGAATATTTCGTAAGTATTTATTTATTTATGATAAATATGTTTTATATTTATGTTTATTTTAGAAATTATATATATAAAGGACTAGAATGGTAAGAAAAATAGTTAGTTGCGGTTAGAAAGGACTTATATGGTTAACAATATTAGTAATTCGAGATTTTGAGTATGGCTAGGATTGTGAGGTGTCAAGTGCAGAAATTTTAAGTTGTTTTGTGTGTGTCCTTGAGAGAAATCAAGAAATTCTAAAATTTTAGTAATTGAAGTTTGTTGTGGTGAAATTGAATCAAGATTAAGAGTAAGAAGACCTAGCTTAAGAGTATTTGGAGAAAAGAAGGTGAGTTTATATACTTGATATTAATTGATGAAATTTGAGTTATGCTAGTGTGTTATAATCTTATTTAGATGTTTAATTAGAAGTAGAAATGCTTAATTGATAAAATTAGGTTTTTAATAATTTGGGGATAATCATGAGAATTGGTAATTTGAGCATTTGGGTATGTTAATTTAATGTTGGAATTGTATGTTTTAGTTCTATGAATGAGATAGAATATGGTGTTATGATTACTCCAATTGGTGTTGCCAAATGGGTCAAATGACCCAAGGAGTGGCAAATGGGTAGAAATTGGTTAAAGAGAAGAAATGACAATTTTATGCAATGTGCCTATTATGAGTATAATACAGATGATGATTTGAAAATGCTTCTATGTATGTTAAAAAGCTTAATGGGTCAAAGACCCCAAAAAGTGGCAAGATGGGTAGAAAACGGATAAACAAGTTAATGTTAAGATTTTAGAAAAGATGTGTAACAAAGTTGTTAGTTATGTTTTCGTTATGAGTTATTGAAAGCTATAGTTGTTTTTGTGTTATAAACTCAGATTTAAAAGACAAAGGGAAGGGGGAAGCAACGAGAGAGTAGTAAACGTACTTCGACATCGAGGTGAGTATACGAGGCTCATTTTCATATTGTTATGTGTTTAAAATTGTGTATTAATATCTTAAAGATTGACAAGTATATTATCTCAAGTTATAGTTAAAGTTGTTAGCGGAAATAGGAATTAGAAGTGGCGTAAACTAACGTGTAAGTGCAGGAATCAATCAAAAACGGAAATCAGCCCTGCTACTAGCCTATATGCGCCGCACCTAGGCTATGGTGCGCCGCATCTGGCACTCAGTAGGCAAGGGTGATTTCCAGACTTTTTAGTTGTGGAGCAGTTGTCTTAGATGCGGAGCAGTTAGTGCCTAGACCAGTTTTTAGCGATTTTTAAAGTAGTTTAACTATGAGAATGATATCCTAAACCATAATTAAGTTAGAGATGAATAGAGAAGACATTTATATGTCGAAAAGATGTAGAATCGACTTTCGTTAGTCGGGAAGATGTTAGAATCAACTTCATTCATATCGCGAAAGTATGTAATGAAGTGAGAACCAACTCTATATAGTTGGAGGAAGAGAATGATAAGACTCTAAATAGTCTTAGAGATGCATTAAGATATGACTAAGTATATTCACTAGCTTAATGCTAATGTATTTGTTGATTGTTATGTTTGTAGGTAAAAAGGATCTCTATATCGCAAGGCAAGCCATGTAAAGAACGGATGGGGACCTTAACATAATATTAAATCTTTTGTAATGAGCTTCCGCTCAAAAAGTTATGAACGTTATTTTAGTAGAAGTAAAACAATAACTTTTATTTGTCTAAGTTATGTAGATGATGTAGAAAACCGTTAACGTTGTAAAATGTTTATTTATAAAAAAAAATTAAAAAAAAATTGTGTGTTTAAAGATCCTAGTGTTACACCATATCATTTGAACCAGTCTTCATCATACACGAATTGAAGAGTTGAAACTTTTAGAAAGAGTATAAAACGATCAAATAGAATTTAAAATTATGATGTCAAGAGACCAAATGTCAATCGGTTCCGACACTAGAGCTCCAGTTCTGTTTCGTGGCGATTATGAGAAATGGAGAGCTTGATTTTTGGACTTTATCGAAAGACAAGACTTGGGTCAACAAATGCTAGATATTATCAGAAAGGGTCCAGTGAAGATCATGGTCAAGATCATCAACGAAGATGGAACGAAGAGTGATACTACAACCGAGAAGCTATTCACTCAAATGACGAACGATGAAAATAATTATCACAAAGCAAATCGTCTAGCTAGATCGCACATCATGAATGCCATTCCGAATGACATCTTCAGGAACATTTATAGTCACAAGACCGCAAAAGAAATGTTCGATGAGCTAACCAAGCAACTCCAAGGAAGTAAAGCGGGTCAAATCATAAAGATGATTGGAGCTATGTACAAATTTGAAGAATTTCGACCGCTAGATGGAGAAATGCTTGAGCAAACCTACAATCTCTTTTGTGGGTTACTCAATGAGTTAAGGAAAAACGGCTTTGTGAAGACTCATCTTGAAGCAAACGTGAAATTCATGAATACACTTAAGCCAGTCTGGAAACGTTTCACTTCAAACCTAAAACAAAACATCAACATTCAGACAACTCCAGTACATGATGTGTTTGAATGTTTAATGCAAAATGAGGAGGATGTTATGGAAATCATGGAAGAAACAAAGACTAAGTCAAATAAGGAGAATGATCCATTAGCACTCGTGTTTAACAAGATCGATGAAATATCGATGAAATCTTCAAAGAGTGAGAAATCGTCCCAATCAAAGGTATTTCTTCACAACATCCAACAATCTTCCAAATACTCTGTATCGTTTCCTGATGAAGAAATGGAAGGCATTCAAACCAGAAATTCTGATGAAAATTTTGAGGAAGAAATCTCACAAATGATTGCTTTACTATCCAACATGGTTCAGCGGAAATTTGGAAAGTCAAATGGTCAAAGATTCCAATCAACTCAAAGGTCTCAAAACAACAACAAGTATCAGGGTCGTTCTTCATACAATAATGCTCAAGCTCCACACAATCAAGGTCAACAATCAACAACTCAAATCACTCAAGAGGAGTCAAACCAAGAGACGCCAAAGGATAAGAGTACGGTTATTTGTTTCAAGTGCATGGAGCCGGGGCATTTTACTAGGGATTTCAAGATGAAAGTGGTGAAGAATTCAGAATACTACCGCAAAAAGATGTTTGAGAAGAAAAGGGAATCTGGAGGAGAAAAAGGGCAAGCTTTTCTAACTGATGATGCACACTGGATGAGCGATTCCAACAATGAGGAAAAAGCAAGTGCACACTTCGCTCATATGTCATTGATTGCTGATGCTGATATCGAGGAACCTGATGAAGATGAGGTATATCAATATATCTATGACCCAGTTAGAATGGAAACTTGCATTTTTCAAATGAAACTTATTGACTCAAAACTTCGTTCTAAACGTGAAACAATTAAAGAGCTTGAACCTAAAAATTATAAACTTCTTGAAAAGAATCAAAAATACATTTCTGAATTTTCGAGCATGAAAAGTCACATTAAACAACTCGAGGACGAAGTTTTGAGTCATAAGATGAACGAGAAAAATATGAATGAATGTGTGTGTGTGAAGCAACTATCAAATGTCAACAATTGATAAATCATAATAGCTTTCACCAAAGTGAAGTTGAACGTATTTCCATAGAAAATTTGGAATTATGTTCAAAGTTGAAAGATTTGGAATTAGAATTTGTCAAACATGGCCAAACTGATTAAACGATTCACTTAAACATGACCGAAACAATTAAACTTTTACATAAAAAGGATGGTGTTGGTTTTGATGAAAACACTTTTGTTGAAAATCCGAAATTTCTCAAACGAGCCATATCAAAGTGTTGCTCCCTTTACCATTTTGATTTCATACAAAATTAGGAGCAAACATTGATAGGTTAGTCTTTATTAATGCTTCGAAGGAAGAAATTTTGGAAGAAAAGTTTGTGAGGATGCAAAGAGGAAATGGGGAAACAAATGTAAAATGGGTTTTGAGTATTATGGAACAAATAACAAGTATTTTGAACAAGATTCTCCTAATACATACAAACCTAAAACAAATGATTGGAAACCCGAAAATGCGATTCCTACGTTTTCAAAATAACAAAATGCGAGTGGGCAACCTTCGAAAGTGTTATATTATACACCAACGTTGATTCTAGAACAACATTTGGAAGTATTGCAAACTTATATTTTTGATATCACAATTTCATATGAATTGCAAACCACATGTTTTCTGAAACAATTGGAAAAATACGAAAGTCATTTTGAAAGGATGGAAAGAGAAAATTTTCGACCTGAGAGAAAAGCAAACACAAATGTGAAATTGCTTGCAAACGAAAAATTGGAGTATGGGAAACTGTGGGAAAAGTTTTGCATCCTACAAGAACACGTAAAATCAATTTCAAATGTGTCAACGTCCTCAAATGCTCACGTCCCTAAATCACAATTTCATCAAATAGTAATGTTTTATCAAAAGGCTTTAAATGATAAAGAACAAACCATTGATCTTTTTCAAAAACGAATTGAGTTACTAAATGTGTCTAAACCAATTATCTCAAAAGAGAAAATTTTTAAAACACCATCTCCAAAGATTCATTCCACGGAAAAATCAATGGAAAATGGTTCGTTTAAAAGTTCAATCAAAACGAAAGATTCGGTAAAGACAAATTAACAAGTAAATCTACAAAACATGTCAAGTCTCAAGAAGTTAAACCTAAACGAGATATTACCAAATTGGCAACTAAACTTTATTTTGATTCAAAATGCATAAATGAATGGTTTGATTCTGATGAAACTTTTGATGCTTCATTTGATAATTTTAGAAAACAACGCAAGTAACTCCTAAAATTGCAAAGCAACCTAAGGTAGTTAAACCGTCAAACGTGACTTCCAAAGTTGAAAAGATAACTAAGGTAGTTACACCGTCAAAAGTGCCTACCAAAGTTTCTCAGCAAACTAAGGTTGTTACACCGACAAAAGTGACTCCTAAAGATGCTAAGCAATGTAGGGTAGTTACTAAATCAAAAGTGATTTCTAATAATGTTTCCATTGTTTCAGTGCCATGGAAAGGGAACGTAAAGAGTATTTGGAAGGAAAAGAATGAAAATATTGAAGTCAAGACAAACGGGGGGCCGAAGAAGCAAGAGTCAAAAATATTTGTAGTTAATAAACTTGTAATAGAAATTTCTTGCAAAATAATGTGTCATTTGTAAATTCGAAAGTTGTAAATCGATGTTTGAAAACAATGCTTGATTTTGGATTTAAATATAATAAAGTTGTCGATGCATCATTTAATCCTGCAATTTTTAACAAAAAAAGGACACATTTTTAAGTGGGTACCTAAATCTTCTTAAATTGTATTGTGCAGGGCCGTCATGTGTGGTATTTGGATTCGGGTTGTTCAAAACACATGACTGGGAGAGAGAATTTATTGACAAATTTTGCGAAGAAATGCTTGGGCACAGTACGGTTTGGGAAGGAATATTTTGGAACGATTGAAGGCGTTGTGGTTTTGAAGTACGATAAGATTACAATCAAGGTTGTGGCATATGTAAGGGATTTACATCACAACTTATTCAGCATCAGTCAGTTTTGTGATAAAGACCTGGAAGTGAATTTTCAGAAAACGGTTTGTGCGGTTCGTGATTATGCAGGGAAGAATATGATAACGGGATCAAGAAAGACAAATATCTACACAATCAACATGAAGCAGTACAAAACCGAAAAGAAATTGTGTCTTTTATCTCAAGCTGATTCACAAGATACGTGGTTATGGCATCGAAGACTTTCTCATCTGAATTTCAACAACATCACGAAGCTTGCAGTTAATGGTTTAGTCACCGGACTTCCTAAACTCATGTTCGTAGGATCGACTTTGCGATGCATGTGAAAAGTGAAAGTTAACAAAAACTTCGCATTCTTCAAAGCAAGTTTGGGATACAACGCATGTCTTTCAACTAATCCACATGGATTTTTGCGGACCAATGCTAGGGGAGAGTCGAAGTAAGAAGAAATATGTTCTTGTGATTGTCGATGATTTTTCTCGGTTCACTTGGGTGTATTTTCTTCATTCGAAGTCAGAAACTCCGGATATTGTGATTTCCTTAATCAAAAACAAGCAATTGCATTCGGAGCATTGTGTGAAGACTATTCGTTCGAATAATGGAACGGAATTCAAAAATCATGATCTCAATGATTTTTTAGCAAAGGTGGGTGATTTTCTAAATGATCTCAAAAATTGCATTCGGAGCATTGTGTGATTTTCTTCATTCGAAATCATGATCTCAATGATCTCAAAAATTCAAAAATCAAAAATCACACATCAATATTCGGCGCTCGAAATCCACAACAAAATGGAGTCGTTGAAAGTCGTAATCGGACACTGGTGGAGGCTGCAAGAATGATGCTTTCCTATTCCAAATTACCTCTTTCATTCTGTGCCGAAGCAATTTCCACCGCTTGCTTTACTAAAAATCGTTCGACAATCAACAAACGATTCCTTATCACTCCATACGAAATAATGAATGGTCGCCCTCCGAATCTCAAGTGTCTACATTTTCTTGGGTACAAATGATTTGTGTTGAACGATAAAGATCAATTGGGAAAATTTGATGACAAGATGAAGCGGTGTTTGTCGGATATTCTTCGGAATCAAAGGCGTATCGTTTGTACAATGTTCGGACAAGGGTAGTTGTGGAAAGTGTGAATGTGTCCTTCGATGAGTTTGGCATAATGACTTCAAATTTATTTCAACAAGGAAACTCAAGTGAATACTTCTCCACCAATCTCGGAACATTTTTTCGACACTTTGTACTATTTCAATGATGAAGACTCACGTCGTACACGAACTCCTATCTCAACAAAAACACCAAATGATCAAGAAAACTCACAGGAACAACAAGAAACCTCAAATGACCAACAAGAAACCTCAAATGAAGAATCCTCGATCAATGATAACCCCGATTCATCACATGTTGATACACCAGAATCTTGAAATGTTCAAGATGATATCTCCGAAGAACCTTCCACTCCACAATCTAACTCAATCATTACTCCGATTTCTACACCACTTGAAACCACTCCAATTGTTCAACAACCAACATCATTAACTCAACATGTCAAGTTGTGGACGAAATATCATCCTCTCACTTAAATCATCGGAAGTGTGAATGACCGCGTTCGAACTAGAAAGGCAACGGGAAATGAATGTCTTGTCTCGATATTCTTAAGCACGATTGAACCGAAAAACATCAAGGAGGCTTTTACAGATCCTCACTGGATAAACTCGATACAAGACGAGTTGAATCAATTCAAACGTTTGGATGTTTGGGAAAAGGTTCCTCGACCAAAGGATCGTTCGATTGTAGGGGTCAAATGTTGGAGATATCAAGTCAAATGGTGAAGCTTCCAAAATAACCAAGTCATAGTTTAGAGTAGATTTGTATCAATTCGGTCTCTCCAAATTGTTTAATAATGTGTAGAGTTTAGGAAGGTTTCTGTTCGGGGGAACTAATTCTTTACCGAATTAGTTCAAGTTCCTCCGAACTGAACCAACTAAACTATAAGTTTATGCCTACTCCGAAATGGTTTTTAATAAACATAAGAATGGCATTTATGTAATTGTTAGGTAGCTTAGGTCTATAAATAGTGGCTAGCGATCATGTAATATGCATGCTTTTGAACAAAATATTTCATGTAACTGAATTTCCCGCCCAAATACCATTTTCATCCTACTTTTTCATTCATCGTTGATTACTATCTCTAAATCATTCGTTCGATCAATTACATCTAATTCCGCTAGTTGTAATTAAGACCTTACACTTGTTGATAGTTGTTGAGGATTTGTGAGACCTGACAAGTGGTATCAGAGCTGGTTATCAATATAATTTGATTCAGCTTAGCTATAGTCGAAGTGTTTGAATAAGCCGAGGATTTAGAAGATCTAAGATCAACGCGTTTGTTTGAGGTTTGAATTTTTAAATTTTGGCGGTAAGATTTGATTACTAGACAATTGCATTAGTTTAATCGAATTAAGTGTCCTCTACTTTGAGTTTTAGTGTTATTAGTAAGATTCATTAAGATTTCAGTGATTTTAAGTGATCTATAGTCTATTTGAGGTTAATCAATTAGTCCAAATTAAGTACTCATCTCTCCAATTTAAAATCAATTGCAAAGCTTCATCATGTCTATTATTCCAGTAAACATTCCTGCAGGGAGATATGATAACGAAATCGGTTCCGGTGGTAGGCCTCCTAAGTTTTTAGGTCAGGACTTTATGATATGGAAATTGAGATTCAAAGCTTTTGTATACTCTAGAGATAGACAGATTTGGGCCTCTATTGTCAATAGACCGCATAGGCCAATGGTTCAGGAGACAGGAGGAACTGTTATGATAGATCTGGATCCTGAGAGGTATACTGAGACTGATAAAGCTTATTGACGGAGACTTCAGAGCTTTAGGAGCAGTAATTCTAGCTTTACCTACAGAAATCTACAACAACTTCAAGGGTTGCTCATCATCAAAAGAACTAATGGATGCCATGGGACTAAGGTATGAAGGAAGTATTGAGCTAAAGGAAAGCAGAAGAGACATGCTAAAGAAACTGTATGAGGCTTTTGAATATATCAGAGGTGAAAGTCTATCTAGGCAGATCTCGAGGTATTCTGTTTTGGTGAGTGATTTGAAAACTGCTGGAATAATGATGAAGGAAAGTGACATTATGAAGAAAGTGCTAGGATCTCTTCCACTTAAGTGGGCTGTACAAGTGATGATCATTAAGAGAACAAGAAATATGAACACCATGACACTTGTTGAGCTAACTGGAGTTCTTCAATCATATGAAGTTGATATGCAGTTGGATGAAAAGAAGCAGTCCCAAAACTCTTTTGGATGTGCACTAAAAGCATCAACTCAAGTCAACGCATCTCATTATTCCAGTCAATCTTTGCCTCAACCTCAAACATATGCTAGTAATTACTCTGGAGACTGTCATTCCACAAGCTGTTGTTCTCAAACTCCAGTGTACAAGGGTCACTATGGTCAAACTACACCATCTACAATACTAGGGCCATAAGCTATGGGTGATAGAGAGACTCTCTACAAACTCCAATGTACAATGGTCACTTAATCAAGCTGAATTAGTAAGAGAAGATCTAGAACATCTTCATCCTGATGACTTAGAGGAAATTGATCTTAAGTGGCAGATTGAAATGATGAGTGTTTGGGAAAACTGTTTCTTCAAAAAGACTGGCAGGAATAATTTTAGAAAAGAAAATGGTGACAAAATGGGATTTGATAAGTCTAAAGTAAAGTGTTACAACTGTCAAGAAAATGGGCCCTTTGCAAGGGAATGTAGAGCACCAAGAAGAAGCAGTCAAAACAATGGATATCAAAGGACCTATCAACAAACTGATCAAAAACAAATCACTGGATAAGAATTGAAGAATGACAGAGAAGAATCAAGCTCTAGTGGAACAACATTGATCACATTTGGAGAATGGGATGAGGTTGTTGAGAAGGACTACAAGAATAAGAGTGTGTCTACTTTGATGAGTAAAATCTCTTCCTCTGTCAACATTGATGAGGTACTTTCAAATACTTCCACTCTATCTTGTTTACACACTGTTAAATATATAAGAGAGCATAATTTGAGTTTAATTAAAGAGATTGATTTGATCAAGTTTCATCAAAGAGAGTTTTTAAAGAAATAAAAAGGTTATAAAGAAAAAAATAGACTTATTGACACGTGATGTAGATGCATACAAAGGAAAACGGGGAAGGTTGGAAACTCAACATGAAAACTTGTTTTAAAGATTTCAAAAGGTTTCAAATGAAGTTAAAGAATCAAAAATTCATGTTGAGAAATTCAACCTTTCATCAAAAACTTTAAGTGGAATCATTGAGCATCAAATGGTGCATAAGGCAAGGGAAGGTATTGGATTCAATGCAGTACCTCCTCCTTTCAATGAAAACTACTCAAGTAAGCCTGAATTTACATCATTCAAAAGTAGTCTGCTTGTTGAAAATTGCTTTGATGAATCATATGCTCTACATGATAATTTAGAATCACATGAAAATTGTTCTTCTATGCACAACATGAATTCACTGTCTAATAATACTAGTCTAAATTGAACTTCTAATTGTCTAGCAGGCAAAAATTTAAAAGGTCAAGAAGTTATCGATGGTATCTGTGAAGAAAGAGTTAAAGATTGTAATAACTTAGATTTACTTGAAATTCAAGAGGAATTTGTTGAACAAGTACACAATTGTCAAAATGAGAGATGTTATATGTTTCATAATTTGAACATGAATGTTAGATGTGGAGAAGAAATTGTCTTGAATGATATTGTGTTGATTAATTCTGAAATTGTTTCTGCATGTGTGTATGTTAATCAATCTGAATCTGTTAATAATTTTGTGCTTAAAAGTGAAGATGTTGAACATTAAAAGATTAAACTGAATACATCTAAAAGGAAACCAAGATGCTTAACTTGCAAAAAGAAACATAAAGTAGAAGAATGTTGGCTAAAGTCTAAAACGGAAATGTCTTTGATGGTATGTTAACTTCTGTAAATTTGAAATTTGGAAAAATTGACTTCAAGAAATACATGGATGGGAAAACAACAAATTCAAAGAGTGTAAATGAGCTGAAGTTTGGTAAAATAAATCTGACATTGCTAATTGATTTGAAAACATCCAAATTAAAGTATTCCATGTCCAAGTTAAAAGAGTTAAATTCAGAAGATAATGTGTTGAATTTGAAAAAAATGAGAGTTAATTCGGAAAAACACATTATCAAAAAGCTAGTTCGGATAAAATTCGGTTGAACAACAAGGATTCGGATATAGATAGCATTTGTTCGGATAATACCAAATATGATTTAGAATTTTCCATGTTTGATTCTAAAAGAAAAGTGCACGATTATTTCAAATTTAACAAATTCAAAGGACTATCTTCAAAATTTAGAAAAGTGTGGATTCCAAAATCTCACTAAGTTGTAACTTTTGCAGAGGAAGTTCACAAATCCTTTAGAAGCCAACACTTGGGTAGTTGATAGTGGATGCTCAAGACACATGACATGAAATATCAAATTGTTACATTATTTCAGTGCCTTTAGAGGAGGAGATGTTTCATTTGGTGAAGATATGGGTGGATGGATACCTGGAAAAGGTAATTTGACAAATGGATCATTGACTCTGGGTCAGGTGGTTTATGTCACAGAATTAAATTGTAACCTGCTTTAAGTGTCTCAGGTATGTGACAATAATGTTTATGCTCTTTTCTCAAAAGATTCCTTTTATATTCTTCAAGATAAATTTTTCATTCCAAAGGACATGATTGTTACTCAAACACCAAGATGTGAAGACCTGTATATTTTACACATGAACACTGCTCAATCAAAAGACTCATAAAGTTGTTTCATATATAAAACTACTGGAAAAGAGTCTGATTTGTGGCATAGAAGACTTTGACATGTCAATCTTAAGTGCATGAATAAACTGGTCTCAGACAATTTGGTGTCTGGTTTACCTAAAAAGAGTTTTCATCTAAATGACCATTGTAATTCATGCCTTAAAGGAAAACATCATAATCAATTTTTAAACTAAAGACTCAAACTTCAGTAGATACAGTTCTTCACCTTCTACACATGGATATATTTGGTCCAGTAAGTGTAAAGAGTCTTGGCATGAAATCTTATTGCTTAGTCATCACTGATGATTATTCAAGATTTTCATGGGTCTTTTTCTTAGCTCATAAAAGTGAAACACCTGAGCTAATAAAAGACTTTGTTACTAAAATTGTAAACTTTTGTGATAAGAACGTTAAGATTATTAGATGTGAAAATGGCACAGAATTTAAGAATTTCACCGTGAATGACTTTTGCACTCTTAAAGGAATTTTTAGACAATATAGCTCCCCAAGAACTCCACAGCAAAATGGAGTTGCAGAAAGGAAAAACAGAACTTTAATTGAGGGAGCTAGAGCCATGTTAGGAGAATCTTCATTACCTGACGCATTTTGGGCTGAAGCAATAAACACTATGTGCTTTGTCAGTAACAGAATTCACATTGTTAAGAGATTAAGAAAAACATCTTATGAATTGTTTTCTGGTAGAAAACCATTTGTAGGATTTTTCAAAGCTTTTGGCTTTCAATGTTCCATTTTAAACACCAGAGACAAACTAGAAAAATTTGATTCCAAAACAAATGATGGTTACTTCCTTGGATATTCTAGTGTTTTAAAGCCTATAGAATCATTAATAGAAGATCTAGAATCATAGAAGAATCAATCAATGGGATATTCAATGAATATACACAAAATGTTAGCAATTCAGATGCTAAATGGTTGTTTGATTTAGACACAATTCATTTAATAGTGTTTGCAAAGATGTTACAAAACAAGTGCAGGTATAAACAAAGAATGTAGCAAATGCCGAAGACAATGATGACTTTATTCTAGGAAGACCAACAAATGCAAGTGCAAGCTCATCTAATTTGAATCAAGATCACAGCGATGCAAAGGATGATATTGGAACTGGAGATCTTTCTTAGCGTCAAACTGATGCAGATATTTCTCAAGAAGGAGACATTCCAGTGAATTCTGGAGATCAAGGCAATATTGTTCAAGATCAAGAACTGCATGATGATGAAAATCATGATGATTTGGGTGCACAACATTCCACTGAATGTATTTCAGTTGAACAAGTTAATGAAGAACTCAATTCTAGTAATCCACAAGTCAATTCAGAACTTCAAGGAAATTTGGATGGATTACAAGAAAATTCAAGTGCACAAAGAGAAATGGAAGAAAATTCGGGGAATATTCAGTACAATTCGGAAGAAGGAAATGAGACTGATCTTGATGAGACACAACTCAACACTGATGATCAAATGCAAAATCTATCTACTGAACCAAGCCATGAACAACTCAGTGAAGCAACTTCTGAACCCTCACTTTTAGATAATGTTGTCCTTAATCAAACAAACCCTTCTACTAATATTACTGAGTAAATTAACTCATTTTTAAAAGTTCACAAAACTCATCCCCTAAGTAATATTATAGGAAATTTGCATGATGTTGTCAAAAGTAGAAGTAGATCTGGTTTAGTAAATCTTTGCTTATTTTCTTGCTTTCTATCTCAACTGGAACCTAAAAACGTTGAAATTGCTCTAACCATAAATAGTTGGGTAGAAGCCATGCAAGAGAAACTGTTGCAATTTAAGGTTCAGGAAGTAGGTAATTTGGTAGAAAGACCAATAGGAGCAAATGTGCTTGGTGTTAAATGGATCTTTAAGGTTAAGAAAGATGATAGGGGAATAATTGTGAGGAATAAGGCAAGCCTAGTTGTAAAAGGATATACTCAAGAATAGGGTATTGATTATGAGGATGTTTTTGCTCCAATTGCTAGGATAGAGGCTATAAGGTTATTTCTGGCATTTGTTGTTTTGAGAACTTCAAGGTATATCAAATGGATGTAAAATCAGCATTTTTGTATGGACTTCTTGAAGAAATAGTTTATCTTAGTCAGCTCCTGGGTTTCTGGATCCTCAATTCCCTGTTCATGTGGTCAAACAGGACAAGGCATTGTATGGATTACATCAAGCTCCTAGAGCATGGTATGAGACATTGTCCAAGTATTTGATTGAAAAAGGTTATTTAAGAGGAACCATAGATAAAACGTTATTCATCAAATCAGTTGACCAGGAATCCATTTTTGTTCAAATATATGTTGATGACATCATTTTTGGTTCAACTTGTGAAAAACTATGTAAGGACTTTGAGCTTGTTATGAAGTCTAAATTTCAAATGAGCTCAATGGGTGAAATGTCCTTTTTCTTAGGACTTCAAGTTCAACAATTAGATAATGGCATTTTTATTAATCAGGCAAAATATGTCAAGGATATATTAACAAAATTTAGGTTTTCTGATTGTAAATCTGCTTCCACACCTGTTGACACTAGGGCCAAGCTACATCCAGACTTAGAAGGTGAGAGTGTTGACCAACATTTATATAGGTCTATGATAGGTTTCTTAATGTATCTTACTGATAGTAGACCTGATATTATGTTTGGAATGTGTCTTTGTGCTAGGTTTCAGGCTGCCCCTAAGGTATCTCACATAGTTGGTGTCAAGAGAATCTTTAGATATCTTAAGGGACAACCTTCATTAGGCCTTTGGTATCCTAAGAATTCTACCTTTGACTTCTATGCCTATACTGATAGTGACTATGGTGGCTGCAACTTAAATAGAAAATCTACCACAGGCGGTTGCCAGTTCTTAGGAAATAGGCTAGTATCTTGGCAATGCAAAAAGCAGACTTCTGTTTCACAGTCCTCTGCTGAAGCTGAATATCTTGCTGCTGGTTCTTGCACATCTCAAGTGTTATGGACTCAGAATCAGATGTTAGATTATGGCCTTAATTTCATGAACACACCTATTCACATAGACAACACAGCTGCCATGTTTATCACTAAGAACCGTGTCCAACATTCTAAAACTAAGCATATTGAGATTAGATATCACTATATTAGAGACTGCTTTGAAAAATATTTGATTCACTTAGTAAAGATTCATACAGACCTTCAATTAGCAAAACTTTTCACAAAGGCATTTGATGTAACAAGATTTAACTTTCTTGTTCAGGCTACTGGTCTTATAAATCTTGATTAAGTGTTTCATAAAAAAAAAATTAAAAAAAAATAAAAATAAAAAATTATGTACACATTTTTGAGGGGGAGAAAATAAATAAAATTCAAAAATAATGTGTTTTTCTCATTGAGTCTTTTTGATTTCTAGTATAGTCTTTTAATTCGGTTTATTTTTTAATTCAGAGTAATCTTTCTTCTTTTTCAGAAAAACTTGTATAGATAAAATCAAAAATATGTCCTTTTAGTTTGTAAAGATAAAACTCAAAAAGATTTTATTTCTATTATATTTTCAAGTTGTTAAGATAATAGAAAGATACAAAAACAGTGTCAAATCTAAATATGGTTCTCTAAAGCAAAATTTCTTGGAAAAAGAATCTTAGACATGAATTCCAAAGTTTTTAACATAGTTCATTATTTATAGAATTTCATGAAACCAAATGTTTATTCAAATGCACATATTTCTGTATTTTGAAAATTTTAACAACATGTGGTTTATTCATTGCATAAAATCACTAAAATTAATAACTTTTAAATGGGAATTCAGTGATTGTCAAGAAGAAGAAAAAAAAAAGGAATGTCATATTTTCGACAAATATGAGCATATAAATCTATTTATTCTAAAATAGTGAAGTGTTTAAAAGTGACCTTTTAATAATTTATTGACTTTGAGATCCTTGATGCTAACTTGATAAATGGAAACGACGGGTGAATAAGTCCAAAATTTTAATAAACTAGTCTTTTGTGCTCTAAGATCCTTAATGCTTACTTGATAAACGGCAAAGACATGGGAAAGAGTTGAACAATTGTACTAATTTGAACACATAAATCATGCATTTAATCAAAAATATCTTGAGAGAAGAAGCAGTTTATAAGGTTGAGAAATCATATTCTGGGGACTTTCAATATGGGTTGAAGATTAGTCATGAGTTCAATCAAAATTCTTTGAGTAAAATATGTCACAAAACTACTGTGTTTTCAAGTAAATATGATATAAATGCCATATTTTAGTAAAATATCAATTTTATTTATTTCTTCTTGTCAAGAATTGAAAAGTTTGATCGTTTATTAGGTCCCATTTAAACTATTAAAACTTGCAGTGAATGAATCTTTGACACAGGATGAACTATAATAAAAATACAGGTTTCAGCATTTTATAAAACATTTCCTTTCTTTTGAAAATTTGCTATTATGAACTATTTTATGAATTTCTGGAATATAAGTTTATGATTTTAAAAATGAAATTTCTGGAATATAAGTTTATGAATTTGCTATTATGAACTATTTTATGAATTTCTGGCTGTTGTTTTTATAGAAAATAATACTTTGAATTCAAAAATTCTAGGAAACATTATTGACTCTATCTCCTTTCAATTCGGAGTTAAATGTTTTTAATTCAGGGTCTTTGACTTCGTTGACTGAATGATAAAATTCCGAATGTTAATTTCAACTCGGCTTTATATTTTTTTTAATTCAGAGTCTTTGACTGGTTGGTAAAATTCGGAGTTTTAATTTCAATTCAGAGTCTTTTCAGTCGGAAGTTTTATTTCGGGATCGGGGAACTTTTGGTGGGAAATTAAATATATTATTTTTCTAATACATTATTTTATTAGTTTAAATTTTAAATAATTATTTTTTAATCAATAGCAGTTCTCTAAATTGATTCTAAATCTCTAATCCCAATATAGTTTATTATTATTTATTCCTCTGAGAAATTAAGCTTTAGCACTGCCGTTTCGTTTTCCTAGAGCCATTTTTCAAGAATTTTTTGCTTACTCTCTTTGCTTTATCTCTCAGTTTATCTAGTTTCAGTTTTCTTTAAGGTATATCTAAGCTATCTTATGAATGTATTGATGCAGTTTTCTTGTTTATTTTCATTTTTAATCATAATTTTGTGTAACAGATGGCATTAAGATACAAATCTAAGCATAATGTAGTTGCTTTTCTAGACATGACCCATTCAGAGTTTGATGATCAATGGAAGCTAGTGTTTGGCTTTCTAATCAACTCAAACTTGCGTGAGGCAATCTCAGAAAGTCTTGTTATGTACAACAACCCATTACAAGAATTCTAGGAAAAAGCAAGGTTTGAGGTCATTGATGGGGTAAGAACTATTACATCATGCGTACAGAGTGAAAATGTAATACTTACTGAGGATGTAATTAGAAGGGTTTTAAGTTTGAATGATGCTGAAGGGATTGATAAAGTAAGTATAGAGGAGATACAAACAGTGTGCAGAGAGATTGGTTATGAAGGAGATTTCCCTGATAACATGGTCAAGAAGGCAAGAGTGTCCTTCAACTGGAGATACTTGATCCATGTTTTGTTGTGCTGTATATCTGGGAGGTCTGGAGGATTTGATGAGCTTAATCAAACCCTAGCCTTTGTATTTGTGTGTCTCATTACTCAGAGAAGTTTCAATTTCTCTAGTTTCATTATGGACAACATGCAAAAAATGCTTGAAGGCACAACACAAATTTTTTGCTCTATCCTAGATTTATCCAAATGATACTTCACTCTGAAGTACAGGGTTTAATGATAGAAGGCCTGTAGGATCGATATGATTACTTAGATCAAGATTTATAAAAGAAGTTGCAGCGGATAAACACTTTGATATTCACAAGTTTATGATAATCGAATATTGTATATATAAAAACAATAAGAACAATAACACAATAACACAATAACGATTACCATCAAGCCTCAATCTATTAATAAATTAACAGACGTGTTTCTCTTAATACAAAGATCTATAAAAGACCTTGAGGCTAAACCTAGCTTTTCTAGGAAACATCTAACACAACCTCAATCTATTTGATCAGAATAGACGTGTTTCTTCTCTTTACAAGGATCAACTTGACCTTGAGGCTGAACAAAGGGGAACGATCTCAAGTGGTGAGATTGTTTGGTGTTTTCCTAAATAATAAACATGATGAAAAACCACACCTTTACAATGTCTAGAGATCTCTATATATATAGAGTCTCATATGACTTACATAAGGAAACATAGTTACATTAGGAAACCTAGTTATATTAGGAGACTAATTCTTTTAGATCTTTATCTTGAAAATCAAGTCTTCCATAACAGATTTGCAGCATTAGTAACTGAGAAGTAGTAACAGAGGAGTAGTAACTGAGCAGTAGTAACTGAGGAGTAGTAACAGAGCAGTAGTAACTGGGCAGTATTAACTGATGTATGTAACGCAACTCTAGAATAACAATCTCGACAATTTAATCCTAACAATCTTCCCCTAAACTTATGCTTTCTACATGCAAAGCAATAAGTTTCTTCAATGTAAATTGTTGATGAGAATGCTATCACAACTGCTATTTCAACTTTGTCTTCTCCATGTTTCCATGATGTATATGCTCAGTTTATATTTTGTCTCATCAAATCAAAATCAATAATATGGATAATAAATTATCCCAACAATCTTCCCCTATTTGATGATGACAAAACAAACACTAAACTGAGAACTTTAAAAACTTCCCCTTCAACTGAGATCTCTTGTGAACAAGTTGATACTTCTTCTACCGTTGATATTTCTATCAAACCACGCCACTTTTTTTCTTAAGTAGTCTTTCGATATTTTCAAGCCTTCAAATCGTGTTCCATGCCACCACACTTTATATCTTCCCCTTTTTGTTATCATCCATTAGGGGAACATCTCTTTATGAACTTCTTCTTTGAATCAGGAGTTGTTCTTCTTATAAGAGATTAAATCACTATGCACAAGCGAAAACTTCTCCCTCAAGTGGTGCATGTATAAGATCACATCCAACTATTCCAATTTCATATCCACTTTTAGAACATATTCTTCCCCTTAAACCAATATTGTCGGCTGGTTCACCAACATAGGAGTAGTACTAACTTCATCATCGTATAGAAAAATGTGTATTGTAATACTAACAACGTAGCAGCAGCATCAATATAAGCCCAATACTAGCTAAAAACTTGTAGCAGATTAAAAATTAAGTAACTTTACATTGACAACTCCGATCTCGCTGAACTTTTAGCCCAAAGTAGATGTGCGTATCTTGCACCACATATCAAAAAATCAAGACAATCCAACGGTTAACGAATACACAATGATCTTTTTACCACAGCTGCGCTCAGCAAACAATAAACATTCAACATCCGATTTTGAAGTTGTATATCTCCTTATCTAACCATCTAATAACTATCAAATTTTAACACAAAGTAGATCCGTATTCCTTTAAGCACATATCCAAAGTTCGCCAAGATCCAATGTGTAACGAATAAGCAACGATCGTTTTATTATACATAAACACAAACAATTTTAACCTTTCAGCAGCAGATTTCGAAAATTAATATCTCACGGATAAAAGTTCAGATCGAAAATCCCTTCTGTCAGATTGTGCGTTTATATGTGAAGAATCTACAGTCAAAGATTCGTCCAAATTCGACGGCTAACGAATGAGTAATGCCCTTTTTACTATGGCTGCCCAGATTATGACGAACATAAACCCTAATTCGCAAATTTGTAGATCTTCTTTCTTCTTCTTGTAAACTTGTGGATCTTTGATCTAGAGCACCTCCTGTGCTCTGATACCACTTGTAGGATCGATATGATTACTTAGATCAAGATTTATCAAAGAAGTTGCAACGGATAAACACTTTGATATTCACAAGTTTATGATAATCGAATATTGTATATATAAAAACAATAAGAACAATAACACAATAACACAATAACGATTACCATCAAGCCTCAATCTATTAATAAATTAACAGACGTGTTTCTCTTAATACAAGGATCTATAAAAGACCTTGAGGCTAAACCTACCTTTTCTAGTAAACATCTAACACAACCTCAATCTATTTGATCAGAATAGACGTGTTTCTTCTCTTTACAAGGATCAACTTGACCTTGAGGTTGAACAAAGGGGAACGATCTCAAGTTGTGAGATCGTTTGGTGTTTTCCTAAATAATAAACATGATGAAAAACCACACATTTACAATGTCTAGAGATCTCTTTATATATAGAGTCCCATATGACTTACATAAGGAAACATAGTTACATAAGGAAACCTAGTTATATTAGGAGACTAATTTTTTAGATCTTTATCTTGAAAATCAAGTCGTCCTTAACAGATTTGCAGCAGTAGTAACTGAGAAGTAGTAACTGAGAAGTAGTAACAGAGGAGTAGTAACTGAGCAGTAGTAACTGAGGAGTAGTAACAGAGCAGTAGTAACTGGGCAGTATTAACTGATGTATGTAACGCAACTCTAGAATAACAATCTCGACAATTTAATCCTAACAATCTTCCCCTAAACTTATGCTTTCTACATGCAAAGCAATAAGTTTCTTCAATGTAAATTGTTGATGAGAATGCTATCACAACTGCTATTTCAACTTTGTCTTCTCCATGTTTTCTTGATGTATATGCTCAGTTTATATTTTGTCTCATCAAATCAATATCAATAATATGGATAATAAATTATCCCAACAATCTTCCCCTATTTGATGATGACAAAACAAACACTAAACTGGGAACTTTAAAAACTTCCCCTTCAACTGAGATCTCTTGTGAACAAGTTGATACTTCTTCTACCGTTGATATTTCTATCAAACCGCGCCACTTTTTTTCTTAAGTAGACTTTCGATATTTTGAAGCCTTCAAATCTTGTTCCATGCCACCACACTTTATATCTTCCCCTTTTTGTTATCATCCATTAGGGGAACATCTCTTTATGAACTTCTTCTTTGAATCAGGAGTTGTTCTTCTTATAAGAGATTAAATCACTATGCACAAGCGAAAACTTCTCCCTCAAGTGGTGCATGTATAAGATCACATCCAACTGTTCCAATTTCATATCCACTTTTAGAACATATTCTTCCCCTTAAACCAATATTCTCGGCTGGTTCACCAACATAGGAGTAGTACTAACTTCATCATCGTATAGAAAAATGTGTATTGTAATACTAACAACGTAGCAGCAGCATCAATATAAGCCCAATACTAGCTAAAAACTTGTAGCAGATTAAAAATTAAGTAACTTTACATTGACAAATCCGATCTCGCTCAACGTTTAGCCCAAAATAGATCTGTGTATCTTGAACCACATATCAAAAAATCAAGACAATCCAACGGTTAACGAATATACAATGATCTTTTTACCACAGCTGCGCTCAGCAAACAATAAACATTCAACATCCGATTTTGAAATTGTATATCTCCTTATCTAAACATCTAATAACCACCAAATTTTAACACAAAGTAGATCCGTATTCTTTTAAGCACATATCCAAAATTCGCCAAGATCCAATGTGTAACGAATAAGCAACGATCGTTTTATTATACATAAACACAAACAATTTTAACCTTTCAGCAGCAGATTTCGAAAATTAATATCTCGCGGATAAAAGTTCAGATCGAAAATCCCGTCGGTCAGATTGTGCATTTATATGTGAAGAATCTACAGTCAAACATTCGTCAAAATTTGACGGCGAACGAATGAGTAATGACCTTTTTACTATGGCTGCCCAGATTATGACGAACATAAACCCTAATTCGCAAATTTGTAGATCTTCTTTCTTCTTCTTGTAAACTTGTGGATCTTTGATCTAGAGCACCTCCTGTGCTCTGATACCACTTGTAGGATCGATATGATTACTTAGATCAAGATTTATCAAAGAAGTTGCAACGGATAAACACTTTGATATTCACAAGTTTATGATAATCGAATATTGTATATATAAAAACAATAAGAACAATAACACAATAACACAATAACGATTACCATCAAGCCTCAATCTATTAATAAATTAACAGACGGTATTTCTTTTAATACAAGGATCTATAAAAGACCTTGAGGCTAAACCTACCTTTTCTAGGAAACATCTAACACAACCTCAATCTATTTGATCAGAATAGACATGTTTATTCTCTTTACAAGGATCAATTTGATCTTCAGGCTGAACAAAGGGGAACGATCTCAAGTGGTGAGATCGTTTGGTGTTTTCCTAAATAATAAACATGATGAAAAACCACACCTTTACAATGTCTAGAGATCTCTTTATATATAGAGTCTCATATGACTTACATAAGGAAACATAGTTACATAAAGAAACCTAGTTATATTAGGAGACTAATTCTTTTAGATCTTTATCTTGAAAATCAAGTCTTCCATAACAGATTTGCAGTAGTAGTAACTGAGAAGTAGTAACAGAGGAGTAGTAACTGAGCAGTAGTAACTGAGGAGTAGTAACAGAGCAGTAGTAACTGAGCAGTAGTAACTGGGCAGTATTAACTGGGCAGTATTAACTGGGCAGTATTAACTGATGTATGTAACGCAACTCTAGAATAACAATCTCGACAATTTAATCCTATCGTTTGGTGTTTTCCTAAATAATAAACATGATGAAAAACCACACCTTTACAATGTCTAGAGATCTCTTTATATATAGAGTCTCATATGACTTACATAAGGAAACATAGTTACATAAGGAAACCTAGTTATATTAGGAGACTAATTCTTTTAGATCTTTATCTTGAAAATCAAGTCTTCCATAACAGATTTGCAGCAGTAGTAACTGAGAAGTAGTAACAGAGGAGTAGTAACTGAGCAGTAGTAACTGAGGAGTAGTAACAAAGCAGTAGTAACTGAGCAGTAGTAACTGGGCAGTATTACCTGATGTATGTAACGCAACTCTAGAATAACAATCTCGACAATTTAATCCTAACAATCTTCCCCTAAACTTATGCTTTCTACATGCAAAGCAATAAGTTTCTTCAATGTAAATTGTTGATGAGAATGTTATCACAACTGCTATTTCAACTTTGTCTTCTCCATGTTTCCTTGATGTATATGCTTAGTTTATATTTTGTCACATGAAATCAAAATCAATAATATGGATAATAAATTATCCCAACAAGGCCCAACTCTCAAAGATGAAAACATGAATTGGAAAATCATGGGCAACATGAAGAAGGCTTTCACAACTTCCATGGTTGTATTTTCTGGGAATTTTACACCATTCTTCCCACACATGATTGAGCAAGCTAGAGTAGCTATCAATGACTTTGTTGAGTTTCAAGGGGAGGTAGCTGGAAATGTAATTCAAGATGAACAACAAGAGGTTCCTTTTGAACCTGAACAAGCTCAGGCAGAACCACAAGCTCAGGCAAAACAGTCTCAAATGGAGGTTGAACATTCTTTGTCTCCCTTGAATCCTTTGTCTCCTCATTCAAGATCATCTGTGCAGCAAGAACCGACACATGTAGATCAAGTATATCAAAGAACTAAGAGTCAAGGTGGGAACTTGAAGAAAATTGCAGAGCCCACCAAGCAAACAGAGGAGCTGGAGCTGCTGGTCAAGAGACAGGCTTCCTTGATTAATCAATTAAGGTGGAAACAGGCTGTAAGTAGGGTCATTATGGAAAGATTGAGGGATAATTCAGGAGTATCAAACCCTCTGGATGATGCATCCAAAATAGGGGGAGATATAGATTTGGAGGATGCTGAAAATTTGGAGAAGATGGATGTTGATGTTTTTGATGTTAAATATACTAGAATGGAGGTTGATGGTACAAAATTGAATGAAGAAAGAGAGGCTACAGTAAGTGGGAGTGAAAGTACAAGTGTAAATGAAAGTGTAAGCATTGACCTCTCATTTGTAGCTAAGATCTTCAAAAGTGTAGAAAAGGAAGTAACAAGCAGAAAGGGAAAGGAAAAGGTTGTGGAAGAAATAACAAAGTCTGGGGAAAAAAGGATAGTATTAGTGAAAATAAAGGGAGTTCAGAGGAAAGAATAAAAATTTCGGAGTACGTGGAGATAAGTTCAGATGAAGAAAATGCAGTGGATTAAGAGGAGCACGTGATAGAAGTTGATAATGTAGCTGAAAGAGAAAGGAAGACTAAAGCTGGAAAGGTCGAAAATACTAGTATGATCAGAAGTGGAAAAAGAGTAAAAATTGTAGCTGTAAAATCATCATATTTGGTTCGTTCCAAAGTTATGAAGCTTGAGAAGAAATTGTTGGATTTAAAACAGAGTCTTCCAGAAAAATTATACAAGAATCACCTGAAGTGTTACTTTGTCTCTACTGGAAACATGAATACAAAGTATGTCGGTCAAATGAAAATTGAAACTCTTGAACGACATTGGATAGAGATTAAAACAAAATTGATGATAAGAGATCATAAAGAGAAAATAGAAAAGATGGTTCAGGAAATTTTAAAGAGTAAACCAAGTGAAACTGCTCCTAAAAAACCAAGTGCTAAAGAATCATCTGCTAATAAAACTGATCAATCTCTACAAACTGAAAGAGTGACTTTGAAGTCTTTGATTGAAAAACAAAGACAAGATGTTCACTCTAGATCGAAAGTGAAAGAAGAGAAGATTGCTCAACATATGGAGAATGAACAATGGTTCTCTGAATCTTCTCTGAGAAAAGAATTCATTCAATCTAAACCACCTCAACCAACAGCCTCTGCTAAACCTTCAGAATTTCATTCATCCTCTCTGTCTAAAGATTATTATACTGATGATCCTGCAACAGCAGCAGCAATAGAAGAAATTTCTCAGTGGATGGAGGAGACAGCTGATGATGGGGGAGATCTTTATAAGTTTGGTTTCCCTATTGATACTGATTCTCATTGTCAATAAAAAGGCAGCAACTCTGAATCAAGGATCAAAGAGGTATCTCAGGAAAGATCAAAGGCAGAAAGAGAAGAGTTACTGAATATAAAGAAGGGTGATCTCCCATAAATTGTAGGATGGAAATTTAACCATGATACCGGAGCTATTGTGATCAAAAGAAATTGTGTTAGTGGTCTAATGATCAGATCCTACAGAACAGTTGATCAGTTAAGAGAAATTTCAGTGGAGGATGTTGTGGAACTTAACAAATTGAAAATGATCAATCATGGTGAATATCCTCATTGGTATGAAATCGAGAACTTCATCAAAGACTGTGCACAAACTAGGTTTGCAAACTTTGGAAAGAAGTTCAATGCTAAGAGGAAAAAGTTTACTATGCATATAGCACCATTGAAGAAGATAAAGTTGATCAATCAAAGAGCTAAGATCCTGAGATGGTGAACAGACTACTCCACAAATGAATGGGTTCTTAACAGGGAAGATGGAGAAGAACAAAGACTGTATGAGATGGCAGACATAAGGGAGCTCACAAATGAAGACATCATTACATTGTCTAAACTACCTTTAGAAAACAAGATGACACAGAAGTTAGGATGTCTTTGGAATGTGTAGTTATAGAGCTGAACAAGATAAGAAATGGACACATAGATGGAATATAAACAGTGATGAGCATGAATATGGGATGGGAGCTAAAATAGAAAGACTAGGATTTTGGAAGCATCGTCCAATGGGGAGATTGTTGGAGATATCAAGTCAAATGGTGAAGCTTCCAAAATAACCAAGTCATAATCTAGAGTAGATTTGTATCAATTCGGACTCTCTGAATTGTTTAATAAAGTGTAAAGTTTAGGAAGGTTTCAGTTTGGGGGAACTAATTGTTGGGATTAGAACTTAGTTAAAATAGTTTTAGTTTCATTAATACTGCTTCTAACTACTGCTGTCAAAGTACTGTGCAATTACTACTGATCAAGAAGTTACTACGGAAGGAAGACAAGTTACTACTGCAGTTGAAGTTAATACGGAAGACATTATTACTACTGCTTTACATTACTACTAATGTTCAACGTTATTACTACGAAGCTGTTTCTACTGCAACATACTTGCCATGCAAGTTTAGAATAGAATTACAATGATATTTAAATTTTATTTCTATATTGATAGATGTAGTTTCCTAGTTTAGCTAGGTTAACCTCAAGGTCTATATATATAGATCCTTGTAATTGATAGAAAACACGTTGTAATTGATAATCTTTATTAATTCAGTTGAGGCTTATAATTCGACAAACTTATTGTTCATCATTGTTCATTCGTTTAAAATATGTTTTGATCTGATTAACTTGTAATATCAAAGTGTTCAAATCCGATACTGAACTTCTTTGATAGATTAAGATCTTACGAAGAAAAAGCTTTAGGTTTATCAAACTTTATTTGATCCTAACAAGTGGTATCAGAGCACAGGAGGTGCTTTAGATCCATTGATCAACAAGTTCAGAAGTCTCATACAGAAGAATTCAATTTATAACATGACTGACGTTCTAGTCAACAAGGTTCCAGTTCTCAACAGTAATGATTTCGATCTATTGAAGCTACGCATCAAACAACATATACTGTTATCTGACTATACAGTATGGGATGTCATCGTCAATGGTAACAAAGAAATTCAAAACCTTGCAGCTGATGGTCATCCTGGGGAAGTTATTCGTCGTAAAACTGATAATGAAATAAGGGAAAACCAAACCGAGATCAAAGCTTTAAGTCTTCTTCTTATTGCAATTCTAAATGAGCACCAATCACAATTTGAAGGGTACCCCGATGCTAAAGCTCTATGGGAAGCCTTGGAGAAAAGGTTTAGTGGAACGAAGAATACTAAGAAGAACAAGAAGGCTCTTCTCAAGCAAGAGTATGAAAATTTCAAGGCTTTAAAAGAAGAACGAATGACACAGACATTCGACAGATACAAGAAGCTCACAGGAGAAATTGGAAGTGTTGGAGTAAGGATTGATAAGGATGATATCAATCGTAAATTTATCAGATCTCTTGGAGAAGAATGGGTTATCTACACAGTCTCCTACAGACAAGGAGATGTATTGGAGGAGATGGAGTTGGATGATCTTTACAATGATCTTAGAGTGTTTGAAGCAGAGGTGGAAGCAAAGAAGCCTAGAAACAGTATCAGCAGTACTAACAACTTTAATACTCTTTGATCACTTCATCTGCTAGAACAACTCAACAGGAAGATGGAGAAGAATTGACCTTTGAAGCATTCATCTCACAAAGCTCATGTCTAACCAATGAAGACTTGAAGCAGATCCACCAAGATGATTGGGATGAGATAGATCTAAAGTGGCAGATGGCCATGCTACCTTTAAGAGCAAGGAGATTTGTCCAGCTCATAGGGAGAAGATTCAATCCCAGAACCAATGATCATGTTACCTTTGATAAGAGCAAGGTAAAGTGTAATGACTGCGGAGAACCAGGACACTTTGTCAGGGAGTGCAAGAACAAACCAAAGGGTAACAATTCAAGGAACACTCAAGAGAATACATCCACTGCATTAATTACACAGGATGTATTCGGGTATGATTGGTCTGATCTAGCAGAAGAAACGAGTCAAAAAAGGTCTCTAATGGCGGTGACTATTGAAGATACACATGTTTTTACTGTGACGGTTACTACTGCTTCCCATGCATGTATTACTACTGAATATGATGTGTCTACGGACAGAGTTCCTACTGTTGCTGATGAAGATGTTTTTGGGTACGATTGGGATGAAGACACTCCAACAACAACTGAAGAATCAAACCTCATGCAATCACTGATGGCCATCGATTCATACTCTAAGGAAACAACTGAGGTAAATGCTAAACTTTGTTCTAATGAGTGTAAAGAAGTTGTGTCTAAGTATAGAAGTCATAATCAATTGTTATGTGATTCCAATAAGACTCTAGAAGAACAAAGGAGGTCATCTGCTAGGGGGATAGAGAAATTAAATCTTATAAAACTAACGAGTTAAGTTATGATGAAAAGATTAAATTGGTAGAATGACAAAGAGATGACCTACTAGTTAAACTTCAGAATGCTAGGGCAGAAATCAAACGCTTAGTGGAGGAAAAAGATAAAGTTGAATTAAATGTAGGGAAACTAAAACATGCATCAAAATCTGTTAATGACCTAATTCAGCAACAAATCCATGGAAAAATCAAACCAGGATTAGGTTATAAAGAAGTAGCCCCACCTTTTTATCACTACTATATCCCTCCAACTCTAGATGCTCCTAAAATTCCAATAACCTAGACACCTCAAAAGAATCATTCACAGATGATCCAATCAACTATGATGAAGTTCTGATAGAGGATGTTGATGAAGAAAGTGACCAAGACATAGAAAAACAATTGACCAAAACATAAGAAGTTAAACAGCAAACATCACATAATCCAGTGTCTTTAGAATCTAACAAAACAAAGAAGTGTACATGTAATTTTTATAAGAACACTGATGGTGAAAGAGAAAAGATTAAAACTTGGGTTCAGATAGGAACAAGAGGAAATCAACGAAACAAAACTCAGTTGAAAACTCAAAAGGGTCAAATTCCTAAGAAACAAGTTAAATCATGTTTTATTTGTGGCAAATCTAATCATTATGCCAAAATTTGTTATTACAACCCTGAAAACCAAAAGAAAGTGGCTCAAAAACAGCACAGGGGGTTGGGATATACTGGCAAGGTTGTCCATCACGATAAGAAAACCAAACCATTACTTGTAAGAAAACCTGCTTTGAACAGTAGTAATGGAGTTACTACTGCAAAGAAGAACTCTGTTAATACTGTATCAAGCAGCAACATCATTAACAAAAAGAATTCCAACAACAGTAGAAACAAGATTAATAATGCTAAACTATCTTTTGTTAATACTGCACGTATTAATACTGTCAAGAATAATGGTGTTAATAATGCTCGTGTTAATACTGCTAAACGAAATAGTGTTAATACTGCACGTGTTAATAGTGCAAAAAGTAACTCTGTTGCTGTTGCAAGTATTAATACTGCACATCAAAAGATTGTTAAAACAGTACCTGTTCCAACTGTTAAAACAAAAACTGTTAATACTGCTAAAGTTCAAAAAGCTAAAATCTTTAAACAAGTATATCAACCAAAGGTCAAAGTAACTCAACCACCTACTCCACCTGATTACACAAACCTAGTTCAGAGGAAGGTGAGTTACTTTGATGAGATGGGAAAACCCAAGTCAACTTTAGCTTGGGTCCCCACCAGAAACTAACTTTCTTGTTTATGTGCAGGTTCAGCCAACAAAAGAAACTGAGAGCAATTGGCATGTAGATAGTGGTTGTTCCAGGCACATGACATGCAACATTGCTTGCCTTCAGAACTTTGAAAAGTTCAATGGAGGTTATGTTTCCTTTGGAGGAAATTCAAAAGGAGGAAAGATTACTGGGAACGGGACTGTAAGCAATGGAAGAATCACCTTCAAGGATGTCTTCTATGTGCAACAACTACACTATAATCTGCTGAGTGTTTCTCAAGTCTTTGATGAGAAGAACACTACCATCTTCACCGCATCTGAATGCATAATTATGAAGCCTGGATATGTTATTGATAAAATCATGGTCCTACACAGGACACCAAGAAAAGACAATGTCTATTGCTTTGATATGTCCAAGGTCCAACCAACTGCAGCTGAAGCTTGCTTTGTCTCCAAAGAAACTATAGATGAATCCACTCTATGGCACAAACGTATGTGTCACATGAACCTCAAGAACATAAATGAGTTGGTGAAATCTAGTCTAGTAAGAGGCCTGCCCAACAAGCAATTCTCTTTGGATGACAACTGTGTAGCTTGTTTGAAGGGAAAACAACACAAGATTTCTCACAAGTCCAAGGAAATCAAAACCATTGATACTCCTCTCCATCTGCTACATATGGACTTATTTGGATCAACCAATGTGAAGAGTATTGCTAATAAGTCATAGTGCCTGGTAATCACTGATGATTACACAAGGTACACGTGGGTGTATATCCTGCCAACTAAAGATGAGAACAGTCAACTTCTCATCTCATTTATCACAAGAGTGGAACACCAAATCAATCTGAAGATGAAGAATATTAGGTGTGACAATGGTACAAAATTCAAAAACCAAGTGATGAATGAATTCTGTGAGAAGAAGGGAATAGAGAGACAGTTCAGTGCTGCAAGAACTCCACAACCGAATGAAGTGGCTGAAAAACGAAATAGAACTCTAATTGAAGCTGCTAGAAGGATGTTGGCTGATCTCCAGTTTTACGAAACCCATAATATGGTAGCATGTTTCATAAAGAACAAAGAAAACAAAGATTTTTATCCCATTATAGATTTCTGGAAGCAGTCACACAACAAATTTGCTCTAACGGTTAGCCCTGAGTTACATGAAGATCATATTCGAGGTTTTTGGGATACTGCAATGGTAAATTCTGTTGGAGAAGTACCTATGATCAAGGCCACATTATATGGCAAGGAAATCATAGTTTCAGAGGCTACTATCCGCACTCAATTTCACTTTCAAGATGAAGCAAGTATAAGTGATCTACCAAGCGAAACTATTTTTGAAAATTTTAGACAAATGGGATATGAGGGGGGCCTAAACACGTCTACATTTTTAAAAGCAAAATTGTCCCCCCAGTGGAAGTACTTGTTGCATACTTTGCAACAATGTCTTTCACAAAAACGAACTGGGTAGAATGAGGGTAGTCTTTCTTTGGCAACTGCCATGGTATGTTTGGCCACAAACTAAACATATAACTTTTCAAACCTTATTTTTGATAGGTTACTGTGGAACTTGGCAAATCCAAAATATAAATTTTTAATGTATCCAAGGTTTCTACAGCACATCATTAATTGTGAAATCAGAAATCTAACTAGATCTCAAAATGTTTTTCCTGCCTATGCTCATACTAAATAGGTTTTTGCAAATATGAGACGGGTAAATAAAGGTTTTTCTGCTAATGTTACACCATTGTTCTCAACAATGATGGTGGGAACAAGTTGTACTGCAGATGAGAGACAAGTGACTTCACCTCTTTCTCAACCCCCACCTGATCCTCATAATACTGCTAGTACCTCTGCAGTTTCTACTGCAAGTATTGCACCCATAATCCCAGAGGTAACAACTACAGTTAATACTGCAAATGTTCCTCCAGTTACTACTGAGAGTACTTCTCCAATTTTAACTGCACCAATCACCACTATTGTGACTCCACCATCTGTTTCTACACCTCACTCACCACCACCCATTGTTGCAACTTTCTCTATAAAAGCTAAGAGGGTTCCTCGGCCTCTTCATCTTCAAACTTCCCCACTTTCAAAATTCAGACAAAGGGAAACCATTGAGCAGTCCCCCATGCTCCCTGAGGTGGTCACTAAGGAGGGGGAAGACCATTTGGAAAGGGCTCACACTACTGGAATCCTTACTTCTCATAGTGAGGACCAGGACAGTGTGAACATCACTAAGACCCAATCCAAGGCAACACTATCCTTTGATGCTTCTTTTGTGGCATCTTTGGAAGGTGGTCCCGAGTGCCAAGAAACCATGGGGGAGGGACATGCTTCTGCAGGGCAGAAGGGTCCCTCTACATCCGATGATCAACCACCTGTTTGTACTCAACAGGCAAGGGGTGAGGATAGATATAACTATTCTCATGTGGAATTGATGGAAGTTTGTGCCTCGTTCTTTCTTAGAGTTGAAAAACAAGGGGAAGATCTTGTAACTTTAACCACATTGGTCCATACTCTGGTTGAGCAGCAGAAACAACTGCAAGAATTTTTGATGAAAAATCCAACAACTAGGAGTATTGGTACATCTCAAGGTCCATCCAGCTCTTCTTCTTCTTCGGATGACAACCCCCCTGCTGACAAAAAAGGGGAGAAAGAAATGGAAGATATTTTTTCCACAGAAGATGATGTTGAGGTTAAGGGGGAGGAGATAGAAAGAAAAAATGATGACACAGTTATAACTGCCACCTCAGAGCCAGAAGCAGAAGATGAATTAGAGGTGGAAGGAGAGAATATGGTGATTGATGAAGAAGTTGAAAAGGAGGAGCATAGAGTTGAGGGGGAGTAGGAGATGGAGATTGAAAATCAAGAAGAAGTACTTACTACTGCAAAGATTGATGAAGTCATAATTACTGCTGCATAGTTTGCTACTACTGCCCCTCCAATTTCTACTGAAGAGATCATTGATACTGATCCTATCATTATTTCTACTGAAGGAGTTATTAATACTGAAGATCTAGTTTCTACTGCAACTCCAACAGTATCAATTCCTTTGGGTGAAGCTCCAATAGCAATCTTCACTGAAGCAACAACTGTTACAACAATTACTACTGTTGATGAAGAAGCTGTTGCTGTAGAACTCTTAAAGCTTAAAAGAAGCAAGATCCTTGAACAAAGGAAGATTGAGCAAGCTTCACTGCCTAAAAAAAAGGAGTGGTTATACCTGTAGCACCTGACAACACCAAATTTGTAGAAGGAGTAGATTTTGTACAATATCCTTCAAGACCGGCAGGTATAAGACCATTTATCCCTCCTCATAGATCATACATTCCAAAACCTATTGTAGACATTGATCCAAGTGAAAAGGCTAAGGGAAAGAAGGTCATGGTTGATGAAAGTGACAAAGAAAAGAAAAAGAAAAAGAAAGAAAGAGAGGAGAAGCTAGCTGACTTTGCTGCTTTTCAACTTGTTGTTGAAGATTTAGATGTGGGAACTGATCCAGCTACTATTGTGTACATACACACCAAGCTTCAAATTGCTGAAATGTAAAAGCTAAAGAAGCTAAGAGAAGAAGAGCTAGCATTGAAAGCTGAGCTAGAGTAGGAGATGGCTGAGTTAGCCCAAGCTGAAAGAGAGAAGAAAAGAAAAGCTTTAAAGAAGAAACCCACTCAAGACAAGTTAACTGAAGATAGGCAAAAGTTCATCTCATATTTAAAGACCAAAGGATACAATGGAAAATCATTTGGGCCAATGAAGATGGGGAACTTGCTTGCCTTAGTGGAGAAAGAAAGAAAAAGAGACTCTCAGAGGAAGATTCAACTCACAAAACAGCAAAACCAACAACAATATGAGTTGCAAAGGTCTTTGAAGAGAGCACATGAAACAGGCAGACTCATGTTTGATGCTGAAGGAAGGGAGATTCATAATCCCTTTGCTCCAGTTAAGCCAAATCCTACTGAGCAGCTGAAGAGGAAAATTTTTTGTTCTACAAGAGTTCATCTAACGAAACAAAGAAGAGAAGACATTCATACTTAAACTACTACTGCTCATGGAAGTCCAGTTGTTCAAATCAAGAAGGAACCAGTCATTGTTGAAGAAAAGGAAGATGATATTGAAATATCAGAAGATGACTGTTCAACATTGATTATACACGAAGAAGGACTTAGGATAGCGCCACTAGCTGTTGAGCTTCCTCAGATCATTGACTGGGAGTACACTGGTGGACCAAACAAAACAAAGTATGTGGTAACCAGACAAGACAAGTCTTAAACTATTGTTCCAGCCTTTCATAGAATGGTCAGACACTTCTCAAGAGATGATCTGGAGCGTGTCTATCTTATTGGGAAGATTATGTATTCAAATTCTAGAGGAGAAAGCTCTGGAGTAGACATGGCTATGGATTGATTAAATGGAATGTTTGAACCAGATACTAAGAAGATTAATCCTGCATTAAAGAAAGGAGGTACAAACAATCCTGTGATTAAGTGGTATATCTATGAAAGAAGTGGTACTTACTCTATAGTTAGAACACATGGTGCAATGGAGTTCTATCTAATTAAAATGAAGTATGACTTAGGATTGAGGACTCTGAAGGAACTGATCAAGGTTAGACTGCATGGTTTTGTGGCTTCCAGGATGGCACATGAGTTAGTTTGGAGAATCATGATGCAGCTCAATGAAGCGTTGGTAAAGGAAGTAGCAGAGAAGAACAAGAACTTAAATGATAAATGATAATGCTGTGTAATGAAAGTAGTTAAAGCTAATGTAAAAACTTGTACTTTCAATATTTATAAAAGTTCAAGTCAGGGGAGATTGTTGGGATTAGAACTTAGTTAAAATAGTTTTAGTTTCATTAATATTGCTTCTAACTACTGCTGTCAAAGTATTGTGCAATTACTACTGATCAAGCATTTACTACGGAAGGAAGACAAGTTACTACTACAATTGCAGTTAATACGGAAGACATTATTACTACTGCTATACACTACTACTGTTGTTCAACAATATTACTGCGGAGTTGTTTCTACTGCAACATACTTGCCATGCAAGTTCAGAATAGAATTACAATTGTAGTTAGATTGTATTTCTATATTGATAGATGTAGTTTCCTAGTTTAGCTAGGTTAGCCTCAAGGTCTATATATATAGATCCGTGTAATTGATAGAAAACACGTTGTAATTGAGAATCTTTATTAATTCAATTGAGGCTTATAATTCGCAAACTTATTGTTCATCATTGTTCATTCGTTTACAATATTGTTTGATCTAATTAACTTGTAATATCAAAGTGTTCAAATCCGCTGCTGAACTTCTTTGATAGATCAGGATCTTAAGAAGAACAAGCTTTAGGTTTATCAAACGTTATTTGATCCTGACACTAATTCTTTACTGAATTAGTTCAAGTTCCTCCGAACTGAACCAACTAAACTATAAGTTTATGCCTACTCCGAAATGTTTTTTAATAAACATAAGGATGGCATTTATGTAATTGTTAGATAGCTTAGGTTTAAAAGTAGTGGGTAGCGATCATCTAATATGCATGCTTTTGAACAGAATATTTCATTTAACTGAATTTCCCGCCCAAATACCATTTTCATTCTACTTTTTCATTCATCGTTGATTACTATCTCTAAATCATTCGTTCAATCAATTACATCTAATTCCACTAGTTGTAATTGAGATCTTACACTTGTTGATAGTTGTTGAGGATTTGTGAGACCTGACATCAAATGGATTCACAAATTCAAGAAGGATGAAAATGGAGTTGTGGTACGAAATAAATCGCGTCTAGTAGCAAAGGGGTATTCTCAACAACAAGGAATTGATTACGATGAGACGTTTGCTCCAATTACTAGGATTGAGGCGATACGGATGTTTCTTGCATATGCGGCAACAAAGTACTTTATCGTTTATCAAATGGATGTCAATACTGCATTTCTTAATGGATCTAAAGGAAGAAGTCTATGTTGAACAACCAGAAGGATTTCTTGATCCACATCGACCAAATGATATGTACAAGCTAAAGAAGGCATTGTACGGTTTGAAAAAAGCATGTCGAGCATGGTAAACAGTCTTGTGCCTTCATGTCTAAACGTTTTGAAATGAGCATGATGGGCGAAATGTTGTTCTTTTTGGGTTTACATGTCAAACAATTACCGGATGGGATTTTCATTCACCAATCAAAATATATTTTTGAAATGTTTAAAATGTACAAAATGGTCGATTGTTCTCGAATGTCCACACCAATTTCTCCTCGAGTAAACTTACATGATGATCTAACGGGATTATCCACGAATATAATGTCCTATCGAGGAATGATTGGCTCATTAATGTACTTGACCTCGAGTCATCAGGATATTATGTTTGAGACTTGTATGTGTGCCCGATACCAATCAAACCCAAAAGTATCTCATTTGTTGGCTGTAAAACGAATTTTTCGATACTTAAAAGGTACTACAGATTTGGATTTGTGGTAACCCAAGGACACGGACTTTGATTTTATTGCTTATTCTGACGCGGATCATGGAGGTTGTAACTTAGACAGGAAAAGCAGTTCGGGTGGTGCTCACTTCCTAGGAAACAAACTTCTAAGTTGGACTTCAAAGAAGCAGAATTGGGTTTCCATTTCAACAGCCGAGGCGGTATATGTAGCGGCAACAGTTTTTCTCTCACAAGTCTTATGGATACGAACACAACTTCGGGATTATGGCTATGAGGCGGACTCAATTCCAATTGTGACTCAACAAGCGCAATCTCTATTTCTGCAAATCCGGTTCAACATTCTCGTACTAAACATATCGACATTCGCTATCATTTCTTAAAAGATAACATTGAAAAAGGAATAATTGAATTACACTTTGTTGAAACCGATTTCCAAATTGCCGATATTTTCACAAAAGCTTTGGATGAAAAACGTTTTAAATTTCTTATATCCAAGTTCGGTATGTTGAATCTGAAACATTAAATCGGTTACTTAAAGTTGTAATTTGGTCGTTTCTTTTTGTTATTTTTTTTCATTTGTATATGTGTTTAGTTACGTTTTTGAGGGGGAATCTTCGGTTGAGGGGGAATCATCGTTTGAGGGGGAATCTCGATTTGAGGGGGAATACTTGTATTGTAAGTACCTGATTCCATGTTATGTGATTTTATGCTATATGATTCCGTGTTCTTCTAATGTACATAAAAAAAAAAACAAAAAAAAAAAAAACGTTTTATTTTTCATGGATAACCCATTCATTCGATGGGTATCCATGGATAACCCATTGGGTTTTCGGATCCTATATAAGGTCAAAAACGTTTTATTTTTCATAATTCATTCTATTTTCTTTTTTCAAACTCTCTGGGCAAAACGATTTTCTGAAGAAATTTGAAGCTTTTACGGATCAACGAGTCATTTTTTTTACGAAGAACACAATTGATTAGGTAGATTTTTCTATTAGTATTCTTATTATTCTTATTTTTTTTTATCAAAAATTTATGATTAGCTTAATCAAGTGTGTTAAAAAGTGTTTATGTTATAATTTTGAGTTTTGTTTGTTGTTTTTGATTCGATTCGATTAGGAAAGTATGTATTTTTTGTGTTTGTGCTTGAATTGTTGAGGATCTGTGATTACACGAATAGGACATTCGAATAGCCTTGTACAACACACAAATAGGGTTACGTGTTTAGAAAATTCCTCTAAGTGTTGACACGAACTCTTTTTTCAACTGACACGAATGGTTTGACACGAATAGAAATGGAACTGACACGAATGGTTTGACACGAACAGTTTTTGTGCCTACACGAATGGATTCATTCGAATAGAAATTTTGCGTATTTGAATGGCTGGTTTATTTGAATAGGCTAGTTGTTTCTCGTACATGAATAGGTTTCATCAATTCGAATAGGATGGATAGTCGAATAGCTTAGACGAATAGGGGTATTCGAATACTTGATTGTGGTGACTTAGACTTTAAATGGTTAAAAATTTTCAAAGTGTTGGTTCTACTGGATTTTCAACATGCACGAACAAACTCGTTCGAATGGATTTTCAACATGCACGAACAAACTTGTTCGACTGGTTTTTTAACATACACGTATTCGAACAAAAAAAATCAAATTTTCACCAAGTGGTGTTTCGAATCAATCTTCAATGCCAACGAATTAAACCATTCGAATAGATGGAGGATTTTTTAAACAAGTATGTATTCGAATGAGTTTTAAACATACACGAATGGGTATGTTCGAATACATTTTTAACAAAAACGAAATCTGCCATTCGAATGGATTTTTTCAACTTGATTCAAAAAGATTTTTTTTTTCTGATTAGGTTTCCAATTCAATCAGATTGGGACTTGGTCTTAAAACGCAATTGAACGTAAACTAAATGGTATCTATACATTTTATGTGAATTCATTAGGGGAGAATTTTAGTAGCGGACTACAAGTCTTGACTAGAACTAGTTCATTTGTTTTGTGTTCATGCATTATGTCTAGATCTCGTTATCTTTCAAAAACTTGAACTTTCAAGAATTGAGTTTTTGTGGACTAGGGTGGATGTATTTTAGTAGCGGATTCTTGAAATCTCGACTAGACCTAGTACATTCATTCAACGTCTTCGAAAACGAATATTCGTTGTTACTTCATGATAAATCAACAAACTTTCAATGATGAATGAAACGATAACATGTGATTCACGGGTTTGTTTTTCTAAATATTGAGTTAATCACGTGAAAAGTGAAATAGTAGCAAATCTTTTGAACTACGACTAGGACTTGCACATTTTTACTTTTGTGAAGATGTGTTTAAGTAGCATATTAAATTGATCACGACTAGAACTAATCACTTTTTACGGTGTTAATGAATATATTTCGGAAAACATTCACGTTCAAAGTGTGATAAAAATGAAAAATGTTATCAAAATCACAATTTGCAAAAGTTTTTGACTTATTCTAACAGGTTGTTTCATTTTCAAAGCTTAAATGGTGCGCACAAAGAAAACAATTAAGAAGGATTATTATATACAAGCGTATCACATAATGGAGGGTTATACCGGGCCCGTCGCTCGAAGGATGTTTTCACCAGCCTTTCCGACTAGGAATCGATTCATCCTACGCTGTTATGGTTGGACATGGTGCCAAATAATACGACGATTGACGTTGAGACGTATCAATGTCCTTTCCCCATTTTCCTCTCAATCATCAAATATCATCAATGGGGAAACTTTATTGACAATCATCCACGGGTCCCGAGGGTCTATTTGAAATATATGTTGCACCATATGAAGTATCATCCAGCAGATGACTCTAATCCTGAAGATATCGTTGAAGAATTGTTTCTGTGATTTCAAAGCTTGCCCTGTAGACATGACGGTTGAAGAGTTGAGAAATATTTTGGATTTACCCTCTCATGATGAATATGAAGCAATACCAAGAGATGATGAAGATTTATTTCCGTTCATTTATCAGTTGGGTTATTAAGGGGAATTGTCGTCGTTAAAGCTAAATTGGGATTTACTTCCAAAACGGTGGCAGTTTCTTCTACAGTTGATGGTGCACAATCTCACACCGAAAGAACGAGGGAAAGATTATGCAAACAGGATCACCGTTCTGATGCGGATTGCCTTCATTTTTGTCACGCCCCTCTAAAGCGGAAACACGAGGTGCGAAAAGCATAAATATCATAACACGAGTCATAGTAACGCATAACGGTTTCAAGTCATTTAATTAAGGAATAAAAGTTACAAGTCCGAAAATAACCAAGTATTTAACGTTTCAACATAAATAAAATTCATAAGTACAACTTCCATAACATTCCCAAAATAAATAAATAGGTCTTCTCCCGATTCATAATACACGCGACTTGCCTGACCCATTCACGGTATACACTTCTGTCCTTACACTTGATTTCCTGAAACATGAGAAAAAGTGTCAACTGCATAAAGTAGTGAGTGATTTAAAGTTTTCTAGTCCTCGATTAAAAATGGTTTACGACAACTATATAACTATAAAAGATTTCTCAATAGAAATGAAGCGATGCGGTGCTTAAAAGTATATATACTTGTAAGAATGTTCACGTTGCGGCAAGGTATAGCAATACCTTATAAAAGTGTTTACGGACAAGTGTAGAAATACTTGTAAAAATGGTTGCGGAAGCTCGTATATCTTTAAATATATACGGGCAACGATATGCGTAAAAGAAAAGTAACTATTGATTGGAAATATTGTATCAACCTCTTGGCATAATATAACTATAAGTGTTCCCACTAAACCGATTAACCAACCGCGAGGCCCCTTACCTCGCACTATCTACCAGGAGTATATCTGATCTTAGAATATGTACTTAGACTGCCGCCTAAGTAAGGAACGGTTCTTTCCTAAGTATTGATACCCATAATTACTAACGGCTTAATAAGCTAATAATGTGCGTTGCTAAAACTGGGCACGAATGCAATTTTTAAAATGATAGTACGCACTTATGAAGCACGTTGTATTCTCATCAAGGGTTGGAAACTATACAATCAATCATAAGTTCGAACGAGTGCCGAGCGTGGCAATATAAAAGGTATACGCATATAAGTTCATAAACGTTCATAAGTTCGCAAGTTCATAAAATATTTCAAAGTTTCATAAAATAGTTCGTTCTCATGCTTTCCCCGAAATTAGTACAAAAAGGGTAAAAAGAGTGGGGATGTAACTCACGGATTGCATAGAGTAAGCTTGTGCGGAAAAGAATCGAACGCGTCGGAATCACGGAAATCCTAAAAACATACCAAGTTTCGAGTAACCGATATAAACTTAAAAATATATTATTTTAACAGTTTATGTAAGCTTTTTAACCACAAAAACGAAGATCTAAGCAATATTTTCTAAGATATAAACCGTTATAAAACTTCATAAAGACATGTTTTTGAGTGTTAGATCTTACATGCAAGATGATTTTATATAATAACAGTGAAAACAAGTTGGATGGAGATTTTGAGTAGCTTGGTGATGATTTGGCTTCAAAATCAGTAGAAATGATGTTTTGATGAAACCACCTTGATCTTATTGATGAGGGTGGCGATTTATGGTGATGTTCTTGATGCTTTCTTGTTGAAAATTTACTGGAATGAAAGGGGGTTTGAGAGAGAAGGGTGGTTGTGTGTGTGTTTCAAATGAGAGGAAATGAGAGAGTTTATGTGTTATTATGTGTGTGTTTACTTTGGGAAATTGAAAGAAATGAACCAAGTGCAGTAATAGAGGTTAGTGGGAGCAGGTCTGGCTCATTTTGGGGGTCCAATCCCGTTTTGAGAGTTTGGTCCAATGATGTTTCATGCAAAGATGACTAACCAAAAAGTTGGTGGCTGGTGCAGACGGGTTTAGCCGCCGGCTAAGAACCTCCAGCCGCCGGCTGGGCCTCATCCGTTGGCTGAATCATTCAGCCATCGGCTGAATGGCTGTACCAGCTAAAGTTTGTTTTAAGTTTTTGTTATCGTTAAGCATTAGTTCAGAGCTTTACGTTCGTTCTTGTTATGAACTTAGGCAAGTTCATAATATGGTTTCTTCGTATTAGGATACATTTATTGATTCCGATTTCGATTCTGACACAAACACGTTTACAGTAAAGTACGGTTAAGAGCAACACAAATATCTCTGAGATATAGAATCGGAAATCAACTGGATTTTAGACGGTTGTCACAATTTTCAACAAGAATTATTACATAATCCTATTTTTATGACATAAGGGAATTCATCTCCAAACGGGATAAGTAATTCGAACAGGAGAAAAGGAAAGGTGAAGAAGCGTCGAATCCTCCTAAAAAGGTGTTGAAAAGGAGCAAGAAGGAAATAAAAAAGCCATACATTTCTTATCAACGCTTTCTTCAAACAATAGTTCTTTAGTCCTTAAAGATGCTCCAACAGATCTAAACAGACGAATTGGCGATCACACTTATCTCGTCAATATCAAATGGAGGAAGAAGGAATGCCAATTCCAGAGCATTTACTTGCTTGTATTCCACATGGTGATGCACGGTTACAAGCCTTTATGAATCCAAACACTCGTACGGAACAAGCAGAACCAATTGTTCCTACCCCTCGAGTATTAGCGCCTACCCATGGTGAGGGTCTAGATTTAGGGGAGAGCGAAGAGGAGGAAAATCGTGGTGGAAATACAACTAATGATGAAGATGTTGAAGTAGGGGGCGAAGGGAGAAATGTGGTTGTACAGACACCAGTACACACTCCGCAAGTTCTTGTACTAGCCAGTCCTTCGGGCACATAAGAGGAAGGAGTTGAAAAGGAGGTGAGCAAGGGTGAGATAAAAAAGAATGGGGATAAAAAAGAAAAAGAAAAAAAAACCCATCCGAGCCTAAGGATAGACACTCGGGCACCAAATCCTCTACTCTCAGTCGTGTGTCGACAGAGAGTATTGAAAAAGTCGTCGACTCCCCATCGACGCAAATGGTGGTTACCCCTCCTCACCACTCAGCATCTCCATTGGGTGAGGTTTCAGAAAGCACGGGAATAAACCCAAGTCAACTAACGTCCACTCCTTCGGAGCCGGATGTTATTGAAAAAGAGAGTCAACATCCCCGACTCTCGACATCATTTATGCACGAGTCGAGCCCCTCACTTGATCTTTTGTCTCAAGTTTCATTGGAAACTAGTAGTCTACGTGACACTAGCGGAACGGTTATAGGACTTTCGCAATCCGAACGCATCCGAGGATTGACCGGAAATCCTGCCTCCGTTAACATCATGCCAGCGGTCGATGCAGGTCCGTCTAAAAGTGACTTTGTGTCACCGCTAGATACGGAAACGAATAATCTGAGTGATCTCGGGTTACCACCATGGATGATCGAGCTTGCTCGAACGCCTGTGTCTTACCCATATCCTAGTGGCAAAGAAAAACAGGTGGAGGAACGTGACCCGATCAAGCGTCTTCGTTATCACCTTGATGAGATTGAAAATAGAGAACAACAGTCTCCAATATTCCACCACCAACACAATCTCCTATCATTTCACCGTCAATAAGAGAATCTGCGTCGGAATTAACACAGCAAAAGAAAAGGCAAAAGAAGATGCGTGTAAAGCGGAAGTTGGCTACAATTGTTAAAATGCCCGAATCTGAGGAAGCAACTACTACAACTCAAACTGAACAACCTTCCTTGGATCCAGGATCAAATAATTAGGCGATAAAGGAGGTTTTGAAAATATTGCCACAGGAATTACTTGAACAAACTCTTCTAGAGCAGATTTTGTACAATGAACCGCATTCAATTCGGGACGTTATGATAATGGATGCTATTGCTTTGGATAGAGACTATCAGCCAACGAGCATGGAGGAATTGTTTGATAGTGAGCAGAAAGAACTCAAGAATGTAACTGCAAAATACAAATCCTTGAAATCCAACTGTCGGGGTCAAGCCCAAAGTGGAAAACGTCGACATTCGGATGATGATCCCGATGATCATCCAAATGAGGGGGGAAACTGAGCGACATCTGAAGAAAAGCAAGATGGATTTGGGATCGAGTGAAAAAGTGGTAGATCTTGGACGTGCTGGTGAAAAAGAGAAGAATGAAGAAAGGGGTGTTGAAAAAGAAAAGAAGAAAAAAGGAAGAGCTGAAAAGAAAAAAGATCGGGATATGGAAAAATTATATCACAATGTGATGGTGCTAGAAAATGACGAAGATCTCGATCCTTTATTCCAAAAGGTGGTATGTGCTAGACTTCGAGAACAAAGAAACTTCAATGAGCAAAATGAATGGAAACTAAGGAAATATGCATTTGAAAACAGGCTCAACCAAAAAGATGTAAAAGATCTCCATGATGAAGATGTTCAAAAAGAAACCATGAAGCTGCAACAAGAGCACCGATAAATCTACAAATATGCTTTATCGAATGATTTCGGGGTTCCAAAATATAATGATATCGACATTGAAGAACAGGAAAAGATTCACAAGAGAATTAATCAACCATTTATGGAAGATCAAGTTCAAGATTTCTTTGTCAAAACCCTGAAAAAGATAGAAGAAGCAAGACTTCATGGGTTCACCACATATGAAAAGGAACTTTGGAGCAAATTCAAACATTTTATCCATGAGAAACAAAAAGGAGCTGACAAAGTATACTCAATCCACGCAATCTCAGATGTTCGAAATATAGAATCAAAGTTCCACAACGGGATTGAGTATACTACATTCAAAGTAGCTCGAAGCAATGGAAAGGTGTTCAATTTCAGAGAAGCTGATTTCAACAATCTAAATACGAATGACATCGAACGGCTTTTCATGTCCATGAAACGATGGTCAAACAAAAGAGCAGTCGAAAGATTTGTTAAATCTCGGATAAAGCGCTTTATGGAAATGAAGGTGAAAGAAGCGACATATTATGATTTCCAGATTGCTCTCAAAAGCGGCAGACGAAAAGTGAATTTGGTTGCTCCAAAACAAAAGTTCGAGTTAAAACATGTTAGAAAGTGGGCTATTGTGAACATTAGAAACAAGGGTATCGTCTATACGAGTCCACATTGGAATGAGAATGTCTTGATGCAATTCGATGAAGTGCACCACTTTTGTACGAGGACTCTCAGGTTGATAAAAAAGGGAAATTGATATGATCATTAAGAATGGGGATGAACAGAATGATGAAAACTCTAAGGGATATGCTAGGTGGAGAGGTGAACGAAGAGAATACGAGTTTGGGAAAGATGCTATTGAGAAGTGTTTGGAAAACAGGAGAATTATTCAACGATACGAGATGTGCTTGAAGATTAGAGAAAATAAGTACTCCATCTACGCAACGTTCAAAGCAAGAAGAAAGCATGAAATGCAACAAGAGCGATATGAGTGTGCAAAACTCTATCCAAAATTCAAAGAAAAAGAAGCTACAACAAGCCAATCTCAAGTACAACCAGAACAAACATCTCAAGAAGCAGAAAATCCAACTCAAGCTTAAAAGACTCGAAGCCTAGCATAGATTTGTGAATTGTATTGTAAAACTTTGTAATTACTTATCAAGAAACCATATCAAAGGGGTAAGTTGTAGAACTTAGAATAGTTGTTATGGTTTCTAATATGTAATGTAACAAACATTCATCCCTTGCCTATAAATAGGTTAGTGCTGGGATCAATAATATGACTTTTGGTGATTCTTAATTCTAACAATATTCTATATCCGAATTAAAAAGTTTCAAATCTGGTGATGATATGTTTAAATCGGGTAAAATGAAAATTAAATCGGATAAACTTATTTTCAAAAACAAGTCTGGTGAACAAATTTTTAATTCGGATAAACAAATTTTTAATTCGGATAAAATTTTGAGTTCACAAATAAATCGGATATGGATAAGTTTAATTCGGGTAATGACAAATTTAAAATTGGATTATTCAACTTGTATTCCTGGGAGAAAAATGCATGATCATTTCAAGTTTAACAAATTTAAAGGATTGCATTCCAAATTTACAAAAATTTGGGTTCCAAAATCTCACTGAATCTGATCTCTGTAGGGGCAATCCACTAGTTGTTTAGAAGACAACACATGGGTGGTTGATAGTGGTTGCTCAAGATACATGACATCTTATATAAGATTGCTCCAAGATTTCATTGCTTTTATGGGAGGAAATCTATCATTTGGTGGAGATATGGGAGGATTAATCACAAGTCAAGGAAATGTGACAAATGGACCTTTGACTCTGGAACAGGTCAACTTTCTTAAAGAGTTAAACTATAACCTGCTTTCAGTGTCTCAGGTATCTGATAATGATTATACCACTGCTTTCACAAAAGATTTTTTCCACATTCTTAAGAAGGAATATGTCATCCCGGATGATATGCTTGTTTGAAAACACCAAGATGTGAAGACATGTATATTTTAGATATGAATAATGTTCAATCAACTGAATCTTCAAACTGTTTCATATCTAAAACTACTGAAAAAGAGTCTGACTTATGGCATAGAAGGCTCTGTCATGTAAACCTTAAACGCATGAATAATTGGTCAAAGATAATCTAGTTTCTAGATTACCTAAAAAGAATTTTCAGTTACTTGACCATTGTAACTCATGCCTTAAAGGAAAACAACATAAATCAAGTTTTAAACAAAAGACTCAAAATTCAGTAAATATTGTACTTCACCTTCTACACATGGATCTATTTGGTCCAGTTAGTGTGAAGAGTCTTGGCATGAAATCTTATTGTTTAGTTATCACTGATAACTATTCAAGGTTTTCATGGGTCATAAAGTGAAACATCAGAGCTCACTAAAGAATTTGTTATTCAAATTGAAAACTTTTGCTATAAAAGGTTAAGATTATTAGGTGTGATAATGGCACAAAATTTAAGAATGTCATAATGAATGAGTTTTGTGCACTTAAGGCATTTGTAGACAATATAGCTCCCCTGGAACTCCTCGGAAAAATGGAGTTGCTGAGAGAAAAAATAGAACTTTAATTGAGGGAGCTAGGGCCATGCTAAGTGCATCTTCGTTACCTGTCACATTATGTGATGAACCAATAAATACCATGTGTTATGTGATCAATAGGATTCATATAGTTAAGAGCTTAGGAAAAACTTCTTATAAGTTGTTTTCTAGGAGAAGCCTTTTATAAGATTCTTCAAAGCTTTTGGCTATCAATGTTCTATATTAAACACCAAAGACCACTTAGGAAAATTTGATCCTAAGACTGATGATGGTTACTTCCTTGGATATTCTAGTGTCTTTAAAGCTTATAGGATTTTTAATAGAAGAACTAGAACCATACAAGAATCCATCAATGTGATATTCAATCAATATACATAGAATGTTAGGAATTCAGGTGTTGAATGGTTGTTTGATTTAGATACATTTGTGAATTCCTTTAATGGTGTTTGTCCAGTTGTTTCAGATGAGGTGCAGGTATCAACAGGGAATGTAGAAAATGCTGAAGACATTAATGATTTTGAACTAGGAAGACTAGCAAATGCAAGTGCAAGCCCTTCGACACTAAATCAAGATCACACAAGTTCATTAGAGGATACTACAATTGTAAGTGAAGATCTTGCAGAGAGTCAAACTGAAGCAGATATTCTTCAAGAAGAAGACATTCCTGTAAACTCTGAAGATCAAGACAATGTTGTACACGCTCAAGAATTGCCTTATGATGTGAATCATGATAATTCGGGTGCACTACATTCTACTGAAGATATCTTTTGTGCACAAGATGTTAATGATGTTAATTCTGGTGATCCACAAGTTAATTCGGGTGTTCAAGACCAAGTTGAAGAAAATTCGGGTGGATCACAAGATAATTTTGGTGCACAAATGGAGATAGAAGAAAACTCGGGTGACATTCAAAACAATTCGGGTGTAGATGCTGAACATGGAAACAATTCTGGTGAAGCACAATTCAATTCCGGTGAAGACATTGAAGTTAAATTTGTTGAACCAAGCAATGCACAAAGCCATGAACAACCCAGTGAAACAACTTCTGAATCCATATTCTTTGATGAAATTGTCCCTAATCAAACAAATCTTTCTAGTAATATTACTGAGGAAATGCACTCATTTTTAAAATTTCACAAGACGCATCCTATAAATAATATTATAGGAAATTTGCATGATGGTTCAAAACCATAAGTAGCACTGGCTTGGTTAATTTGTGTTTATTTTCTTGCTTTATGTCTTAACTAGAGCGTAAGACTGTTGATATTGCCTTGACAATTAATAGTTGGGTAGAGGCTATGCAAGAGGAGTCAGTCAAAGTATGTTAAGGATATGCTAGTTAAGTTTAGCTATACTGATTGTAAATCTGCTTCCACTCTAGTTGACACTAGGGCCAAATTACATCCAGATTTAGATGGTGAAATTGTTGACCAACATTTATATAGGTCTATGATAGGTTCATTGATATATCTTACTGCTAGTAGACCTGATATTATGTTTGGAGTTTGTCTGTATGCTAGGTTTGAAGCTGCTCCTAAGGTTTCTCATTTAGTTGCTGTTAAGAGGATTTTTAGATATCTTAGAGGAAAACCTTCATTAGGCCTTTAGTATCCTAAGAATTCCACCTTTGACTTTTATGCCTACACTGATAGTGATTATGGATGTTGCAACTTAAATAGGAAATCTACTACAGGAGGTCGCCAGTTTCTAGGAAATAGGCTAGTATCATGACAATGCAAGAAAAGACCTTTGTTTCTCCTTCCTCTGCAGAAGCAGAATACATTGCTGCAGTTTCTTGTACATCTCAAGTTTTATGGATATAGAACCAGATGCTACACGTTGGCCTTAACTTTATGAATACCCCTATCCACATAGACAACACTGCTGCCATGTTCATAACTAAGAACCCTGTGCAACATTCAAAAACTAAGCATATTGAGATTAGAAACCACTTCATAAGAGACTGATTTGAAAAACATTTGATTCATTTGGTCAAGATTCATACAGACCTCCAACTAGCAGACCTTTTCACAAAGGCATTTGATGTATCAAGATTCAATTTTCTTGTTCAGGCTATTGGTGTAATGAATCTAAATTGAGTGTTTCTTCATAATCTTTTTATATATATCTTTTTGCATTTTGTTTTCTTTTTATTTCAAAATACAAAAAGAGGGGGGGGGGGGGGGGGGGGGGGGGGGGAAATGGAAAAATCCAAATATATTTTTAATTCTGGTATTGTTTTTCATTTATTTCGGGTAGACTCTTTGGTTATTTTCTTTAAGTCTGGTAGTTTTTACGTTTAATTCGCGTAGTTTTTCCTTTATTTTTTTTAATTGTGGTAATATTTCTTTTCAGAAAAACTCCAAAAATATGTGTTTTTAGTATGTATAGATAAAAACCAAAATTGTTTTCAGTTTGTATAGATAAAACCCAAAAATATGTGATTTCTGTATGAAAAGATAAACCTCAAAAAGATTTTTATTCTATTCTATTTATAAGGTTTTGATATATTTTCTTTAATCAAATGAAAAAATCAAAAACAGTACAAAATTTTGAAAATGTTTCACAAAACAGAATTTTAAAAAATAAGTCATAAACATAAATTTCAGCATAATTTGACATACTTCAGTATTTAAAGAATTTCATGAAACTAAATGTTTTCATAAATGCACATATTTCTGTATTTTGAAAACTTTAACAATCTGTGGTTTATTCACTGCATAAAATCACCAAAATTAATAATTTTCAAATGGGTGTTCAGTGATTTTCAAGTAGAAAAGCAAAAGAAAATCATATTTTCAGTAAGAATAAGCATATAAATCTATTTATAATAAAATTATAAAGTTTTAAAAGTGATTTTTTAATAATTTATTGACCTTGAGTTCCTTGATGCCAACTTGATAAAAGGCAGAGACAGGTGAATAGGTCCAAATTCTTTAATAAAATAGTCTATTGTCCTCTAAGATCTTTGATGCTAACTTGATAAACGGCAGAGACATGGGAAGGAGTTGAACAAAAGTACTAAGTCCATTTGAATATAAAAACATGCACTTTAATAAAATTTCTTGAGAGAGAAAGCAGTTTATAAATAATTTATATGTCACAAAAAAAAATATGTCACAAAAAAAAAAAAACTACTCTGTTTTAAGTAAATAAGTTATAAATGCCATATTTAAGTAAAATATTCATTTAATTTATTTCTTCTTAACAAGAACTGAAAAGTTTTATTGTATATTATGTCCTTTTTAAAATATTAAAATCTGTAGTGAATGAATTTTTGACACATGATGAAGTCTAATATAAATACAGGATTCTGCATTTTATAAAACATTTCATTTCTATTAAAAAATTTCTCTTATGAACTAATTTATGAAATCCTGAAAAATAAGTGTTTGATTTTGAAAATGAAATTCTGTTTTATAAACTATTTCAAGATTAATTGATGATTAGTCTTGAATCAGTTACTGGTTTAAAAATTTAACTCAGGCAGTTTGAAGAATTAATTTTGAACTAATTTAATTTAGATATTAGATATAATTTATTTCTGGTAATTTTATTGACTTTATTGACCAATTTTTTAATTCGGGTATTTGCTTTTAATTCGGGGTGTAATGACTTTGTTGACCTTAATGTTTTAATTCGGATTTTCATATTTTTAACTCGGTTAATAATATTATTAATAAATTTCAATTCGGGTTTACTGTTCTTTAAGTCGGGGGACTTTTGGTAGGAAATTAAGTATATATTTTTTCCCTAATTCATTTTTAATTCCTTAAAAATTAAATAATCATTTTTAAACAAGCAATTTGCATCTCTTATCCGGTTCGAAATTGCTAATCTCAATAAACGTTTATTATACTATATTCCCCTGAGCGATTACGATTAGAACTATCTCTTCGATTTCTAGAGCTTTTAAGTTTGTTTTTGGACGATTCTCTGTTTTTGGTGTTTTTGTTATCTTGTTCCCTTGTTACTGTAAGGTATTATTTTAAGTTTTATGCATTTATTCATATTGTTTTTATTTATTCAGTTTTACTGTTGGATTTAAATACTAACAATATGAATTTGTTACAGATGGCTCTAAATTATAAATCCAAACATAATGTTGCAACTTTTCTAGACATGCGCCACACTGAAGTAGATGAAGATTGGAGACTAATATTTGTCCAATCTACGATTTGCCATTTATGAGAGCCCAATCTTATATAGTTACATGCTTCAAGAATTCTAGGCAAATGCTAGGTTTGGAGTAATAGATGGAGTGAGAACTATTTCTTCAAGTGTTCAAAGAGAGGAGATAATTGTTACTGAAGATGTCATTAGATGGGTATTGATGTTAGATGATGCCGAAGAGATTGAGAAGCTAGGCATGGATGAAATAAAAACTGTCTGTAGAAAAATTATATATGAAGGAGAGTTTCCTGAAAGCATGGTAAAAATGTCAAGAGTCTCTTTCAAGTGGAGGTATCTGATTCATATTCTTGTCTGTTGTATGTCTGGGAGATCTGAAGGATTTGATGAGATGAATCAGACTCTAGCATATGCATTTGTGTGCTTAATTTCTCAAAGAAAATTTAACTTTTCTTGTTATATCATGGATAATATGCAGAGGATAACTGTTAGGTCTCAATAAGATACCAAATACTAGCTAATCAATAACAAATTAGTATTCAAACGTTAATTAATACGAATCGATTAACACACAGTTTCTTGTTCGATTATAGCGGAAATATAATAACAAGATTATTAAGAATAACACTCAGTTAATTCTATACTAAAGGTTCAACGATTACAATAGTCAAGATCACCATTTATACACAATAATAGTGAGATTTATAAGTACGAATATTAGCAAATCTTCTAAAAGGATAGAAGATTTTATCTAAAAAACTTACCTAAATTAACGCTTTACTTTTCATTATGGAGCTGAGTAGTCAGCTCCACAATGCCTTAGTTTATTTTGGTCACTCAGACTCAAAACTATGACTTTAATAAACAGATTTATAATCTTGGGTTAAATCGTTGATTTTCCCAACAATATCCCCCTATCTGTTTAGATTAAAGTCTTTTTACAATGACACACATCAAAAATAAACACAAACTTAAAACATATTAAATTGAAACAGTTTGTGAACAAAAACATTACTTTCTCTTCTTAAAAGCTTTCTTGGGCTTCAAAGGTAAGTCCCATGGAGTTGGCTTCAAAGCTTCTTCAGCCCATTCTACCCTTTCTGCTTTCCAAGCCATCAGTTTCTCCATCCCAGCATCAGTTTTATTGAACAACATTTGATATTCTTTCCTTATCAGCTCCACTTTATCCACAAGTGAACCCATCTCTTCAATTCTCCTTAGGTTGTTGAATAACCAGCTTATCAGCTTCATACGAAATGGTTGGCACTGATCATTCTGGCATTCATTTAACAAGGCAATGCAATGGAAGATTGAAGTCTTGTTCAGAGTTTCCTTGGCTTGAAAGCACTCTTCTCCCCCACAATCAACATAAAATAGTCCTTCATGTTTTTCGGTTTGAATGTAAGTTCTTTCTTGAAAAATCAAACCTGAAGGAACTGGATGAAGAGTGTTTGACTCCAGTCGTAGTGATTTTGCTCCAGCTCTTACTTTGTTGACTGTGCAGAATTCTCTGTATTCTTCATCAGTGATCAGTTTCAGCATGTGGGCAACATTAATATTGTAAATTTCCTCTCTTTTCACCTCAGTCTGATGTGTCAAATTAGTCATTCTTGTGCTCAGTTTGGAAATTCTTTCCACTCTTCAAATCCCAGAGTAAACATCCTCCCTACAGCCACTTTAAAAGAGTTTCCTTTGAGAACAAGTCAGTATCAAGTCAGGTCCATTGGTATCATTACAATCCAGATCATTGATCTTTCCATGCTTGCTGTTGGCAAAGTGTTTTTCAATGAAGTTTACCCTTGCCTCCTCTCTCTCAAATCTCTTTGCCATTTGTCGATCAGCTTCAACTCTCTTTTGTTCTTCATCAAATGCCAGCTGTTCTTCCTATTTAAGTTCAGCTTCAAGAACCTCAGCTGCTTTATCACTTGTATCTTTTGCTTCAATGGATTTATCTTCAAATTTTCCAAAGTAAAGACCCTTGATGTATTCTTTGAATTTTTCCACTGTTATCCCAGCATTATGCATATCTTTTTAGCTTTGACAGTTTCTCAGCTTTAGTTAGTTTTTTGCTTGATCCCTCAGCTTGATCAGCAATACTATCCATTTCAGTGTCTGATACAACCCTTTCTTTTTCCTTCTTCTCACTACCCTGACTTTCTTCCTCAGATGAACTTGAAAAATCACTGTAGTCAGTCTCATAGTGCTCCTCAGTTAGTTGAGTTTTGAGATTCAATATCATTTTCTTCTTGTATCTTTTCTCCCCCTCAACTGATGACATACCTCTCTTTCTCTTCAAATTTTTCGTGGGAGGTTCAGGCTCACTTGTTTTTATGACATTTTGAACTTTCTCCCCCTGAGACTGAGCATCCCTTGAAAAATCCCCAGCCACTTGCTTGCCCTTCCTCAAAGAACTGATCTCTGAGGTCAGATTCACCACCAACTCCTTCAACCCTTCCAACTCCACAGCATTTTGAGTCTTTATAGCAATCATCTCAGCCTGAATTGCACTCAGCTTGACATCAAAATGAGTTGACATGCCCTTAATTGCTTGTAGTAACAAAGGAACAGCCATAGCAACCTCAGACTGAGATGTATCAGGAACAATAGAGATGGGTATAGTTGGTACAGCCTCACATCTCCCCTGTTGACTAGGAAAGCGATCCTTGGCCATAGAAATAGAAGTCTGTACCTCGGTCAGTTTGAGGAGTGAGGCATTGTCAACTTGTGCAAGAGAGTGAGAGAATTTTGGTGGTTCAGTATAGTGAACTAGTGTTGAACTAGTGAAAATAGCCTTTGTAATAGACTTTGAAACTAAGGGGGGTGATCCCATACTAAGTATAAGGATATTCAGGAGGGGAATATCTTCTTCAATGCTTACTACATGTGTCAATGTGGCAGCAGCAATGTGTTTCTCCAAGCTGACTACTCTAGATGGGCTTTGGGTAGTCTCAGTAGTCAGCTCCACCTCCTACTCTAGCAGAGGGAGGGTGGAGTGATCTACATCACTGGAGGGGAGTTTAGAACTCTCAGCCTCATGGAAAAGTGAGTCCATTAGTGCTTGATTTTGAGTGGGGCTTGTTGTGAGAGCTTTCTCTAAAGAACTTGGTGAGTTCAATAGGTTGGCCGCTTGATTTGCAAGAATAACAGGTTGTGAAGTGGACATTACCTCAAACTGAGAGGGGATACTCTCAGAATGAGGGAGAGAATAAGGGATATTCATACCTGAGTAAGCTTCATTTTGCCCAGCCCCATCATTCCCAACCTCAGTATCCGCCATGTGAACATTAGCCCCCTCATTTCCATCAATTCCATCACCTTGACCAACTGAATCTGAGTGATCAGGTTCTGTGGCTTCATGATCAATACAAGGATTATCAATCCACTAAAGCATGTCTGGTGTTAAACCCGCCTCAACTTCGGTGAATCTGATGTAGGTAAAAAATTTGGAGGTCAGTCTGGGAAGAGGGCACACATAAAAAATTAGTTCAAGCTGATCAGAGGCTTCCTTTCCCAGAACTTTCTCTAAACAAAGTGAGAGCACTCTCATAAACGGGACATCATTTGTTCTCTTTGGTTTTACCACAAGTGAAAGAATTTCATGAAAATATAGTTGAGAGTATGAAATTCTTCTACCAGTGACCATAGAGTGAAAAAGATGTGTTTCAAATTCATTCATTTGGTTTCAACTTCCCGATTTACCCCCAAACATCTTGTGATACTGGAGAAAATAAATTTCCATTTTCCAGTAAAGAATTTATATTCAATCACCCCCTTTACTACAGTCTGACCAACAAGAGGAAATGCCTCATTCTTTGCTTGCTGTTTGGTCAGTCTGGACTGAAACCCTCCTGCACCAGCCTCTTGGGCAGTAGGGAGTAAGAGAGCTACTTGTATTGTCTCCTCATTGATTGAAATGGTGTGTCTCCCATCATTGTATCTGTCCGTGAGTTCACTCAGATCATCATTGGCTTTGCCCGTGTACCACCACTCACATAATACTGGTGGATACATCATAGTTTCTCGAAAGTATGCTCCATGAAGTGGATGAGAAACCATGAACTGACATAGTTGTTCGAAGCCTCTGTTCTGGCGATTTGTGGGGATATTGACGTAGGCCACCCTGTTGTTGTCTTTTATTTGATCTCTGCTATGAAAATCTTGCCCAGCAACCATGCGCGGTGTGATGTGTAAAACCATGTTCATATCCGCCATTGATGAATGTAAAAGAAAGAGAATTAGCAAGAAAGACAATTAGGTTAATAATTGAGAGTAAATTGAACTTGAACTAAAGGAGCGAAAAATTAGGGACTTAGTTGGACAACTTTCCATATTGACTCTTCAGTTTGACTCTTTTAACACTTGTGACCCGTAAGTTTGAAACATACGTACAACTGACCCCTAAAAAGAACAAAAAGTTATCAGAATGAAAATATTTAAAATACCTAAAAGAAAAATAATAAAATAAAATTAAAATAAAATAAAAAAAATCCTGAAAACTATTCATGAAAAAAGAATAAAAAATAAATACAAAATATATACTAATATATACGAAGAGTACAGTCTGAACATGTGATCAGACGGAGACTGCTCAATCTGACCAAAAGGTCAAACTGAATTTTGAATCTTTGTTAAATTTTAAGAATCTAACATTCCTAGTTCTCCTAACAAATAGAAAAACATGTCCTCACTCAGAGGTTTAGTGAAGATGTCTGCCAGTTGATCATGTGTTGCCACAAACTCCAGTCTGACCTTTCCTTTCTCAACACAGTCCCTAATGAAGTGGTGTCGTATTTCAATGTGTTTTGTTCTGGAATGGAAGACTGGATTCTCAATTATTTGTATGGCACTTTTGTTGTCACCAAGATTGGTGTGTTGTGAATCTTGATGTCAAGATCAGCCAATTGATGTTGCATCCATAACAATTGAGCACAACAGCTTCCTGTAGCAACATACTCAGCTTCAGCTGTGGAGGTTGCAACTGAGTTTTGCTTTATGCTTGACCAGCTGACTAGCTTTCCTCCCAGAAGCTGACAACCTCCTGAAGTGCTTCTTCTGTCCAACCTGCAACCTGCATTATCTGCATCTGTGTATCCAATTCATTCACATCCAAAATCTTTAGGGTACCATAGGCCAAGATTTGGAGTACCCTTAAGATATCTGAAAATCCTTTTTACAGCTTTTAGATGAGATTCTTTTGGGTCAGCTTGATATCGTGCACACAAGCAATTAGAGAACATGATAGCAGGTCTACTAGCAGTTAAGTAAAGAAGAGATCCAATCATACCTCTGTAAGTTGCTTGACAGACTGACTTGCCAGTTTTGTCCTTATGCAACTTATCAGATGTACTCATGGGAGTTTTTATTTCAGAACATGATTCAAAACCAAATTTCTTAATTAAATCATGTACATATTTGCTTTGATTTATAAAAATCCCATCTTTCTTTTGTTCTACTTATAAGCCAAGAAAAAATGTAAGTTCCCCCATCATACTCATCCTATATTCACTACACATAAGATTTGAAAACCAAGTACACAACTTATCATTTGTGGATCCAAATATAATGTCATCAACATATATTTGAACCAAAATTACATGCCCTTTTTTCCTTTTTGATAAAAAGTGTTTTGTCAATTGATCCTCTTTGAAACTTATTTTTAAGAAGAAAGTCAGATAGAGTATCATGCCAAGCTCTAGGAGCTTGTTTGAGACCATATAAGGCTTTATTTAATTTGTAAACATGATCATGAAAGTTAGGATCAACAAAACCTGGAGGCTGCTTGACATAAACTTCTTCCTTGAGATCACCATTCAAAAAGGCACTTTTCACATCCATTTGATATACCAGGAAGTCTTTGAAAGCTGCATAAGCTAAGAACAGACGAATTGCTTCAATTCTGGCCACTGGAGCAAAAGTTTCATTATAATTATTTCTAACTATCCATTTGAGTCCAATGATTGTTTTGAACAGAGGACGAGGAACCTTGGTCCACAAATTGTTTCTAATGAACTCTCCTAGTTCTTCTTGCATTCCATCAACCCAATCTTCATCTAAAAGAGCTTCTTCAACCTTCTTTGGTTCCATCAGACTCAAGAAATTCATGTAGAAACAGAAGTTAGCCGTGGCCTTCTTGTTTCTGGTTTTAACTCCTTCATTTAAAGAACCAATGATGGATGTCAGTGGATGATCCCTGAGAGTCATGATGTTTCCTGACCTAAATTGTTGATCTTCATCATCTTAAGACTGAGTGTCATCAGTCTGAGTTTCATCAGTCTAAGTGAGATGAGTCTGAGTGGTATCCGACTGAGTGAGATCAGTCTGAGTTTCATCAGTTTCATTTGAACCATTTATTTCAATTTCAGAGACATTCTTTAAAATAGGTTCATCAGTCTCACTCTCAGACCCTTGATTTTGATGTATAACTTCTTCATCTTGATCTGCAACAGGGGAGGAATCAGCTTCAAATGATGTCACTAGAAGTTCATCACATAAATGGTTGATGGTCTCTATGTCAGACTGTGAGGTCAGCTCATCTCTGTTAGACTGAGTAGTATCATCAAAAGCAAAATTGATACTCTCTTCCACAACCTTCCTTCCTTCATTGTAAACTCTAAATGCTTTACAGATACTAGAGTAGCCACCAAACCGTCCTTCATCAGCCTTAGGAGCCATTTTCACAACAAATCCCTTTGGTTGAGTATATAGCATCGACTTCCAAAGATATGAAAATAGTGAATTGAGGGAACTTTGTTGTGGTACATTTCATATGCAGTTTGCCCATGTCTCTTCACAATGATGGATCTATTCTGAGTGAAGCATGCAGTGTTCACAGCCTCAGCCCAGAATTTTATCTTCATATTAAAGTTCACAGCCACAGCCACAACCATAGAATAACATGGTCCTTGCAGCTTCAATTAAAGTTCTGTGTCTTCTCTCTGCAACTCCATTTTGTTGAGGTGTCCGAACTGATGCAAAATTTTGAACTATACCCAGTTGATCATAGAAATTAATCAAGACTGAATTCTTGAACTCACTTCCATGGTCACTTCTCATCTTTCTGACAAGAGTATTCTTCTGCCTCTGTTCTCTCCTGATCAAACTGATAATTTCCTCAGCCGCATCACTTTTAGCTCTTATAAATATAACCCACGTAAATCTAGTAAACTCATCTACAATCACAAGAGTATATTTCTTTCCACCTTGGCTCTCAATTCCAATTGGACCAAACAACTCCATATGTAACATAAACAGGGGTTCATCAATTGAATGGAACATCTTGGAAGGAAATTGAGTCTTGGTTTGCTTTCCGAGAACACATGCTGAGCAGACTTTGTCCTTGGAGTAGGTCAGCTCAGGAAGGCCCCTAACCAATTTACTCTTTGACAAGGAATTTATGTTCTTGAAGTTTAGATGAGATAGTCTTCTGTGCCATAGCCAATTAAGTTCCTCTTTTGTTTCTGTAAACAAACATGTCTCAGCTTCATCATTGGTTGTACTCAGATCCAAGCAGAACACATCTCTTTCTCTCTGGCAAGCAGCAATGGTTTACCCTTGGCATTTTAGATTATCCCTGCTTGCTTTCTGAATCTGACTTCATGATCTTCATCTGTGATTTGACTTACACTCAGTAAATTATGTTGAAGACCTTCTACATAAGCAACTCTTTTTAATGTGACTGCACCAACATGAATCTTTCCATATCCTCTTGTCATTGACCCACCATTGTCACCATATCTCACTTGAGGACCAGCTTCCTCTTTATAGTCTTGAAAGAAAGATTTCATTCCTGTCATGTGCCTTGATGCCCTACTGTCTAGGTACCATTTAGTAGGGTCCTGCACATGAGACAAAGTACATTAGTTCCTTTTGGGTACCCATTTTAGAGTGGATCCATGAATTGAAGCTGATTTAATTTTAGGTTTAATCTTGCAGTCAGTCTTGGAGCTGTCATAATTCTATTTATTAAGTTCTTTCATGCAATTAGCAGAATAATGACCTATGAATCCACAGTATTTACATGGAGTATCTTTGAGACTGACTTGTGGTGGGACTGATTTGGTTTTTTTTTATCTTTGACTGATTTTGATTGAGTATTAGAAATTGGTCTTTGCTTTTGAGGTGGGACTGACTTCTGTTTTGATGACACTGACTTAAGTTTTGGTGAGACTGACTTCTGTATTGATGAAGCTGACTTAAGTTTTGGTGAGACTGACTTTTGTGAATCAGTACTCTTTGGTCGGGACTGAGTCAGTTTCTTACAGAACACAACTACATGTCCTTTTTCACCGCAATTATAGCATGTCCTCTTAGGAGGAGTCTTTGGTCTTATGTGATTTGGTGATTTGTTTCTGACTATAGTTTTTACAATGTTAGTCAGTTCCAGCAATTGATCAAAGATTTAACCCAAGATTATAAATCTATTTATTAAAGTCTTAGTTTTGAGTCTGAGTGACATTTTGAGTCTGAGTGACCAAAATGAACTAAGGCATTGTGGAGCTGACTACTCAGCTCCATAATGAAACGTAAAGCGTTAATTTAGGTAAGTTTGTTAGATAAGATCTTCTATCCTTTTAGAAGATTTTCTAATATTCGTACTTATCAAGCTCACTATTATTGTGTATAAATAGTGAGCTTGACTATTGTAATCGTTGAACCTTTTGAATAGAATTAACTGAGTGTTATTCTTATTAATCTTGTTATTATATTTCCGCTATAATCGAACAAGAAACTGTGTGTTATTCGATTCGTATTCTTTAACGTTTGAATACTAATTTGTTATTGATTAGCTAGTATTTGGGATCTTATTGAGACCTAACAATTGGTATCAGAGGGTGTTAGATCTATTCCAGATCTTAATAAAAGTTGAAGATTAGTTATGTGTTCAGTCAAAAAATTTGTGTATAATATGTCACAAAAAAAACTGCTCTGTTTTAAGTAAATAAGATATAAATGCCATATTTAAGTAAAATATTTATTAAATTTATTTCTGCTTGACAAGAATTGAAAAGTTTGATTGTATATTATGTCCTTTTTAATATATTAAAATCTGCGATGAATAAATTTTTGACACAGGATGAACTCTAATATAAAAACAGGTTTCTTCATTTTATAAAACATTTCATTTCTATTTTAAATTTCTCTTATGAACTAATTTATGAAATCCTGGAATATAAGTTTTTGATTTCAAAAATGAAATTCTGCTTTATAAACTATTTCAAGATTAACTGATGATTTGTATTGAATCAGTTCTGGGTTTAAAAGTTTAACTCAAACAGTTTGAAAGAATTAATTTAATTCGCATATTAGATATAATTTATTTATGGTAATTTTATTTACTTTATTAACCAATTTTTTAATTCGGGTATTTTTTTTTAATTTGGGGTGGAATGACTTTGTTGACCTTAATGTTTTAATTCGGATTTTCATATTTTTAAGTCTGTTGAAAATACTATTATTAAATTTCAATTCGGGTTTACTGTTCTTTAAGTCGGGGGACTTTTGGTGCGAAATTAAGTATATTATTTTTCCTGATTCACTTTTAATTCTTTAAAATCTAAATAACATTTTTAATTCTTTAAAATTTAAATAATCAAGCCATTTGCATCTTTTATCCTGTTCCAAATTACTAATCTCAATAAAAGTTTATTATTCTTTATTCCCCCGAACGATTATGATTAGAATTTTCTCTTCGATTTCTAGAGCTTTTAAGTTTGTTTTTGGACGATTCTCTGTTTTTGATGTTTTGGTTATCTTGTTCTCTTGTTTCTGTATGGTATTATTTTAAGTTTTATACATTTATTCATATTGTTTTTACTCAGTTTTACTATTGGATTTAAATACTAATGATATGAATTTGTTACAGATGGCTCTAAATTATAGATCCAAACATAATGTTGCAGCTTTTCTAGACCTGCGCCACACTGAGTTGGATGAAGATTGGAGACTAATTTTTTGGTTTCTAATAAAATCCAATCTACGATTTGCCATTTCTGAGAGCCCAATCTTATATAGTGACATGCTTCAAGAATTCTGGGCAAATGCTACGTTTGGAGTAATAGATTGAGTGAGAACTATTTCTTCAAGTGTTCAAAGAGAGGAGGTTATTGCTACTGAAGATGTCATTTGAAGGGTATTGATGTTAGATGTGCAACCATCTAAATTTCAGGTGAAATTTGTACTCTATATCCTTGAAATGTTTGTTATTGTCTTTAACCGTATTTTTACCGGAAACGCGTCAGTGTCGGAATCAAATTCAGAATTTATAAATAAGTCCTAATACCAAGAAAACTTATAAAGAACTTTCCTAAGTTCATTTCACATAATAATCGGAAACTTTCAATTAACGAAAAGGCTTAACGGAACAAAAACGTAAAAACGAAAAATGCTGAAGAAAGGGCCAGGACGCCGCCCTAGGGAAACCAGGACAACGCCCTGGCGACGCAGATTCAAAAATTTGGAGCTTTTAAAGCTCCATCTCGATTGATACAAAGTTTCCCAACTACCTAGCTCGGGATTGGTCATTCTTTGGCAGTGTTTACACTCCCTAGACGAAATATTACCCCCCCTCTCTTCATTTCTTTTCATTTTTACGGAACAAAAAAACACACACACACACCAATTCTCTCTACCTTCTCTCTAGAACTCTCTAACCTCAACTCAAGTCCAGTAAAATACAACCACTAAATCACTAAAATATCACCATAATATACCACTAAAAATCGTCCAAATAACAAAGGAAACAAGGAGGATCCACCCATTTCGGTTAAAAGACGTTTTCCACCGATTTTGAAGCTTAAATCCCTTCCAAATCATCATCCAAGCATTTCATCCGGTAGACTTCTTATTCTTTACTGTTTTTTATTAAAATAACCACTTGCATGGACGATGTAACACCTAAATATAAGTTTTTATAAAGTTTTTTAACCTTTTTTATACAAAAATGGGTTTTTATCATTCTGGTACTTAGATCTACGTTTTTGTGGATAAAAGTTACTTATGAACTGAGAAAATGATAAATAATGAAGTTTATAACAGTTGCATGTCGAGATCTATCGCTTAAATAACCATTTTTGCAAGAAAAACGAGTTTCGGGAAAAATGCTTTGACCAGGGCGCCGTCCCCTTGAACCCAGAACGGCGCACCGTGGCCCAGCAGCGTAGAGGGCGTCGTCCTAAAGGACCCAGAACGGCGCACTGAAGCTGCAGGCAGTTTTCGGAAATCGTCTTTGTCGTTAAAAACTTATCTATACAATCTAATTTTTCGAAACTAAATTTTTGGAACTGAGTTTATTAAAATACTTATGTATGGAACATTTATTGGACTTAATACACCTAGATTGAACTTGTTGAATTATATTATGTAAACGTTTGTGATTTGTAAGCGGGAAAGTGTGGACTTTTTGGACATAAAAATAATAGCGTGGAAGCACTGCCCAAATTCCGTTAGAGTATATAATAACACTTCAGCGACCCAAAAAAAAATAATTTATCATAATAATAACGTTAACTTTGGACACATTTTGGACAAAACATAACGATAAACGGTTCGGACAACATTTGGACAAATTAACTTTTGACACTTAAAGTTAACTAAAGATTACAACTTATAATATATTATATAACATGTTAACTTAATGTAATCGTCGTACTTAATTAATCTTGGTATTCTCTTAGGATTCCCATGATTCCCGACACGCTTTCGACCGCTTTTCGCATTTGTCTAATCTTCGCAATCAGTGAGTTACATCCCCTTATTTATTGTATTTTAAATATTCTTTTGGGGGAAACATGAGATCAAAATACGCATATACATATTTACTCTGCGACTTAATCCGCAACAAATCCTTTTACAAGTATTATTCTACTTGTCTATGATCTTCTTTAAAGTATATATATTTTAAGCGCCTGTTCCGCTTCATTTTCTTTTAAGAAACTTTTTATTATATATACTTGTCGGAACCTTTTCTCGGGAACTTTTAAACTGTAACACACTCACTACTTTATGTAGTTTGACACTTTATCTCATGTTTCAGGAAATCAAGTGTAAGTCATGAAGTGCATAGCGTGGGCGGTTCAGGAAAGTTACGTGAAGTTTGAATCGGGAGAAGACTTGTCTTATTTTGGGAATTTTTATGAAACAATTTAATCATGTATTTATTGTCATGAACTTAAATACTCTTGGTTATGTCCTTTTGAACTTGTGAACTTTTAAATTCTATTTCTATGACTTGAAACCGTTGAATTTTGTTATGACTTGTGAAATGATACTCTTGCTCTTCGCACCTCGTGTTTCCGCTTTAGCGGGGTGTGACAGTAGATGATGCTGAAGGGATTGAGAAGCAAGTCATGGATGAAATAAAAAATGTCCGGAGACAAATTGGATATGAAGGAGAGTTTCCTGAAAGCATGGTAAAAAAAAGTCAAGAGTCTCTTTCAATTGGAGGTATCTGATTCATATTCTTGTCTGTTGTATGTCTGGGAGATCAGAAGGATTTGATGAGATGAATCAGACTCTGGCATCTGAATTTGTGTGCTTAATTTCTCAAATAAAATTCAACTTTTCTAGGTATATAATGGATAATATGCAGAGGATGACAGAGGGAAGTGCAACAAGATTTATACTATACCCAAGATTCATTCAGATTATTCTGCATTCAGAGATTCAGGGGTTGATGCTTGAGTGTCCTATCTTGAAGGATGAAAATATGAATTGGAAAATTATGAACAACATGAATAAATCCTTTTCAAAAGCTAAGGTGGTATTCTCTGGGCACTTCAAACCATTCTTTCCTCATATGATTGAGCAAGCTAGAGTACCTATCAATATCTTCTTGGAGCTACAGGAAGAGATGGTAGCAGATGTTCAGCAACAACATCTTCAACAAGGGCAACAAGGTGGTCTCCATCAAGGAGATCAAGCACATACATAATCTGAACCCCCTGGGTCTCATGTTATTCAAATTCCTTCTCCTCCTCCTAGATCACCCATTATTCAACAAACTGATTCAGTGCCTAATCTGGCTTATCCATCAGTTTCTTCTGCTGTTTTTGTGGCTTCTCAAACAGTTTCTCAAAGTGTTCCTTCTCTTGTTCAAGTTTATAATTCAAGAACAAGAGGTGTAGGAGGTAATTTGATGAAGATTCTAGAGTTAAAAAAGAAGACAGAGGAGTTGGAGCAACTTGTAAAGAGAAAGTCTACATTGATTAATCAACTGAGATGGAAGCAAGCAGTAAATGGGGTGATCATGAGCAGTTTGAGAGCTAAAAGCAATATATCTTCCCCTATGGATGATGCATCCAAAATAGGGGTAGATATTAATGTTGACATGATAACTGTGGAAAGAGAGTCTGATGTGCAGGGTGAGAGTGAATCTGGAGTAAGAAGAAATGAAAATTTGAACGAAAGCATGGATATTGATTTGGCAATAATTGGAAAAATTGTCAAAGATATGGAAATGGAGGTTGTAAGCATAAAAGTAAAAGAGAAGGTAGATAAAGAGGAAATCTGGTGTTAAGTATGGGGAGATGGAGTTAAGTTCATGAGAGTTAGAAAGGAATATGGTGGTAAAGATTTAATTCGGGTGAAGAAGGAAACACTTCGGGTGAAGAAGGAAACACTTCGGGTGAAGAAGGAAACACTTCGGGTTAAGAAGAGTTTATTTCGGGTGAAGTAGAAGAAGGTTCGGGTGATGATGAATGGAACACACTGAGAAACCAGAGAAAAGATTTAGAGTAGTTGATCAGCATGTTGAATCAGCTGACCAAGCTACTTTTGAAAGACATTTTGAGGGTATGTTTGAAGGTCTCTTTGATGAATCAGCTGAAGAAACTTTATGTATTTTCATTAAGGAAAGAGAGCCACAGTTTGCACGTACTCAAGATCAATGGAATGAAGAACAGGGTAAAGAAAAGGATGAGAAAGTTATAATTGAAATTTATAGTGATATGGAAGAAGATGTGAGTGAAAAGATAGCAGTTAAAGAAGAAGAAGAAATGGGTGAAAATGTAGTTGATGTAGCAACAGATGCTGGTACAAGCACTGTTAAGGTTGGGAAGAGTGAATAGTTTTGCTGTCAAATGTTCAACTTTGGTTCCTTCCAAGGTAGTGAGCTTAAAGAAGAAAATGCTTGAATTCAAACAGAAGCTCTCAGAAAGTCAATACAAGATCCACTTGAAGAGCTATCTGGTAACTGCTGGAGAAATGAATTCCAAGTCAGTATGTCAAATGAAAATTGAAACACTAGAAAAGAACTGGCTGGATATTCAAACAAAGGTGATGATCAGAGACTTAAAATCCAAAAGATAAAATAGAATTCATGAGGTAGTGCTAAAAAGACATATGGAAAAGGTCTCTGAGAATACAAATGTTGAAAATTCTTCTACTAAAGATAATGATCAAAGAAAAAGAGTAACAGTGAACACTTTAGTGGAGAAACAAAGTCAAGATGTTCACTCCAAGACTAATGTAAAGCAAGAAGAGTCTCCATTTTCTCAATACATGGAGAAAGAGTCCTGGTTTTCTCAACCTTCTCAACAGAAATAAAACTCAACCATCTTCTTCTAAAACAAACAGAACATACATCAATACAGACTTCTCAATCTAAATCATACTCTTTGCCTCAAGACTATTATTTGGATGATCCTATAGTTACTACAAAGATAGAAGAAATTCCTCAATGGGTGGAGGAAAATGCAGATGATGGAGGAGATCTAGACCAATATGGTTTTCGTGTTGATGCTGATACTCCTATTCAAGGAGAGGGAAGTGCTTCTGGATCTAGAATCAAAGATCTGTCTGAAGGTGAATTGAGGGAAGAAAGAGAAGAAATTATGAATCTGAAGAAGGGCATTCTTTCACCTATTGTAGGATGGAGATTTGATCATTATTCTGGTGCAATAGTCATCAAGAGAAAAAGCTTATGTGGATCAATGACCAAGTCTTACAGGACTACTGAACAGTTAAGAGAAATCTCAGTGGAAGATGCTATGCAATTGTGTAAACTGAAGATAGTCAACCATGGTGGTTATTCTCATGGATATGAATATGAAAATTTCATTCATGAATGTGCCAAAACTGGATTTGTAAACTTTGGGAAGAAGTTCATGGCCAAGAGAAAGAGAATGACCATTCATATAGCACAAATGAAGAGAATCAAAGTGATACAGCAGAGAGCTAAAATTCTACAGTGGTGGGCTGATTATTCTTGCAGTGAATGGGTGCTTGTTAGAGAAGATAGAGAGAAACAAAGATTATATGAGATGGCTGATATCAGGGAGCTTACTAATGAAGACATCATTACATTGTTCAAACTTCCATTGGAAAAGAGGAGGCCTAATGATATAGAGGGAAGGATGGCAATGGAATGTGTTGCTATAGAATTGGATAAAATCAGAAGAGGTGAAAGGAAAGGAAAATAGGCTGAGATAACAGTTTGAAGATAGGAAGGGAGCTTAATTCTAGCAAGATGAGGATTTTTGAAGCATCATCCAAGGGGGAGATTGTTGGAGCAGCCAAGAATGATGGTGAAGCTTCCAGAATATCCAAGTCATAGTTTAGTGTAGTGTAGTTTCAATTTGGGTGAATTGTGTTCATTACCCGAATTGTTTAATAAAGTGTAAACTTAGGAAGGATTTAGTTCGGGTGAACTAACTCTTCACTAGAGTTAAGTTCAAGTTTACCCGAACTAAATCTAACTTAGTAGTAAGCTTATATTACACCCGAAAGTGTTTTTTAATAAACATGAGGGTGGCTGTAATGTAATAGTTAGTTAGAGTAGGCCTATAAATGGAGGTAGGGATCATGCAGAATAGACAAGTTGTATGAAATAGTAACTGATTTTCCCGCCATTAGAGGCTTCTAGTAAACTCTTCCATTCTTCATTGATTTCGTATTCTAAATCTATCAAAGCTTAGTTCAATTGCTAATAATTCCGCGATTAGTAATTGTATTCATTCACTGATTGTGAGCTGTAAAGATTTCAAGACCTGTCAGTAACATAAATCTAATGCAGTTTTCAAAACTTATAAGAGATATGGGTTGTGGTATATATATTATCAAGATAACTTAGTAGTGCCGAGGCCTGCCAAAGGTAGCGTTCGGACCTGACACAACCGATGCGTGTCATGCTGACTTGACGTAGGCCGAGGCCCATCAAGGGCAGCATTCGGCTTCGATATTTCCAACGGGCGTATCACTCACAGGGCACTGCCGATGCGTGTCACAGTCTCGATTGGATATGATTGTTGTTTCGATACTCCCGAGGCGTATCAAAATGATAGGACACTGCCGATGCGTGTCACTATTCAGATGGATTCGATTGACTATTTTCTTACTACTTATGCATTAGTTACACATATTTACATAATCTACTGTTGTGATTGAGATTTGGATTTTTTACTACATTTTTACTTACTACTCGATGAAATCGCTCAACTTTATGTTGACTTTTAATCTTTACTTTCAGGTAATGAGAAGGCATAGGATTTAACTTGGGGTTGGACTCTAGAAGACTTGGACTTGCATTGCATTGTGGGTTGTTTAGACATTTTTATTTTTGGATTATTCGGGCTTGCATACCTAAGTATTTCGTACTTTATTGTTTCATTGGTTGAATGTTTTAATTGTAGTAATATACGGACTTGTGTTCCAAGGGATTTTACCTTGGACATGGTGACGTCATTACATACTATAGTTTATTTATCATATAGACTATCTTTATTTACTGTTGTGTTATTACGATCGCCAATCGGCCACACCCTGTGTTTCCGCCACATGCGAGGTGTTACAATTTATGTTCCACCGGTTTCCAACACTTCTGGTCTGTTTGGTCCATGAGTGATTGAACTCTACAACTGCACTTCACTGTAATAAATGAACGCTTTAAGTCTGAGCTTCCACATAATGAAATCAGGTCCTCGTTTCTAATGGTTATAATACTAAGAGTTTAACCAATATCAACCTAGAATATCATCTCAACATATTCAGTCTACAATTCACACAAAAAAGTATCGGGGCTCGGTACGTTTGTTTGGACACTACGGTTTATTAATAACGATTTAAACTATAAGGATGATTACAAGGGTTATACCTTAACCCAGAGTACGATTGACTAGCGTGGTCATAGCTGCTACAATCTACTGAGATATCCTAGCGAAGCAATAAACAAGTGTTACGAACGATACGATTACGATTCAGATGAAAAACAGTCGAGAATAGCAATCTGCTAGGTGACCCGGCCGGGTCCATATTGCATGGAACCCAGGCCCGACCGAGTTAAACAGAAGGAAAAGAAATATACCTTTTCTTGCAAGAGAATTCCAAACAAGCCACTCAAGTTACTAAAATGAATCCAACAAATCAAAAAATCATTTTCACGATGTTAACGACACATGCATGAGCGGATCGAGACGATCTAAGCATGTTGAGAGAACTTACAAAAAACTTCATAACCGAGAAAGTCCTTGATGATAACGGAGAAGTGATTCCAGTGGCTTCAAGCTATAGGAAGAGATATGAAACAAGATTACCGGTGCGATCTAAGCTTAATGAACAAGAAAATGGAATGAAACGAGTCAAATCACAAAACAAGGCCCGCCCGGGTCCGTTTTCAAAGCCACGGTGGCCCGCCCGGGTCACCTCTTGTTGTGGTTTTTGGTCTTGAACTTTTGATATCTCGTTTAGAATCGTATGAAACGAACATGAAATCCATAAAACATGATAAATAGAGTATGAGGATGAATCTTACCAGTAGGAATGAGGATTAGAGAGCCTTGATGATGAAGGTGATGACGATTTCGGCTAGACAAGGTGGTGAGGATGATGGGAATATATGAAATGGTTGATGTATTGCTTGATCTTGCTTGTGATTAGGCTTGAATAATATGGAAATGGTTGATTTTATGGGGTTAGAGAGAGAAATGGAGGTGTTCTTGAGGGGAGAGTTGAGAGAGAATGAGTTGTATGTGTGTGTGTGTGTGTGTGTTTGAGAGAAGTGAGAGACAGAGATGTAGGTATATGGGATGGTAAATGGGGTTGGGAAATGAGAGTGAAATGTGATAGTGGTTTTAAAATGGTTGAAAATATGTTCATTCACGTGCTCTTGTTGCAGCCAAGACCACCACCCTAGACACCCAATGAAATTTCATTTTCTTAAGGAAATGGACCCGCCCCGGGTTAGGGTTGAACATGATTTTGTTGTTTGTTTTCTTTGTACAAGTTCTAGTAGTGCGAAGTTGTCTCAGTTAAGAAGTAACAAACATGAATATGGGATGTTTAGGCACTAGAAGTAGCTCGACATTTGACGGAATGTCATAGATCATCATCAATCATCAGCCTCCCTTTGTGTTCTTGGTAAGTGTTAGTTTCGTTTTTGATATTTCTCTCCTAAGCAGATTGGTTATCCATGCAAATAAATTTTGGTAATCTAATCGTATCGTTCTTGTCTTGGAATCCTCGTTTTGGGCAGCTTGTTTAGCAAACTCAGCAGCCTCTTAGGCGCATCTCGTGGTGTGGTGGTCAAGATCAAGTCTGTTCGTAAGCCTCAAAATTTGATTAGGGTATAAACCCTAATTTATATTAATCTCTCGTTATACTATCTGATTAGTGTGTATATTTATTTACTATTCTGAATTTGGAAAATTATACACTTAACTAACATCATAACAACTGAACCTTCACGTCTTAAAAGAATCGTCATTTAAAACCCTAATCTAGAAATCTTGTTCGGTTAATAACTCTTGGGTTAATTTGCATTTGAACCTGAGGTCTCAAAAATTTTTGTAGATCTCAGAATCTACTTTCTGGAAATATAAGTCTCGTCGTCTAATTCTGCGTAAAACTCCCAAAAACCGTTAATTAGTAACTGGGGGTCAAATCTTAAATTCTGGAATTGATTAGTTAGGTTATTTCAACTTGAAAAAGTGTAATGATTTAGCAAACATAATCATATTGTAAAACTGATTATTATAATTCTATAACATGTATAATACATCACCATAATATCCTAGATTATTTGAGTACTCCTCGGATTCCTCAAACTTGTTTTAATAACTCAAATATAAAAGTTAACGGTTTTGACAGAATTACTGATTTATTTTGTAACGGTCATAACTTGGTGATAAATTACTCAATATGATCGAGTCATGTGTCCATCTTATAGCCGTCAGAGTCTAGTTTTCAAAAATGTAAGACTCGTGGTCTAGTTCTTTGACAAACCTCTTCAAATTGACTTTTAGTGAACGTGGGTCTAATCTGTGTTTTCGTATTGTCTTTTATATCCGAATTTGTGTCCACTTGTGGTATGACATAAAGGTGTTAAAATGAATATTTTAAATAATGAAGTTCTTAATTATATATTAAATTTATGATTTGGAGCTGTTGAGGATTTTACGTAATCGTTTGTATTTAAAACCCTTCATTCGAGTCATGTTGTAAAAACTAATGTTTGTATTCATATTCATTTTTCCGTGTTCATGCGATCAAAAGTTTCTCTCTGATTTGTTTTATTAAGATACATGTAAATCAAGGTTTTAGCACTCTGAATCTACTTTCCGAGCATATAAGATTCATAGTTTAACTCTTTTTCAAACTCTAGTTATGATAGGTTTAGTAGCCGGGGGTACTTGCTGAGTTTTCAATATTCATGCCTAAATCTATCGTTTTGTCCAATATTAACGAGTAACATGAATTGGTTAATTATTCATATCTAAACAAACACTAATCGGGATTAGAACTTGGAAAACTTATTCTCACAAACCTTACTTACACCCGCTTAGGGAAGCTCATTTACTAGCCGGGACATAGCTTGTGACCTATCTGATTATTACATACGTTCACGCGCGTAGTGATACTTATTACTTTTCGAGGTGACTTCATTGCCCCACTCTTTAATGCTTTACATGTTTTAAACAAAAAAGGGGGAAGTAAAGCTCAACTAAACTGATTTTGAGAGAACGGATAATATTTCCAAACTTACTATAATTAGACATTCTATTTATAGAAACATTCTATTTATAGAAACCTTCTATTTTCGGAAACTTGCTAAGTTTGAAAACTTACTATATTTGGAACATACTATAAATAGATGTTTCTCTTTTTAGAAACCTACTATATTTGGAAAATCATAAAATGTGTAACATAAATCTAATGCAGTTTTCAAAACATATACGAGATATGGGTTGTGGTATATATATTATCAACCTAACTTGGTACTGCCGAGGCTTGCCAAGGGTAGCGTTCGGACCTGACACAGCCGATGCCTGTCATGCTGGCTTGACGTAGCCAAGGCGTGTCAAGGGCAGCATTCGGATTCGATATTTCCGACCGGCGTATCACTTACAGGGAAGTGCCGGTGCGTGTCCCTGTCTCGATTGGATATGATTTTGTTTCGATACTCCCAAGGCGTATCAATGATAGGACAATGCCGATGCGTGTCACTGTTCGGATAGATTCGACTGATTATTTTCTTACTACTTAGTATTAGGTTCACATATTTACATACTCTACTGTTGTGATTGAGATTTGGATTGTTTACTACATTTTTTCTTACTACTCGATGAACTCGCTCACTTTATATTGACTTTTAAGCTTTACTTTTAGGTAATGAGTAGGCATAGGATTTAACTTGGGATTGGACTCTAGAAGACTTGGACTTGCATTGCATTGTGGCTTTTTCAGACATATTTATTCTTGGATTATTCGGGCTTGCATGCGTAAGTACTTCGTATTTTATTTTTTTGTTGGTTAAATATTTTAATTGTAGTGATATACGTACTTGTGTTCCAAGGGATTTTACCTTGTACATGGATACGTCATGACATACTATCGTTTATTTATGATATAGACTATATGTCACACCCCGCTAAAGCCGAAACACGAGGTGCGAAGTGCAAAGAATCATTTTACGAGTTATAACAAAAGTTAACAGTTCAAGTCATTAAATATAAAGTTTGAAAAAAGTATCAATGTTTAAAAGACATAACCAAGAGTAATAATGTTTAAGACAACGATTACATAATAAAATGTTTAGCAAAAATTCCCAAAATAACAAAGGTCTTCTCCCGAATTACACTTCACATAATAAACTTGACCCGCCCGAGCAATGCACTTCATGACTTACGCTTAGTTTCCTGAAACATGAGATAAAGTGTCAAACTACATAACGTAGTGAGTGAGTTACAGTTTATAAGTTCTCGACAAAAGTTCCGAGAAGTATATAAGTATAAAGTTTTCTTAAAAGAAGATAGCGGATAAAAGCGCTTAAAATATATATACTTTTAAAGTGGATCATAGACGAATAGATCAATATTTGGAAAAGTTCAAGTTGCGTAGCAAGACGATAAATGTACGTTGTCATTACCTCAGCGGTGGAATAATCCACATGTGTAAGACGATAAGTATGTATATGCGTAAATAATAGTAACATATGATTTTTGAATTGTATCAACCACTTGGCATAATATAACGTAAGAGTTCACACTAAACCGATTAACTAGTCTGATCCGCCCCAACCTCGCACTATCGACGCAGTTTGTTTGTTCTAGGAATATGTACTTAGGTAGCTAGCCTAAAGTAAGGAGTGACCTCTCCTAAGTATCGATACCCATAATTACCAACGGCTTAAGCCAATAGTGTGTAATGAACTGAACTGAAAACGGGACACTTATGTAATTTTTTCAAAACTGATTGTAGGCACTTACGGCGTTTATATTCTCATCAAGGGTTTGTACATATACAATCAAACAATCATAGTTTAGTCAAGTGCCTAAAGGGGGCAAGCCATAATGTCAAAATGTCAAAGAATGCCAAACAGGGCAATTAAAAATAGTTTTACGCATATAAGTTCAAATAACTTCAAATAGTTCATAATGATCATAGTTCATAAAAGTCATAGTACATAAAAGTCATAGTTCATAAAATGTTTAGATCTCATGTTTCCCCCAAAAGAGTACTTAAAATACAAAAGTAGAGGGGATGTAACTCACGGATTGCGAAGATGACAAGTTCGGGAAACGGTCAAACAAGCGTGTCGGAAATCACGGAAGGCCTAAAGAATACCAAGATTGTTTAAGTGTTATGTTTACATTAAGTATTATATATAATATATAATAGATGTAATTTTAGTTAAACTTTAAGTGTCAAGGTTAAATTGTCCAAAAATAGTCCGAAACGGGTTTCGTTATGTTTAGTCCGAAAAGGGTCCGAGGTTAACGTTTTTATTATTATGATACATATATTTTGGTCGCTGAAGTGGTTTGGATTTTCTAACGAAATTTGGGAAGCACTTCTGCGCCCGAATTTCATATCCAAAATCCAAAGTCACTTTCCCGCTCACAAAACACATATATCACATAATCTTATCAAACGAGTTCATTTAAGTCTAAATAGTCCAACAAATGTCACAATAATAAACATTTTACCAATCTCAGTCCCAAAATGTCAGTAACGAAAATCCAGAACGTGGACACAAGTTTTAAACGACCAAACGACGATTTTTCGGGAAGACAGCAGCTCGTGTGCGTCGTCCTGGGTCACTGGGACGCCGCACCTACTGCTGTCTTTTCTCGTTTTGTGTTTTTCTTGCAAAATCAATTATTCCAACCATAGATTTCGACATGCAAACAGTGAATACTTCATATTATGTCATTTTTACAGTTTCTAAACAACTTTTAACCATAAAACTATAAATCTAAATGTTATTTCGGTTAAAAATCGTTTTTGTCCAAATAGTGGTATAAATCTTTATAAAAACTTGTTTTTAAACCGTAGATCGTCCATGCAAGTATTTATTTATGTAAAAACAGTAAAATAAAATAAATCTACCGGATGAAAGTGTTTGGATGATGGTTTAGACGAGTTTTGAGCTCCAAAAACGGTAGAAAAGCTTTAAAACCGAAATAGACTTGTTCCTTCTTGCTTGCTTGGATATTTGGACGATTTTGATGGATGATTTTGGTGGATTTCATGGCTGTAAATGGCTGGAAATAGGGATGTTCTTGAGAGGATTTAAGAGAAAAGTTGTGTGTGTTTTTGTTTTATGTTTTATAAAATGAAAAATGAAAAGAAAATAGTAAGGGTAACAATGAAAATGCTTTGGGACTGCTACAAGACAGTAATAGGGGTCAAATCCCGTTTTTGGTTGGGTGGGAGTTTTGTAAAAACGAGACAAGCAATAAAATTTCAAAAATTTCGAATCTGGTCATCCAAGACGTCGCACAAGGGGGTCTGTGAGGCGTCCTGGCTCATGTTCTAAATATTTTTTTGATTTTTCGTTTTTGCGTTTTCTTTCGTTGGACCTTTTCGTTAACTGAAAGATCTTAATTATTGTACGTTATGAACTTAGGAAAGTTCCTTAGGTGTTTTCTTGGTATTAGTACTTATATAATTTGATTCCGAGAGTGATTCCGATACTGACGCATTTCCGGTAAAAGTACGGTTAAAGACAATGACAGACATTTAAAGAGACATAGAGTGTAAAATGCACCTGATATTTTGACGGTTGTCACATTCTCCCCGGGTTGAAAGGAATTTCGTCCAGAAATTTAGTTCGTCCCATCATGAAGAGGTGTTCTCGAATAGATGTGGATACTTCTGACGGATTTGGTCCTCACTTTCCCACGTGAATTCATGACCACGTCGGGAATTCCACCGAACTTTGACAATAGGAACACGACTTTGCCTGAGTTGTTTGACCTCGCGGTCAACAACCTCAAGCGGATCTTCAATGAAATTGAGTTTGTTATCGATCTTGACCTCGTCGAGAGGGATGACGATGGTCTCATCAGATAGGCACTTTTTCAAGTGTGAGACATGGAAGACATTATGAACGTTGGAAAGAGTCTGAGAGAGTTGGAGACGATAAGCAACTTGACTGATACGCTCTATAACTTCGAATGAAACGGTGTACCTTGGGCTTAGCTTTCCACGCTTCCCGAAGCCGACTACCCCCTTCCATGGCGATATTTTGAGGAGCACTCTATCGCCAACTTGGAATTCGAGGGGTTTCCTCCGGTTGTCCGCGTAGCTCTTCTGCCGGGTACGGGATGTCTTCAGTCTTTCCCGGATGGTGGTGATCTTGTCGATGGTCTCCTGGACGATGTCGAGCCTCATAAGTAGTCGATCGCCAGCTTCTAGCCAACAAAGCGGTGATCGACACTTGCATCCATATAAGGCCTCGAACGGTGCGCATTTGATGCTGGTATGGTAGTTGTTGTTATAGGAGAACTCGACCAAAGGGAGGTGAGCGTCCCAACTTCCTCGGAAGTCAACTACACACGCTCTCAGCATATCTTCAAGCGTTTGGATTGTCCTTTCACTCTGACCATCGGTCTGAGGTCTAGTCGCGTCCCGAGTGATTTCTGAATGGCATTCCAAAAACGGGATGTGAATCGACTATCCCTATCGGAGATGATGGAGAGAGGTGTTCCGTGACGAGAGACGATCTCATTGATGTAGATTTGAGCGAATTTCTCCATTGAGTGGTTTTCTCGTACCGGTAGGAAATGAGCGGATTTTGTCAAACGGTCCACGATGACCCAAATCGTGTGGTAACCCTTTGCCCTACGGGGCAACTTTGTGATGAAGTCCATGGAGATTTGTTCCCACTTCCACATGGGAATCTCCGGCTGCTGAAGTAGACCTGAGGGCTTCTGATATTCCGCCTTGACCTTCGAGCAAGTAAGGCACTTGGCTTCATACAAGGCGATATCTTTCTTCAGCCCGACCACCAATAACATTCCCGGAGATCCTTATACAACTTGTCGGATCCCGGATGGACGAAATACCGAGATCGGTGGCCCTCGTCCAAGATGAGTTTACGAAGATCTTCGGATTTCGGAATCCATGCTCGGCCCTTGAAGTAGTGGATTCCGTCGGACATGCGTTCGAATTCCTTTTCGTGGTTGTGCAACGTTTCGACCTTAATGTTCTCGGGTTTCAACGCTTCTTGCTGTGCCTTTGCGATTTGCGTTCGAAGACTTATCTGAATCTGAATACCCAATGCTCTAACTTGGGATGGCTTTACCCTTTCCTTCCGACTCAGGGCATCTGCTACTACGTTTGCTTTACCCGAGTGGTATTTGATCTCGCAGTCGTAGTCACTTAGCAGTTCTATCCATCTACGTTGCCTCATGTTGAGCATTTTCTGGTCCAAAATGTGTTGAAGAACTCTTATGATCCGTGAAAACCGTACACTTAGTACCGTACAAGTAGTGTCTCCAGATTTTTAAAGCAAACACGACGGCTCCCAGCTCTAAGTCGTGTGTTGTGTAGTTCTGCTCGTGCACTTTAAGCTGCCTTGAAACGTATGCGATGACTTTGTCCTTCTGCATTAGGACACAACCAATTCCTTGATGGGATGCATCACAAAACACTACAAAATTATCCGTGCCCTCCGGCAGGGACAAAATCGGTGCGTGACATAGCTGATGTTTGAGTTTCTGGAAAGATTCCTCTTCTTTTCCCCAAATGAAATCTTTGTCTTTCTGAGTGAGCTCGGTGAGAGTCTTAGCGATCTTCGAGAAATTCTCGATGAACCTTCGATAGTAGCCAGCCAACCCTAGGAATTGACGGATTTTCGTAGGAGTCCCCGGGGCTTGCCATTTCTTCTTAGTTGACCATGTGACCAAGGAAATGTACTTCCCGGAGCCAAAATTCACACTTCGAGAATTTCGCATACAATTTCTGATCTCTGAAGAGTTCTAGAATGAGCTTAAGGTGTTTCGCATGATCTTCCTTGTTCCTGGAGTAGATGAGAATGTCGTCTATGAATACGATAACAAATTTGTCTAGGTATGGCCTACACACTCTGTTCATTAGGTCCATGAACACTGCTGGTGCGTTGGTCAGACCAAATGACATGATAAGAAATTCGTAATGACCGTAACGAGTTCGGAATGCGGTTTTAGAAATGTCCGTCTCACTGACACGAACCTGATGATAACCCGAACGGATGTCGATTTTAGAGAAGTAAGTTGTACCCTGCAACTGGTCGAACAGATCATCGATCCTCGGGAGTGGGTATCGGTTCTTGACGGTCAGTTTGTTCAGTTCCCGATAATCGATGCACATACCGAAGGATCCGTCTTTCTCAAAGAGGATTGGGGCTCCCCAAGGGGAAGAACTTGGACGAATGAGACCATGGTCTAAAAGTTCCTGCAGCTTTTTTGACAGTTTTTGCATTTCGGGTGGTGCTAGACGGTACGGTGTCTTGGCAACCGGTGTTGCGCCAGGAACGAGGTTTATTCGGAATTCCACTTGTCGATGCGGCGGTAGCCCAGGAAAATCCTCAAGAAAGACCTCTGGATGATCCTTGACTACGGGAATGTCTTGGACTCGGATTTCTTTAGGTTTACGTTCGACGACATGAGCGAGGAATGCGTCGTAGTCCTTCTCGAGGTACTTGCGCATTTTTATGGAAGACACGATGCGAAGTTGTCGTCCAGGTTTGTCTCCCTGGACAACTAGAGTTTCACTTTCTGAGAGAGGAATGCGAATAAGTTTGTCGAAACAGACGATTTCGGCTCTAAAACGAGATAGCCAGTCCATTCCGATGATAACGTCAAAGCTTGTCAGCTCGATAGGAATTAGATCGATGGGGAAGATTTTGTCAGATAGGCATATAGAACATCCTAAGATTATATCCTTGGCTTCGAACTCTTGGCCGTTAGCATATTCGATAGTAAAGCTATCCTTAAGAAATTTAGTTCCTAGGTTAATGAGGGGTCTAAATTCTAAGGATACAAAGCTTCTTTCAGCTCCTGAATCGAATAGTACGGAAGCAAAGTGGTTATTGATAGAAAACGTACCCGTAACTGCATTTGGGTCCTGACGTGCCTCCTCGGCTGTAACTGCAAAAGCATGACCTCTACCTTGTCCACCCTGATTCTGCTGAGCTCGATGCAATCTAGGGCAGGTGTTTCGGAGGTATTGGTCGCTCCCGCACTCTAAGCACGTCGGTTTGACCTTAGATGATTGTCTTGTCTGGGCAGTACTCGGCGAAGTGGCCCACCTTCTGGCATTTGAGGCAAGTGGGGCAGTTACCGGTGTGGTGGTAACGGCACTTGTCACATTTTGGGTGCGGTCCAGAGTAAGGCCTGGGTCCAGTAGGTGGTGCAGGTGCAGGTGCAGGTGTAGCGGTCACAGCATAATTGCGGGCGCTTCGGGCTTTCTTGTTTCGGTCGCTCCTTCTCGAGGTCTGTTCTGACATCCTTTTCTCACCAGACTCCTTCTTGGAGGATGTAGGGGCGGTGAGGAGATTGCTAGTGAGTCTGTGAGCTAAGATGATCGCGCTCTGAAGTGTTTGGGCCTCGGATGAGATGACCATGCCGCGGATTTCCGGAACAAGACCAGAGATGTAAAGGTCAATCCGGTTCTCCTCAGGGGTTACCAACCTTGGAACTAGCCGGGAGAGCTCGTGGAACCGGGTGGTGTACCCTTCGATGTCGTTGCCGATCATCTTGTGGTCCCAAAGCTCTGCCTCGAGCTTCTTGATTTCCCCTCTTGGGCAGTACTCTTTGATTAGCAAGTTCTTGAAGGCATTCCAGGAAAGAGCGTAGGCAGTTTCACGCCCTCGGGTTTGGACAACACTGTTCCACCACGATAAAGCTTGGCCGTGGAACACGCAGGAGGCGTACTCCACCTTGTTGGCTTCAGTACATCGGCTGATGTGCAGGACTGATTTGATACTCTCGAACCATTGTAGTAGTCCTACAGCACCAATTGTGCCGTGAAACTCCTTTGTCTTACAATCCATGAAGCTCTTGTAGGTACAAGCCGGAGGGTTTGAGTTTTGGTGCTGATTCTGGTTGTTGATGTCCTGTTGCTGCTGCTGTTGTTGTTGTTGCTGCTGCTGTTTTTGTTGCTGCTGGTTATTGTTGACATTGGCATTGATCCCTGTAGTGATCTGAGCGATCATGTCGGGCATAGCCGCGTTGAGTTGAGTAACAACTTGTTCGGCGATGAGGCTAGCATTAGAGCGTTTAGGAGGCATGATTCTGTAACAGAAAGAGAACGGTTTAGAATGCACGATTAGAATGCGATAAGAATTTAATTCAATGAGCAATGAAAATGATAACGCAATAGTAATATAGAAGAGTAATAGCACACGCATGATAGTGATTCAAGAGATAATAATAATGGTTTGACAATAATGTAAAGATTCACACGACAAAACAAGTGCGAATAATAAAGGATAGAACTTTCCATTAATAATAATATCAAGTTTAGTTCATAGTTCAAAATACTGGAAATGGAAATACAACTACAATACAAGGGAAATAATAGATAATAGCTTAAGTCGTGTACAATGGAAAATTACGACTAAGCTTAGTACGGTACATATAATGAAACAACTAGCGGCGCCTCTCCAGAAACATCTTGGCAACGATGACAGCCATCAGAGTCCCCATGACCAGACATGCCCCAACGAGGCGCTGCATGGTCCGAGTTGTGGCCTGAGCCGATGCGATGACTCGCATCGACTGTTCCGACAGTCGGTGTGCGGCGTCGGAAACCTCACAGAGGAAAAGACCCTGCTGCTGAGCCTCCTCGGATAGTCCCCGAACCTCGCGGTGCAGGTGGAGGAATGCGGCAGGAGGGGGAAGCTGAGGAGTAGGAGGCATCCTCTGCCTGGCTGCCTCGACGTCACGAGCACGCTGCATTTCCTCGCGCTCAAGCTGTCTCTCCCATGTGTAATGGTCCAACATGGACGTACGTGGAGCCTCGTCATACGGGTCTCCAAATGGCATGGGTGGAGGTGCGGGTCGGGATGGACCGGCCTGATGTCCGGCCATCCGATCCGGTAGGTGGCTCGGGAGGATGACCTGCTTGCGCGCGGTCAACCTATTGCGGGGCCCGTGGAACTGGGGTGGCGCTCCGGTGGGCAGTGCTGGAGGTGGTGGAAGCAAAGTCCTCGGGCTAGACCCGATACTGCTCGAAATTGCCATCGAAGTATCCTCCGTTGGGTCAATCGTCTGGTGACGCTGACTTTCGGAGGCGGCGCGATCCTCCGAGGCTTCGTGCGATGGGGAAGCGGCCCGTGGAAGAGATCGTGACTGAGATCGCGAGTGTGACGACTGAGACATGACGTATCTGCGAAAAGGGAGTTACATAAGTACGGGGGAAAACTAAGATAGGAAAAACCGTTAACTGAGACATGCACGGGTCAGTTATGTGAGAATCGGGAATTGATAAGACTGGGAATTTTTTGACTCAAAACCCGTTAACGATAGCAACTTCTTTCCGTTTTTGCATAATTCATTTTGAACTAGGCATGGTTGATCAAGTCATGCGTAGTTGAAAAAGATAATAATGTAATTGCGGAAAATAATATACTAAACTTTGAACCCGAAAATGATTTTTCTGAAAAGCCTTGGTTATAGTTTTGGTTTCGAAAACTTTTGAAAAAACTTTAAAACCGTTTTCACTATAACCCGTGCTCTGATACCAAGTCTGTCACACTCCGTTAAAGCAGAAACACGAGGTGCGAAGAACAAAGAATCATTTTACGAGTTATAAAAAAAGTTAACGGTTCAAGTCATTAAATATAAAGTGTGAAAAAGTACCAATGTTCAAAAGACATAACCAAGAGTAATAATGTTTAAGACAACGATTACATAATAAAATGTTTAACAAAAATTCCCAAAATAACAAAGGTCGTCTCCTGAATTACACTTCACATAATAAACTTGACCCGCCCGAGCAATGCACTTCATGACTTACGCTTAGTTTCCTGAAACATGAGATAAAGTGTCAAACTACATAACGTAGTGAGTGAGTTACAGTTTATAAGTTCACGACAAAAGTTCCGACAAAATTTCCGACAAGTATATAAGTATAAAGTTTTCTTAAAAGAAGATAGCGGAGAAAAGCGCTTAAAATATATATACTTTTAAAGTGGATCATAAACGAATAGATCAATATTTGGAAAAGTTCAAGTTGCGTAGCAAGACGATAAATGTATGTTGTCATTACCTCAGCGGTGGAATAATCCACATGTGTAAGACGATAAGTATGTATAAGCCTAAATAATAGTAACATATGATTTTTGAATTGTATCAACCACTTGGCATAATATAACGTAAGAGTTCACACTAAACCGATTAACTGGTCTGATCCGCCCCAACCTCGCACTATCGACGAAGTTTGTCTGTTCTAGTAATATGTACTTAGGTAGATAGCCTAAAGTAAGGAGTGACCTCTCCTAAGTATCGAAACCCATAATTATCAACGGCTTAAGCTAATAGTGTGTAATGAACTGAACTGAAAACGGGACACTTATGTAATTTTGTCAAAACTGATAGTAGGCATTTACGGCGTTTATATGCTCCTCAAGGGTTGGTACATATACAATCAAACAATCATAGTTTAGTCAAGTGCCGAAAGGGGGCAAGCCATAATGTCAAAATGTCAAAGAATGCCGAACAGGGCAATTAAAAATAGTTTTACGCATATAAGTTCAAATAACGTCAAATAGTTCATAATGATCATAGTTAATAAAATTCATAGTACATAAACGTCATAGTTCATAAAATGTTTAGATCTCATGTTTCCCCCAAAAGAGTACTCAAAATACAAAAGTAGAGGGGATGTAACTCACGGATTGCAAAGATGACAAGTTCGGAAAACGGTCGAACAAGCGTGCCGGGAATCACGGAAGGCCTAAAGAATACCAAGATTGTTTAAGTGTGTTATGTTTACATTAAGTTATTATATATAATATATAATAGATGTAATTTTAGTTAAACTTTAAGTGTCAAGGTTAAATTGTCCAAAAATAGTCCGAAACGGGTTTCGTTATGTTTAGTCCGAAAAGTGTCCGAGGTTAACGTTTTTATTATACATATATTTTGGTCGCCGAAGTGGTTTGGATTTTCTAACAAAATTTGGGCAGCGCTTCCGCGCCCAAATTTCATATCCAAAATCCAAAGTCACTTTCCCGCTCACAAAACACATATATCACGTAATCTTATCAAACGAGTTCATTTAAGTCTAAATAGTCCAACAAATGTCACAATAATAAACATTTTACCAATTTCCCAAAATGTCAGTAACGAAAATCCAGAACGTGGACACAAGTTTTAAACGACCAAACAACGATTTTTCGGGAAGACAGCAGCTCGTGTGCGTCGTCCTGGGTCAATGGGACGGCGCACCTGCTGCTGTCTTTTCCCGTTTTGTGTTTTTTTTTGCAAAATCAATTATTCCAACCATAGATTTCGACATGTAAACAGTGAATACTTCATATTATGTCATTTTTACAGTTTCTAAACAACTTTTAACCATAAAACTATAGATCTAAATGTTATTTCGGTTAAAAATCGTTTTTGTCCAAATAGTGGTATAAATCTTTATAAAAACTTGTTTTTAAACCATAGATCGTCCATGCAAGTATTTATTTATGTAAAAACAGTAAAATAAAAGAAATCTACCGAATGAAAGTGTTTGGATGATGGTTTAGACGAGTTTTGAGCTCCAAAAACGGTAGAAAATCTTTAAAACCGAAATAGACTTGTTCCTTCTTGCTTGCTTGGATATGTGGACGATTTTGATGGATGATTTTGGTGGATTTCATGGCTGTAAATGGCTGGAAATAGGGGTGTTCTTGAGAGGATTTGAGAGAAACGTTGTGTGTGTTTTTGTTTTATGTTTTATAAAATGAAAAATGAAAAAAAAAATAGTAAAGGTAATAATGAAAATGCTTTGGGACTGCTACAAGACAGTAATTGGGGTCAAATCCCGTTTTTGGTTGGGTGGGATTTTTGTAAAAACGAGACAAGCAATAAAATTTCAAAAATTTCGAATCTGGACATGTAGGACGTCGCACAAGGGGGTCTTTGCGGCGTCCTGGCTCATGTTGTAAATATTTTTCTGATTTTTCGTTTTGTTTCGTTGGAGCTTTTCGTTAACTGAAAGTTCTTAATTATTGTACGTTATGAACTTAGGAAAGTTCCTTAGGTGTTTTCTTGGTATTAGGACTAATATAATTTGATTCCGAGAGTGATTCCGACACTGACGCGTTTCCGGTAAATGTACGGTTAAAGACAATGACAGACATTTAAAGTGACATAGAGTGTAAAATGCACCAGATATTTTGACGGTTGTCACACTATATTTATTTACCACTGTGTTATGACAATCTCCAATCGGCCACACCCTGTGTTTCCGCCACATGAGAGGTGTGACAATTTGAGTTCCACTTGTTTCCAACACTTCTGGTCTGTATGGTCCATGAGTGATTGAATTCTACAACTGCACTTCACTATAATAGATGAACGCTTTAAATCTGAGCTTCCACATCATGAAATCAACCCTGGTAGCAACTTCAGAGGTCTTCCGCCATATCCTGTTTCATTATCATGCTTGGTAATAGGATTCGCCGTTGCTCTATAAATGATGAATTCTTCAGAATGCTTCAAATCACTTTTAATTTTCAAATTATCACTAGATTATCACTCGAATCAAACTTAATTGTTAAAATCAAGGCCTAATTTCAAAATCTAACCGTTCAAATTGAGTAACTAATTGTACCGCCAAAATTTAAAACTAAAATCTAGTAAAAATGTTGAACTTATCTTCTAAACCTTGACGATTTGATTAATCACCTAAATTCAGCTCACGAACACTCGATTCTGATCAAATGATGAACTGAAAGTCAAATTGAATTGAATTCCAGCTCTGATACCAATTGACATGATAGTTAACTCTATGGATTAATACACTAAGTGATTAACTAACTACTCGAACTTTGTGGAATCACGTTTTAGAATTGAATCGGTGATAAGGAAGTATGAACAACCCATGATTTCACTAAATATTATTATCATTCAAAGCCTTAAAATGGCGGGACAGTTTTACAAAACATCATTATGTCTATTTAAAAACACTTTTGATGCTAAACTTCAACTCAATATTCATCTTGATTTAACTCTGATGATGTTCACTTTAACTCGAAAGAACTACTTTATCATTAAAACTAAATACTTCAACTTTGCTTTAGTTGAACAACTAAGTTTTAATTCGGAAGTTAACATTTGTTCTTCCGAATTAAACACTTAGACAAAATATCCTACTAAGAAGATTTACAACTTCAAGACTCAACATCCTTACACCAAATTCAATATGAAAATTGATTATCTAGTTAAAAAATATCTTCAACGGATTTTGCATGACATAGTCTAGATGGATCCACTTACTCATAATCGAATAACATCATACCATGTGTAAAAAGCATTATTTGTAAGTAAATGTGTAGGAGGTTGTGGAATTTCTTTGATCTCAAATTCCATTTGATATTTCACGTGAACATAAATTACGAAGATTTGAAGATGATGATGATGATGATGAGGACGATAATGATAAAAACAACGAGGATGAGTCGATAATGATTTGATGACACTTACTTATGAAGTGAGATTAATACTATTATTCTATAAATAGTTATAAAAGAATGATATAATCTTTTAAAAGGATAATATCAGTGTTCTAAATAACCCGTCATGAAACCGCCATGTCTCGCCATTTCTCAAGGCTTGGAGTAGTCGCTATGGCGCCGCCATGTCTCGCCGTTTCTCAAGGCTTGGAGTAGCCGACACGAAATGATGGATAACTTCTTTGTAAAGCTTGGTTACTATATTTTACATTAGTTGTATATTGATATATGAAATTATTAACTTTTTATAATTTATTGGTGTTGATATAATTAATAATAGTAAAAATATATATAAAAGTATATATATAAAATTATAAAATATATTAATTTTTTGCCGCTTTTTCACGCCTTGAAAAACGCCATGTCTCGCCATTTCTTGCAAAGCTTGAGGCTTGCTCATGCCGCCACGCCACGCCTTACGTTATCTATAACCTTGGATAATATATATATATATATATATATATATATATATATATATATATATATATATATATATATATATATATATATATATATATATATATATATATATATATAGGATCTTATAAAACAAAACTTAAAGTAAAATAAAATTAGTAAAAAAAAAATTAAACATAACTTATGGTATGTGTAATTTTGTATTATATTTATTTCTTCAATTATAACAAACTTTAAAAAAGTAAGTTTTGATATGCATCAAAATATATGTCGTTTAGGGGTTGTGAATCAAATTCATGGTCTTTGTGCAGTAAATATTCAAATTTGATGCACAATAATAAACTACCCATTTTTTGATGTACAACAAAACTTTCTTTTTTAAAGTTTGAAATATGGTTAAAATGAACGATAATACAAAAATTCAAACCTTATAAATACTTTTTTTATTTTATTTTTTACTTATTTTATCTTAAGGTTTGGTTTACATTGATGATGGTTTAAGTGCCATGGCTACTAAAATTGGTAATCCGTTAATGTTAGATTCGTATACTACTGCTATGTATATTGATTCTTGGGGTCGGCCTAGTTACGCAAGAGCAATGATTGAGGTTGATGCAAGTGTTCAATGGAAAGATAAACTTATTATTGAAACTCCCCGTTTGGATGCTGAAGGTAGTACTCGCCATGATGTACGCGTTGAGTATGAATGGAAGCCGCCGAAATGGTTGAACTGTAAGGTTTTTGGACATACTAAAAAAGCCTGTAAGAAACATGTTCCAAGGGCGGTGATGGTGAGTGCTAATAAAGTAGATGAAGATGGCTTTCAAGAAGTTACACGGAAGAAAGTAAAGGGTATTATGTGAGTCAACCTAAACATCCAGTGTTTGAATATCGTCGGAAGAGTAAAGTAAAAGTGGGGAGCTCTAGGAGTATAAGTGGTGATGCGATGACTTATGAGACGCAGGTCCAAGCTCGAGCTGCTGGGATTGTGAGTAAGGTTTTTGGGGGTGGTGTCATGGAGTCGGTTAAAGGTAATGAGAAACAAGCGGTGCAAGTGGATCGGTTAGGTCCTGACGTCTGTGGTTCATATGGGGAGGATCTGGGAGGGGATCAGGGGAGAGGTTCTACAAAATTCTGAAGGGGAAAGCACTCCCGGTTTAAACAGTTTGAATGTTTAGTGACGCATCGTGGAATATAAGGGGCTTAAACCAAACCCCAAAACAAACAGAGGTTCAAGAGGTGTTGCTTGAAAATAGTTTACAAGTTTGCGCTATTTTAGAGTCCCATGTTGATATTTCAAGACTTCATGATGTGTGTACAAAATTATTTAAAGGTTACCGGTGGACATCTAATTCTCAGGTGAGTCAAAAGGGTACCCGTATTTTTTTTGGATGGGACTCGGAGAATGTAGGGTTGATGGTGGTTAATCAGTCGGACCAGGTTCATCATTGTTAGGTGCGTTTGATTGGTGGCCAAAAGAGTTTTCATTTTTCGTTTATTTACGCAGGTAATAATTATACTCAGAGGCGTCAGTTGTGGCAAAGCTTATTGATGCATAATCAATTTGTGGGGAGTAATGCCTGGATTGTTATGGGAGATTTTAACGTAGCTTTGAATCTAGACGATAGTACTAGTGGTGTGTCTGGTGTCTCTATTGGGATGGCTGAATTTAAAGATTGTGTAGATTGTATTAGTTTGGTGGATTTAAATCAGTATGGCCTGTGGTATACATGGAATCAACGCCCGAACTCTATGGATGGTATTTTGAAGAAGCTTTATAGAATAATGTGTAATGGTCCTTTTTTCATCAGTTTACTGATGCTCATGCAATATTTAAGCCGTATCATATCTCGGACATTGCAATATTTAAGCCTTTTTTCATCAGTCAGAAAGCCAAAACCGTTTAAGTTTGAAAATTTTGTTGTGAATAAAGAAGAATTTATACCAAGGGTGTCAGAAGCTTGGGTGGAGAACATTGCTGGGTTTCATTTGTTTCGAGTTGTTAAAAAATTAAAATGGTTAAAGCCTATTATGCAAAAATTGATGTGGAAAAATGGGAATATTCATAAACGTGTTAGGTTTCTTCGAAAGGAATTATATGTGGTTTAATCTGAGTTAGATTAACATCCTAGGTCGGAGGAGCTACGTGTTGAGGAGAGTGCTTATCTCTGTGCATTTACTGAGGCAAAGTTAGATAAGGATATGTTTCTGAAGCAGCGAGCTAAAATTCGTTGGTTAAAGGAGGGCGATGGGAATACAGGGTTTTTCACAATATGATAGAATGGAAGCGGAATAGGATCCGTATCTCGTGTGTGCATGATGTGGCTGGTGTGTTGCATTCGGATGCCGACGTTGCTTGTGTGTTTGTTCATCATTATAGTCAGTTCTTAGGAACAGCTGAGGAGGTGGAGCCGATTAGGGATATGGGGGGGTTGTTTCACAACGTATTTCGGGTACTAAAGCTCAACATATGGTTCGGGCTGTGTTGAATGCAGAGATTAAGGAAGCTATGTTTGCTTGGTGAAGATAAAGCTCTAGGTCCTTATGGATATACATCTGCTTTCTTTAACAAGACGTGGGAGGTTGTAGGGGATGATGTTTGTTTGGCTGTTCAAGAATTTTTTTGTAATGGCAAAATGCTTAAGGAGGTTAATATTACGATTATTGTGTTGCTTCTAAAGGTTGCTTCTCCGATGAAAGTTACAGATTATCGTCCTATCTCCTGCTGTAATGTGATGTACAAATTTATTAGTCGTATTATCATTAATCGTTTGAAAGAGGGGTTGACAGATATTATCAGTGCTAATCAATCTGCATTTGTTCCCAGTCGAATCATTTCGGATAATATTTATTATCTCAAGAACTAGTCAAGAATTATCATATTGCGCGTGGGGTGTCAAGGTGTGCCTTTAAAATTGATATTCAAAAGGCGTATGATACCGTTGATAGGGTGTTTTTAAGGAATACTCTTATTGGTTTTGGTTTACTTAATACGATGGTGGCGTGGATTATGGAATGTGTGACTTCTACATCTTTTTCGGTTTGTGTTAATGGCGATCTCCATGGGTTTTTCGTGGGAAGCGTGGGTTGCGTCAGGGTGATCCGTTATCTCCATATTTATTTACGATTGTGATAGAGGTGTTAACGTTGTTACTTAAAAGAGGAGTGACAGAGTCAACGTCGTTTAAATATCATCCGAAGTGTGCGAAATTAAAGCTTATTAACCTGTGTTTTGCAGATGATTTGATTATGTTTTCTCATGGAGATAAAAAGTCGATTATGGTATTATTAAATGCCTTAAATGAATTTAGAAGGGTTTCAGGGTGAATTCCAAGTATTGAGAAGAGTACGGCGTTTTTTTCGTGTGTGAGTGATCGGGTTAAGAGTGTTATTTTGGAGGTGCTTCCTTTTGAGGAGGGGTCTTTTCCTATTAAGTATGTGGGAGTTCCTTTGATCTCGTCCAGAGTTTTAGTTGAAGATTGTAAGAGTTTAGTTGAAAAAGTTCGGAACCGACTAGGAGATTGGCGAAATAAATCTTTATCTATTGCAGGCAGCCTTCAATTAGTCGTGTCTGTTCTTTCTTATATGCATGTGTTTCGGGCGTCGGTTTTCATTCTTCCTAGTTCTATTATCCTCGATATTGAGAAGCTCCTTCGTGGGTTCTTGTGGTGTCAAGGGTTGTTAAAGCCGGGTAGAGCTAAGGTGGCGTGGGCCGATATCTTTCGTCCTACAGCGAAGGGTGGTTTAGGTATTGGTAGTCTTGTTTCTTGGAATTCTGCTTTAATGATGGTGTATATCTGGAAGGTTCTTATTAGTAAGGAGTCTTTATGGGTCAAATGGGTACATACGCATCATCTTGAGGGTCGCAGTTTTTGGAAGGTTCAGGTAAAGGCGAATGAAAGTAATAGTTGGAGAAAGATTTTGGGGTTACGTGATGTTATTAGAATGCATGTAATCAGTAAGATTGGTGATGGTAGAATGATTTTTGCCTGGTTTGATAATTGGAGTGTTGCTGGTCCTTTAAATAATTTTATTTCTAATCAGGACCTTATGAATGCGGGCTGGACATTAAAAAGTAAACTTGATGATCATTTAAATGGAAATAGTTGGTAGTGGTCGGGGTTTTGGTTGCAAAAATACTCAGTTTTACATCAGGTTCCAGTGCCAATTTTGCGCGAGTGCAGGGATTTGATCGGTTGGGTTGCTACTGATGGGTCTGAGGTGTTGTTTTCCGCTGCGAATGCGTGGGATGCAGTTCGTGACCGTGTTGATCTCGTGGATTAGAAGGAAGTTGTGTGGTTTTCCCAGAGTATTTCGCTCCATTCATTTGTTGTGTGGTTACTAGTTTTACAAAAAATTGAAAACTCAAGACCGTATCAAAGACTCGGAGAAATCGGAAAAGATCAAAACTGTAAATTGTATTTTTTGCAATCTACAGCCGAATTAGCATGATCATTTGTTTTTCGAATGTTCTTATGCTAAACAGGTTTGGCGGTTGGCATGTGCTGGCTCGAGGATTCCGCTTGATATGTTTAAATGGTTAGATGTTATTGTGTATTTACAGCAGCGAGTCAAGAAAGGTAATGCTTGGGGGCTTGTTGGGCGTCTTGTTTTTGCAGCTTCAGTTTATTTTGTCTGGCAAGAAAGGAATAATAGATTTTCTAAGAAAAGAACGCGTAGTATTGATGTCTTGTATGAGGTTATTTTAACACGGTTCGATTGAAGATCATGTCGCTCGGGATTACTAAAAGGTTAGAATGGAGGACTATTCCTAATATTTGGAACTCAGAGGTGCTTGCAAGGCTGGAGTAGGATGTGGTTAGGGTGAGGTTACGGTGTTGTTGTTTGCTTGTCTTTAGCTGGTTTGAGTGTCTAGTGGTTGTGTTGGTTGGGTTTATTTTTGGTTGTGTTGGAGTTTTTTCTCCAAGTATTTTTCATAGATGATTCTTTTGTTTCATCATTGTTCTGTAACGGTTTTTGTTAATATATTTTTCTGGGGGATTCCCCTTTAGCGAAAATATATATATGTATGTATGTATATATCATTTTCTAATTTTGTATATATATAATATATTCAAAATTAGAAAATGACAAATAATAAAGGTAGGATGATATCTTCTAATCGTTTCGCTTTTCCAACGAACCTTAAGAACTCATCGTTTAACGAACCCTCAAAACTTTCCATTTCACTCCAGAAAATGGAGTTGAGATTAACTTGTATGCCCTTGAGTGTTACTATGAGCACTAAGAACTTTACATCTTTTATGGAGTAGATTGAATCTGATGATCATGAAGCTAACAATCTACTCAGAAATTAAATTTTGCATGCTGATACAAGCTAAGATTAGTGATTCACCAATTTAATCAGCTTAAGTCATTCCAGTTGAAGATTTTTGAAGCATTTGAGGTTAAGTCGGAAGAAGGATTGAAGTTTATACGAGATTGAAGCTAATGTGGATGTGTTATCAATATGATATGAATTTTGATTGAATTCAAGGTTGAATAGTTGAGAATATGTCTTTGGAGAATCATTTGAGGGGGAGATTGTTTGAATGGAAGAATATGAAGATTGATGATATACCCTTGGAATATCAGTTAGCTGTTTTATGATTGAATTGTGTGAAACTTATAATGGAGAATTTATTGTTAAAGAAACTGAAATTTGAACTTACCTTTGAGAATCGTCAATTGATGATTTGAAGATTCATAGCATCATCGGGGGGGGGGGGGGGGGGGGGGGGGGGGGGAATGTTGGGTATTGAAAGTTATGGATGAAGCTAAGAAATCTTCAAAGTGTGTTTTTGCTTAAGTTTTTAAGTCTCGTGAACAAAGTTCATCATCAGACTTAAACCTTGGAAAGTCTTTCAGTAAAGACTCTACTTTCAAGTTAAAGTAAACAGCTTTAGAGTTAAAATCAAGACGAAGACTTAAGTGTTTTATTTGTAGGGAATCTATTGAGATGTCTATAAATAGAGTGATGTGTGCAAAGAATTATTTGTCTTTGAACCCGGACTCTTCTAGTTTGGACTGTAAGTTGAAGAGTACCGTTGAGCTTCAATTTTGTAAATGGCTTTTCCTACCAAATCGTTCTATCAATGATATCATTACATTCTCTTTTTTTTAACAAATTATCAATCCAATCAGATCATAGATTCAATCAAATTGAGAGATTCCGCAACTTAATTTGATCTAGCAATTCACTGATTTCGTGATTGTGTCGATTATGAGTTTTGAAAATCCTGTCAAGTATAGAATATTCTTTTTAATCATCTCTTTCGGGCATTTAGTGATAAACTTTATACCCATCCAAAAAAAAATTCAGATCAAGCCCTAATTGAAAAATAGAGAATATATCCTCATCTATCTCTGACAGAGGTTTCTTATCTTTTGGGAATGCTTGTTAATATATGTGAAGTTAGTTAACAACCTAACATTTAGCAAGATTTATAACTACTTGGTGAATAGTGTTTTTAATAGTTTTTTTTCTCTCTTTATTTTTCTTTTGATATCTACAATTGAAAACCAAAAATAATGACACAACTAAGTTAAGTTAATGAAAAAGTCGGTGTTTTCTTTTTGACAAATTTTTATTTTGAAGATCATTATGTAAGCGTTTTTTAAAAACGAGTTAATCTATGATCATTTTTTATGTAAAAAATAGAAAGAAAGCAGGTTAAGAAACGTCAAATTCATTTTAAAAATAATTCTAAACTAACGTTTAATAATGTATGTTAAATTACCGCTTAAACTTGACAATGGTAACTATTTAAATCCTGCTACAAAGTGCGGGCTAAAAATCCTCGTTTACAAACATTCACCATTTTACATATCCTTTTGTGCCACCATCGTATTAGCTACAAATTTCGCATACTCGATTGGTCATAGTATCCCTGTCTTTCCAAATTCATTGACCCGTTCACAATCTGTCTTGCTTCTATCTACTACCAAGCCTCTCTTTTTCTATTTGATCAAAATTATGCTTGGATTGTCTTTAAGGTTGTGTAATGCCAAATCCCTTGGGACTATTGTCGTGTTTGAAGGTTGCTAAATCATTGTTTTGTTGCAATAACTTTATCAATGTCTGTTTGAATATTACAAGTAATTTTTTCCCGATAACTACTTTTTTATGGGAATATTCGCCTTCTCTTCGCTCTGGACAGGAGCGCTAGTGGACACGGGGAGGGAGCAGGCGAAGCGTGTCGTTCGTAATGGAAAGAAAGAGACCACTACTTCGCTTTTTTGTTGGATCGCCGGCGCGAACACAGTGGTCTCTGACCAGGACCAGGAACCAATTCGAATTTTGATCTTGACATGTCGGTGGTTTTTAACCGTAGGCATTTTGCCAGGAAGTTGGTGGGCTCATCATGAATTAGGTCGGGGTGGCTGGTGGTTTCGGGATCCCGTGGAAAATGCTTCTTTTATGCCTCGGGTATTAGCTACAGCTCGTATTCATTCAGTAATTCTACCCCTTCTTCATTCTTGGACTTCGTTTCTGAATATTGTGACTCTTCCATGCTGTGTCTCAGGAACCTCTTCAATACGGTCCGGATTGCTAGCTCCCGTTCATAATTTTGCTACAGATGATACACGAGGAATCTTTTTCATTTCGTGATTTATCATATTACAATTAAAAAAAATAAAAATAAGAAAAAACAAAAAATTGCATAATGGAGTAGGGAACGAAACCTTTGGAGTTCGGTTTAGATAAATTTCCAAGTAGGGACTAAAATGAGCTTTTGGATAACGAAGTATGAAGGATTGACAATAGATGTTAATCCTAAAAAAAATTCTAAAAAACAAAGCCTCCAACAAAAACATCATCCAAAAGGAGTACTTCCGTGAAAGTTAAAGACTACTATACACTCACATTTTTTAGTCCTTGTCTGGAGCTTCGATGGGCACGATTAAGCAAACAACCTTTATGTGAATATGTTGTAAAAAATACATTTGAAACTTTCAAGTACTTCATAGACTAAGTATGATAGGTTCATACTTGACGATATGTCCATGTGTTCGAAACATAATTATACGAAGAAGAAGCTCAAAAGATGGTTCACATTGAGTTGTAAGTTTGAAAATTTTTCTCAAACTAGGTAAGATTAGTTTGAAAAATAAAAAGACTGGAAATTTAAATTAAAGTGCATAAGAGGACTTTCAACACAATGAAGTGAAGCTTGAAGATGGTTGAATACTTATTAATTTCAGTTGGTATTTAATTAATAAAGGAATAAGTTTACTTACATGAATACTTTTTCTAACTTACATATAACTAGTTTCTTTAACACTTATGATTATAACTTGTATATATAAATATTTCCCAAAGAAGAGAAATTTTATCCATAAATGCATAAGTTAAAACATAGTGTTATGTCTAAGAATCAAGAATGTAACAATGGTTATTGCATTACATTCCTCGATGTTTCAAGATTACATAGACACCTCCTCACCCTATTTATAGGTAAATGGGTATTTGCATAGTTTACATCCTTCTAGAAACACTATTCACCGATTTCTAGCTATTACAATTTCACCTTTTAATATTGTTTCTAGAAACGATCATACAAAAATTACAATAATAAATCAAAATCTATCATTCTAAGCTTCGCTTTTTAATCTTGATCTTGAGACGTTGTAGCTTCCTTTTCATGATGTTCGGGATGAAGATTTGAGTATTCTTCTCGTTCCTTTTGCATCTCATATTCTCGTTGAGCTATGTGAGTTGCAAATATAGAATATTTTCTCTCACGAAGCTTCAAGTACATTACATATCTCTGAATTGATTTTCGATGTTCAAAGCAAACTTCTATTGCTTCTTTTCCAAACTCATATTGTTTTCCCTCAATTTTCGACTTAGAATTCCCTCCATATTCTTCATCTCCGGTCTTGATAATATTCAGAATTTCACCAAGAACAAGTCGTGAAGTACCTGTTGAGAAGTGACGACCTTCTTTAAATAGCATAACCAACTTTCCCTTCTATAATGGAATTGTATACACGATCCCTTTTCCGTTTGTGTTGACGATTGTCCAAAGTCTAATATGCTTCACAGGAAATAGTCGATTAGGCTCCAAAAGATTAACTTTTCTTGCACCACTTTCCACTGCTATTTGAAAATCAAACGTTGTAGCTTATTTGACTTGTCCTCCGATGAATATTTTCAAGCAATCTTCTGCATATCTAACTTTATGGTTCTTTCTTTCTTTCGCATCTCTTCATAGAATTGAATAACCAATCAATATCCCTTGTATTAAGATCTTTAAAATCTGCCTCAATGAAGTTGTATACTTTTCTGTCTTCTCGTTGCATGGTGAAAGTTGGGTATTTGATACCTTAATGGTATTTAGTATCTATTTTCAGTACATGAGCGATCTCGTAGCTTGAGTAGACTTTTGACTTTCCTAGTCATTCAAAATGAACGAATTGCTTAAAGTTGCTTCACAAATATCTTTCTTTGTTTGTCAATCCGAAAAACACTACAAGTTTCACTTCTTTGAGCTTTTGACAGAACACTTCTTTCAGTGAATCCTACATGAATGATGTATTCAGTCGGTTATGTCATTCCTTCTGAGATTCTTTGTCAATCTTTACATTCTTTAGAGTACCAAATTAATCCGTTTGAGCATATCGATATAGTTTGAGATGTTTCTTTTCTAGTACTTTCTTTTCCTTTTGAACCTCTTCCTCATGTAGTTTTTTGATCATTTCTTGAGTAAATCGGTCTTCAAAACTGAATTTTCTCGGATACACTCTTTCCAAATTCTCTATATCATACAATCTTCGATCTTTTAATCTTCCAATCATTGTGCTTCGAAATTGAAAATCCACATCAATTTCTTTTTCACTAGTAGAAATATAATATGTCGGAATTTGGTCGTTCACATTTGGATATTCATGTTCTTTCCTAGTTTCAACCTCCTTTTCCATTTCCATCTCCTCATCAAACTTTTCACTTTCACTTTCATTACCTCCCAAATCCATATCCGCAACAAATCCCTCTAAATCAACGTTTTCAACCAAATCAACCTCTTCCATGTTAATCACTTCCTCTTGACCTTTTTCTTGAGAAGAACCCGCCATTTACGAATCGTTTTCAAGTTTTATCTTATTCAAACACTCTACTCCCTCTCATGGTTGATCATCGGGATCATCATCCGAATGTTTGCGTTTGAACGGACCCTAGGCTTTTTCTCGATACCTAGAAGCATAATCCTGACATTTACTAACCATCGTGAGAAGCTCCTCTTGTTCACACCTAAGAACTTCCGCAAAGTTTGTAGGCACCTAATCCCGTGGTAGGACTATTGCGTCAACAATGGAGACATCTCGAAGAGTACGGGGTTGTGAATTTCTTTCCATATCGATCAACACCTCTTCAATCAACTTACGGGGTAAGGTTTTTTAAGAAGTCCTTAACAGTTGTATACTCGGAAGCTGTTACCGGAGTAGCACGATTCGCCAGAATTGGAAGAAAAGTTGAAGTTCCTTTTGACTTGGACTTGGACCTCTTCTTATATCGTTTCAAAGTTTCCACCATTTCTCTCGCTCGATGTCGGAAGACTTTCTCCGAGGAAAGATAAGAATTTTGGTTGGTGGTGACGAAGTTTCAATTAATGGAACAAGAGGTGATGAAGAGCTTTGAATATTAATCTCGGACCTTAAGAGCTTGAACGTTCACCGTCTATTAGGTCAAGTTGATGGTGAATCTGTAACGTCATGATTTTCAAAATCTCGTTTTTCAAAAACTTTTTAATTTTCAGAGTTTAAACATCGTTTAGTCAAAATAGGAGATTAGCGGTTCCCAAATTAATTTACAAACATACCATACGTTACGTTATGTATTTCAAATATTATACAAACAAGTTTCCAAAAGCAGGGGACTACAAAGATACCCCAAAAGTAGTCCCACTCATAAGCAGTTAGGCAACCTTCGAGCAAAAGACAGGTTCGGAAAGAAAGTATTAGCGTTAAGTTAGTGAGACAATAATATTAGTAAGGACTCTTTAAAACTATTTATAAAGAAAAGTAGTTTGTCTTTACTAACCCAATCCATAGCCACAATCTCATATGCAGGTATTAAACAATCATTAACAAAATATATATATATATATATATATATATATATATATATATATATATATATATATATATATATATATATAAAATACTCGTAAATCCAATTCATATAAGTTCAATGATTAATTATAAGTTTACTAGGGTCTATCAAGCCCAAAACATTCACAATATTAGGGTCCTATTATGCCCTAGGGTTATTACCCCGTTCGTTACACACCCATTTCGGCATATTAATATAAGAATTGGGGCGCGACTCCCGATCTTTATAATAACCCGAAATATAAGCTTTCACTACTCCGACTTTGCAAACCAATGTGTTGTCGTTAAGGAGGGTTCATGGTGTTTCATCTTATTACACCTCCCCACTCCTACATGATGTCCCCGGTTGACACAACTTAATAGTCAGACATCACTCCATTATGGGATCACGTTCTAGTGTTGCAAGGGAGGTCTAGAATTCCCCGCAACCATCTGTTGGTGCATAAAGGATTGATGACTAAAGCTTCCAAAGATCTTTGTCAAAGTGTATAGTCTTAGATATTTAGTTCGAGTGAACATTTTTCAGCACCCGGACTAAATCTAAGTTAGTAATATCATGAAGGCTTTAGTTCGGGTGAACTAACTCTTCACCAGAGTTAAGTTCAAGTTTACCGGAACTAAAGTTAAATGATGTTTTAATTATTAGTTCACCCGAAAGTGTTTTTAAATACACATAAGGGTTGTTATAATGTAATAGTTAGATAGTTTAGCCTATAAATAGTGGTGAAAGGAGTTCATATGTAAGAGCTTGAGTGAAAAAATATCTGTAACTAAATTTCCCGCCATTTAAGGCTTTTGAAAGAGAAACTTCCATTGCTGAATTCGTTGAGTTTAATTGTTCTTATTCCAATAGCTTAACCAATAACTTGTGATTCCGCAACCTGTTATTGAATCTAGCCATAGAGTGTTTGGCTTTGAATATTGATTAGACCTGACAAGTGGTATCAGAGCTGGAAATCAAATCAAATTTGATTCAGCTTGTTTATCAGAAGATTGTAAGTTACATTCGAAGTGTTTTGAAAAGTTATAAGGATTAGAGCAGTAAGATCAACGATTATTCAGTTTTTCATAAGTTTGAAATTTGGCAGTAAAAGTCATTATTGAGGTATTTTAGTATTAATCATTAGTATTAAGTGTGATTCTGTTTGTTAGTGAGTTTTGATAAGGATTATCTGATAAGATTTTTGCAATTTGGTTGAATTAGTATCAATTCTGTATTAGCCCAGTTCATCCGAGTTAGAGTATGTTCATCCGATTTAAAATCCAAATCTCTCAAATCATATGTTTACAATAGTTATGGCTGCTCCAGTTGTGAATTATGATAACGGGACAGGTTTTGGTGGTAGACCTCCAAAATTCCTAACAGGATCTGATTTCATGATGTGGAAGCTTCGGTTCAAGGCTTTTGTCTACTACGGTGATCGACAGCTATGGAACTCAATTATTAATCGTCCTCATCGACCTATGATACAAGAAACTGGTGGAGCTGGTATGATAGATGTAGATCCAAAGAGATATACTGAAGCTGAAAATAAGCTAATTGATAGGGATTTCAGAGCACTTGGAGCTGTTATTCTTGCTCTTCCTACTGAGATATACAACAACTTCAAGGACTGTGTTTCAGCTAAAGAACTGATGGAGGCAATAGAACTAAGATATGAAGGAAGTTTGGAACTGAAAGAAAGCAAGAGAGACATGTTGAAGAAGATGTATGAAGCGTTTGAATATGTGAGGGGTGAGAGTTTATCTGATCAAATCAGTAGGTATACACTGCTTATGAGTATTTTGAGAGTTCTGGAGTTACAATGAAAGTTAGTGATATATGCAAGAAGCTGTTAGGATCTCTACCTACAAAATGGTCAATGCAAGTGATGATCATTAATAGAACTACAAACTTGAATGCTATGACCCTGGTAGAGTTTTTCTGCAGTCATATGAAGTTGATATGCACATTGATTAGAAGAAGTAAACTGGAAAATCTTATGTATGTGCTTTAAAAGCTGACACTTCTATGAATTCAACTTACTATCCTAATCAAGCTCAACCTCAACCTCAGTCATATGCAAGTCATCAATCTGGAAGAAATTGTCCATCAAATAATTCATCTGTTGGTTATAATTCAAGTGGTTATGGTGGTATTCCAGTCAGAGTGTGTGAATCAAATGTCTATCATTCACCTTCTGTAAACTCTAGAGCTAATGGATTAGGAGATAAGGATATTCTATATAGGGCGTTTGTTGCAAGTTACGAAGCATTTGTTGCTGGAAGCTTGAATGAGGCGAACTTGCAAGGGAGGATCTTGAACAACTTCATCCTGATGATCTGGAGGAAATTGATCTGACATGGAAAATATCCATGGTGAGTGTTAGAGCCAACAGATTCTTCAAGAAGACTGGAAGAAACAGTTTCAGGAAGGAAAATGGTGATATAATGGGTTTTGATAAGTCAAAGGTCAAGTGCTTCAACTGTGAAGACTATGGATACTTTGCAAAAGAGTGCAGGGCACCAAGAAGGATGAACAACAACAAAAACAGCTATCAAAGGAACAACAATTAAACAAAGGATGAACAAAAGAAGCTTACTGTTGTAGAAGGGAAGAATGGAAAGGAGGAAGCAAGCTCAAGTGGAAAATCCTTGATTACTTTTTGAGAGTTGAATGAGGTGCAGGACGAAGATTTCAAAAACAAAAATGTCTCAGCTCTCATGAGTAATATAAATTCAGTTTCCACTGATGAGGATCTTTCTAAAGCTTGTTCTGTTGATTGCTTAAATACTCTTAAATACACTAGAAAACACAATTTGAGTTTAATAAAAGAAATTGATTTAATTAATTTTCATGAAAGAGAATTTTTGAAAACTGAAAAGGTTTAGAAAGATAAAATTGGTTCTCTTTTAAAGGATGTGGATGTGTATAAGGGTAAATTGGAAAGGTTGGAAACTCATATGAAAACTTATCGAATGAATTTAAAAATGGTAAAATTCATGTTGAGAAGTTTAATCTTTCATCCAAGACTTTGAATGGGATTATTGAACATCAATTTGTGCAAAAACCTAAGGCTGGTATTGGATTTAATGTCGTACCACCTCCATTCAATGATAATTACTCTATAAACGTGAATCAAAAAATTTTAAGAGTGGTTTATCTGTTGAAAATTCTTTTGATGATGTCTCTACATTACAGTTAAAGTTGATCTGAATGAGACTTGCTCTCTGTGAATAATTTGATTAATTTGAATGCTATTACTAGTCTAAATGAAAACTTTAAATTTGTAGCAGGTCAAACATTAGAAGAGTCAAGTAATCAGCAAGAATTATTCGAAGAAAAGAATGTCAATGTTGAAATTTGGAATAACATAGAAAATACTGAAATTTAGGAAGAATTTGTAGAACATATTCACAATTGTTTGCATGAAAAATGTTATTTCTTTCATAATTTGAATGTTTCTGAGTTGTCAATGCATGGATTGGTTGTGACTGAAATTGATGTGAATGAAATTGCTGTGAATGATTCTGTGAATGAATTTGTGACTGTTAAACATGAGAAAGTCAAATCTAAAAAGTCAAAGAGAAAACCAAAATGCAATACATGCAAGAAGAAATACAAATTAGAAGAATGTTGGTTGAAATCTAAAGATAAATGTGTTTCTGAATGTGTTTCAAAATCTGATAAATTGCAATTTGGTAGAATAAAATTTAAAAAATGCATGATTAATTTTGAAAAATCCAAGAATATGAATGTGATGAAATTTGGTAGAAGTAATGTTGACTGGTTTGCATTTACCCGAGTTAAAATATTCTATATCCGAGTTAAAAAAGCTTGAAAAATGATGATGATATGTTTAAATCGGGTAAAATGAAAATTAACTCGGGTAAACATGTTTTCAAGAATAACTCTGGTGAACAAAATTTTAATTCGGAGGAACAAATGTTTAAGTCGGATAATATTTTGGGTTCTCAATTTAACTCGGATGTAGAAAGTTTTAATTCGGGTGATGAAAAATTTTAATTCAGATTAATAAGTGTGATTCCAGAAAGAAAAATGCATGATCATTTTAAGTTTAACAAGTTTAAAAGATTAAATTGTAATTTTACAAGACCTTGGATACCAAAATCTCATTGGTCAATGATAATGTGCAGGAGCGATCCATTGATTCTGAAGAGAATATATGGGTAGTGGATAGGGGATGCTCTAGACATATGACTGGGAATATCAAGTTACTTCAAGATTTCATGGCTTTCATGAGTGGTAATGTCTCATTTGGAGGAGATATGGGTGGAACTATTACTGGACAAGAAAAAGTTTCAAATGGCCCATTGACTCTGGTGCAGGTTAATTTTGTGAAAGAACTGAATTATAACTTGCTTTAAGTCTCTCAGGGATGTGATAACGAGTACCCTACTACTTTCACTTCATAATATTTCTACATACTCAAACGTGAATATGTCGTACCTCAAGATTAGATTTTAGTGCTTTTCAAGCTTTTGATTGTTTTTCCCCTGTTTTCTTAGTTCATTAAGATATTCTTAGTTTTTATTATTTATTTATTATGAATATATCATTTTGATTTAATACTAATGATCTGTCACTGATTTCACTAAGGTTTGAAATAGTGAATGGTGTGAGGACTATTTCATCAACTCTCCAGATCGAGAATGTAATTATCACTGAAGAAGTAATAAGGAGGGTGTTACAGTTTGATGATGATGGTGGTATTGAGAGGTTGGAATTCGAAGAGATAAAGACTGTGTGTAGACAAGCTGGATATGAAAGTGATTTTCCAGAGATCATGGTTAAAAAGACAAGATTCTCATTCAATTGGATATATCTAATTCATGTTCTGGTCTGCTGCATTTCTGGACGTTCTGGAGGATTTGATGAAATGAATCATACGTTGGCTTCTGCTTTTGTGTGTATGATCATACAAAGGAGGTTCAACTTTTCTGGTTTCATAATGGATTGCATGCAGAGGATGGCTGAAGGAATTTCACAAAATTTTCTTCTATATCCAAGATTTCTTCAAATCATACTGCAATCTGAAGTTCAAGGGTTGATGTTAGAAGGCCCTACTTTAAAGGATGAAAATATGAACTGGAAGCTCATGAACAACATGAAAAAATCTTTTGCTAAAGCAAGGGTGGTCTTCTCAGGATATTTCACTCCTTTCTTCCCACCAATGATAAATCAGGCAAGAGTAGCAGTACAGATGTTTTTAGAGCTACAAGGTCAGTGAAGAGAATGTTCAACAACAAGAACAACAATATCAATAACAACAAGAACAACAGCAAGAGCAACAACATCAACAACAAGTTGAGGACGATCAACCTGGATCACCTATTATTCCCATTCCATCACCTCCACCTCAAACACCTATTTTTCAGCAAGCCCAAGGAAGTGATGAAGGAGGAGATTGGTATTATACAATTTAGGACAGCCAAGCTTTGCGTAATCTTGTTGCCTCTCATATTCTCACTCTTGAGGTTCCAACAGTGATTGAAGAGCTATCAAATTGAATTGATGAGACATCATTATATGGGGGTGATTTGGATCAATATGTGTTTCCCATTAATACTGCTGATGCATCAGTTCAAGGAGAAGAAAGTGTTTCTGGATCAAGAATAAGGAAGGTATCTCAAGAGGAGTTGAGGGCTGAAAGAGAAGAGCTTATGAATTTGAAGACAGGTATTCTTCTACCTATAGTTGGTTGGAGGTTTGATCATTATATTGGATCCATTTTGATAAAAAGAAGGTGCAGAACTGGTACAATGACTCAATCCTTTTACACAACAGAGAAGCTTATGCAAATCTCAGTGGAAGATGCCAGAAGACTCTGTGAATTGAAGATGGTGAACTATGCTCAATATGCTCACGGATATGACTATGAAAAGTTCATCCACGAATGTGCTAAAGCTGACTTTGTCAACTTTGGGAAGAAATTCAGAGCTAAAAGGAAAAGGATGACAATGTTCATTGCTTCTATGAAGAAATTCAAGGTTGTGCATCAAAAGCCCAAGATACTCAGATGGTGGATGGATTATGAGAATGATGAGATTGTTTTGACTAGAGAAGATGGTGAAGATGAGAGGCTTTATGAAAATGCTAATCTGGGAGACCTCCCAAATGAAGACATTTTTACTATCTTCCATCTTCCACTTGAAAAACTGCAACCTGATGATAATGAAAGAAGGATGGCTCTTGAGGTTGTAGCTTGGGAAGTTGATAAGATCAGAATGGGTAAAAAAGTTAGTGAATGGTGGGTATTTTGAAGATGGGAATGGAGCTAAACCTAGGAAGATGAAGATTTTGGAAGCATCATCCAAGGGGGAGATTTTTGGATCATAAAGGATTGATGACTGAAGCTTCCAAAGATCTTTGTTAAAGTGTATAGTGTTAGATATTTAGTTCGGGTGAACATTGTTCATCACCCGAACTAAATTTTAGTTAGTAATATCATAAAGACTTTAGGTCGGGTGAACTAACTCTTCACCAGAGTTAAGTTCAAGTTCACAGGAACTAATATTAAATGATTTTTTAATTATTAGTTCACCCGAAGTGTTTTTTAATAAACGTAAGGGTTGTTATAATTAAATAGTTAGATAGTTTAGCCTATAAATAGTGGTGAGAGGAGTTCAGATGTAAGAGCTTGAGTGACTAAATATTTTTAACTAACTTTCCCGCCATTTTAGGCTTTTGAAAGATAAACTTCCATTGTTGAATTTGTTGAGTTTAATAGTTCTTATTACAATAGCTTAATCAATAACTTGTGATTCCGCAACCTGTTTTGAGTGTTTGGCTTTGAAGATTGATCAGACCTGACACCATCTTTAACTGCTAGCACTTGACACCTAGTCAATGGTACTAGGTCTCGTCAATACATATCTACGAGTACCTATACTACCCGTAATCAAGCCAAAGGACTCTTATGCAAAACTAAGGCAAACTCTTTATAATGCATAAAATAAATTACAACAATAACAATTATATAACATATATAATTAAACGTAACTGTATTTCATCGCAATATACACTAACCAAACACGAGTAGCTACAACTCCTCATTTCAATAAAAACAAGTTATCTTATATTGGGTTTATCAGTATTTGATCAAAATACCTCTTATAAACATTTTTTTAATGTTTCAACATTGTTTTGTCATAATGCTCGGTTAAACAAAAACCATATTGTACTCACCTTGAATCCGTTTAAATCTTAAACTTCTCCTCTAAAATAAACTACACCGTACTCCTGTTTAATGTAACATTTATTCGCACTATAATTTTGATCGAACTCAAATCAAAGGATTAAACCTAATTCAAATCTTAAACTGAATTAGTAACAAAATTAGTATCGCTAGAATAACACTTTAGCGACACTTACATAAAACCACATATTTTATTTTCAGACCACCTTTACGACGTAAAGGATAAGTGTTTACGGCGTAAAGGTACTTTCCTTTACGGCGTAAAGGATCAAAGGCTTACAGCGTAAAGCCATCTTCAGTCAACAAAAGTCAATTTGCCTTTACGACGTAAAGCCATTTTTACCATCTCCATCTTCCCCACGAACAACCCGAGTTGCAGGTTGGTAAAACCTTACCAAACTCAACCAAAATGCTTCTAAACAACAATAAACGACTTATAATCAGCATATTGACATAAAAATATTGTTATACCTTCCGTAAACGAAGCGGGTATCGGTACGGTTCGACGTCAACCTTCACGAAATCAACTTTTGAAACTACCAAAATACTCCTTGCAGCCCCAAGAGTTCAAATATGTGATTAGTTTGTTTATCCGGCAAAGTTTTGATGATCGAAATCATCGAAATGGTTAAACCGACTTATTTTTCTTTTTTCTCTCTCTCTCTCGTCGAACACACACGAACATACAAACACAATATGATTTTGCTTCTCCTTTCTTCAAATTGAAGTAACTTATATATAAGATTATTTTAGATATTTACAAAATAAACCCTATAGATAGCCATAACGACACTTTTAACCAAAAAGTGTTTATTTAATTACAAAAATGGTCCTCAACCAAAATTTATAACAATACTAGTCCTTTTTACAGAATCGGATCGTTATAGAATCTGAGCGATTGCACCCAAGGGGGTAAACCGAGATCACTTAGATTTCTCGTTGCCTTATCCAGTGGTGGCACAAAGACACCACCAGAAGACTTTATACACCGTTGGCATAGGGTTGACGGTGAAAGGATGTCCGATCGATCCTTGGAAGAGTTTGGAATACGAATGTCCTACAATTGTTCCGCTATCGTCACTAAGACGAATAGGAGTACCATGTGATGACCTATACATGTCGAATGGTTGAATCGATGTGTGTGCAAAAAAAGTCGAAAGTTGGGGATCTTGACTTTCTGTTTCAATAACATCTCGCTCCAAAGGAGAAGACATTAGTAAACTTTGGCTTTTTGTGTCTATTGGAACATTATCCGGTGGGGATAATGAGTGGAGAGGAGTGGTTTCTGCCAGGTGCGTTGTCACTGAAGTAACTTAATACTTAAAGTTTGAACATATGCTATATAACATCTATATCTTTTCTAGTGACGGATGTTAAAAGGGTTTTTTAAACCAAAAATTTCCGGGTTTCACATTCTCTCCCTATTAAAAGAATTTCGTCCCGAAATTAGGTGTCTATAACTGTTGATACAAGGCTAGAGATTATATGTGGGTACTTCTGACAAATGAATCCATTTGAGTTTCTGGGTATCTTGATCCAAGATCTGAATTGGTTCATCTACAAAGTTTAGGGTGTCGTAGAATTGAATTTCGTTGAATGGAATTATGAATGACTTATGTGATAAACATCTAGAGGTTTGACATATGGAATGTGTCACAAATGTTGTTGAGTTGTTAGTTTGTTTCGGGTTGTTGAGCATATACACGCTAGGATATATCCATAGTTACATTAACTACGTGTAATTATAAGCATATCCTACATGTATACTCGTACTGCCATAACACCTATGGAAACAAAGAATTTGATAGAATTTTGTCGTCATAAAAGGAGTGTATTTAGGTTGAAGTTGCAAAGTGATGTCAACACGCTTTTGAACAATAAGTTGGCCATACATAACTAAAAACTTACCATTACACGCAAGTGATACTAATTTATTACCCCAAAACTAGAACACTAATGAAAATCTAGGAAAAGTCGTTGGATAATCAATGTCTCTTAGATATTTGTGAAAAGGAAATAACATATCTTTTGTGATTAAAATGAACAAGAGATGTAAAAATGCTTCATGGAAAATTTGTTATTCATTTTATGGTCATCGGTATTCATATGATTCGAAAATCTCGGTTTCGTATATTTGTAATGAAAACAATAGAAACGATGGTTGCCATACGTCTTAAGTTAGACTATGAGAGAAAATAACCAGTGTCTGAAATTGTAGCAAGGTTAAGTGATTTGAAGTTTGTTATTGTGAAATGTAAATCGATCGACGTCGTCTTTCTTACATCTAAGTGACGCCAAAACGCCTCTGAATTTGAGATCAAGTTTTTAATGAAAAAATATGAAAAATGACGTAACGAGTTTTGTAATACATATGTAATCCGCTTACGGATAAACACAAAAACCGATTCGGAGAATTGTAACTGGCAAAGATTCGCTAGTGAAAAATGAAATCATATTAGTAACGAATTTGTTAACGAATAAGCAAAAGGTAATAAAATGATATGGAATATCTTGGATCGTCTCACGATGATAATTCCTTTCTTAGCTCCGAAGAAAAACGAAATGCTTGAAAATTCAACTGAATCTATAGACAAGAAATGATTACGAGACACAGGATTATTTTGATAGGGCTAGTTGGGTTAGACATCCTTCGTCACAAGATACAGCATATATAGTTTTGTTCTAACAAACATGTACTGAATAAGACAACTTCTAGTTTGCATGAAAATTTAAAACATAAGCAAATAGTGGCTAGGGTCTCTAATGCAAATCCTAATTCACTATAACCTTGAGCTCTAATACTAATCTATCACACCCTAGCGTTGCGGAATGTACCAAGGGTTATGACATTCATGGATCACAGGGAAGATAAATAGCAACCGACTCTAATGACACAATTTTCAAAGAAATAAAAATTTATAAACCTTTATTTAAAAGAAAACTTGTCTCTACATCATAATACATAATGTATTAACTAAAACCGTAGTTTTAATTAAGAAAATCGTCTCATGCAAATGGGGATCTTATAGAAATCTCCTAGCTTCATATGTTGACTCGAACACTTAGTTACTTGAGAATATATATTAAAATAAGTGTCAACTAAAAATTTGAGTGAGTTTATAAGTTTAAAAAAATGAATTGTAATACTTCGTATTAAAAACTACATCAACCACGTCAATGATTTTGAAAACACTATTGTATAAATTTTTGCATTGACCTCATCAATGTGAACATATAGCTTGAAAAAATTGTTTCAGAAAATGTATTGCACACGACAATATTTTGAATAGATTGTAACCACGTCACTTTGAACATATATAGTAACCATTGCATAGACTCATGTAATTGAATCCTTAACTGAGATATATTAAATATCAAGGGTGTGCCTTATAATGCAGATATAAAGAATAGTATATCTGTGATGAATCAAACAATATGTCTCCCTGGTAGAAATCACATAGGAGCTACCCAATCAAACAGAGCTGTCAAACTCAATAGATTTATTCACAAAGTTCGCGTTTACTTTCGATAACTAACTATCCATGATGAAGGCAAATTTAGTTTTAACTGTTATCTAAGCAATGAACCATGTTGAATACTTGTGTCTATGATAATTATTATTATATATGAAAGTACGAAACCAACATATAAAATTATTGAACATATTCTCACCTCAAAAATAGTAGTAATTGATAGCAACGACAATCAGCAGCTAGGGTAATTGATAGCTTAGAAAATCAGATTAAGTCACACAAAATCAATGAACAAAGTTATCAAGAGAAACTTAGTCTAGTTGAATGGCAAAGAGAGGACTTACTACTTAAGCTTAGGATAGCCAGGGAAGATATCAAAAGATTAGAAAAAGAACATGAAAAAGTAGAATTAGATGTAGGGAAATTAAAATTCGCTTCAAAATCAGTTAATGACCTATGCCAACAACAAATACATGGAAAGGTAAAGGCTGGTTTAGGTTATAAAGAAGTTGCCCCTCCATTTAATCAAAACTACATCCCACCATCTTTAGATGAACCTAGAATTCCTATCTCTCAGACACCTCCAAATGAATCATTCAATGTTGATCCAATCGACTATGATGAAGTTCTAATTGAGGACCTAGTTGAAGAGAGTCAACTTAATATTGTGAAAAACAAGGACATTCCTCTTGAAAATCACCTTATCACAATAGAAGGTTGCACTCAACAATCTTCACAAAGTCTAGTGTCTATGCCACATCCTGACCCCATCAACAAGATTAAAACACCAACTCAAAGAAAGCCCAAAACAGTTCCTAAAGAAAACGATAAGACTTGGAAACACATAGGTAAAAGAGGAAACCAACGAAACATGAATCAAGTCAAACTCAAAAGGGACAAATTGTTAAAAGCTCAGGGAAGGGATGTTTTATTTGTGGTAAACTGAATCACTATGCAAAAATCTGTTATCACAATCCTCAAAATCAAGTGCAAGTGATTCAAAAACCACATCATGGGGTGGGATACACAGGAAGGGTTGCCCATAAAAATAACTTTGTCAAACAAGTCTCTTCAGGAAATCAAAGTGTTAACAAAAGAAACGTAATTTCTAACAAAAAGAATAGAGTTCCTACTGGCAGACAAAATTTTGTTTCTACCGCTAAGGTTAATACGGCCAAACATAATGGTGTTAATACTGCCCGTATTAATACTGTGAAAAATAACCGAGTTAATACTGCTCGTGTTAATACTGCCAAAAGTAACTTCGTTACTAAGGCTACTGTTAACACTAAGAAACAAAGGCATGTCAAACCAGTACCTGTTCCTATTGTTAAATCAAAAATTGTTAACACTAAAACTGTTCAAAAACCTAAATCTTTCAAACAAGTGTGGCAACCAAAGATCCAAGTAACTCAACCACCTATCCCCATTGATTTCTCAAAACTAGTACAAAGGAAGGTGAGTTACTTTGATGAAATGGGCAAACCCAAGTCAACTCTGGCTTGGGTTCCCACCAGAAACTAATCTCTATCGTTTATGTGCAGGTTTAGCCAACAAAAGAAAATGAGAACAGTTGGCATGTAGATAGTGGCTGTTCCAGGCACATGACGGGCAACATGTCATGCCTTCAGGACTTTGAAAAGTTCAACGGAGGACATGTTGCTTTTGGAGGCAATCCAAAAGGAGGAAAGATTACTGGGAAAGGAACAATAAGCAATGGTACACTACACTTCAAGGACGTGTACTATGTGCAACAGCTTCAATATAATTTGTTGAGTGTCTGTCAAGTCTGTGATGAGAAACACACACCGATCTTCACTGCTACAGAATGCATCATAATGAAGCCTGGGTATGTCATAGATGAAAGTATGATTTTACTCAGAACACCAAGGAGGGACAATGTCTATTGTCTAGACATGTCCAAGGTTCAAATCAATTCACCTGAAGCATGCTTTCTCTCAAAAGAGACTTTAGATGAATCTACTTTATGGCATAGGAGGATGTGTCACATGAACCTGAAGAACATCAATAAACTAGTTAAATCTAGTTTGGTTAGAGGTCTCCCAAACAAGCAGTTCAACCTTGAAGACAACTGCTTAGCATGCTTGAAGGGCAAGCAACACAAGTCTTCTCACAAGACAAAGGAGATTAACTCTAACACCACACCTTTACATTTACTCCACATGGATCTATTTGGTCCTACCAATGTAAAGAGCATTGCAAAGAAGTCATACTGCCTTGTCATCACTGATGACTTTTCAAGATATACATGGGTGTACTTTCTTGGTACCAAAGATGAAACAAGTCAGCTTCTCATCAATTTTGTCACCAAGATTGAACATCAACTCAACCTAAAGATCAATAAAATTCGATGTGACAATGGTACAGAATTCAAAAACCAAGTGATGAATGACTTCTGTGACAAGAAAGGAATAGAGAGACAATTCAGTGATGCTAGGACTCCTCAACAAAATGGTGTTGCTGAAAGACGAAATAGGACATTGATTGAAGCAGCCAGAAGCATGTTGGCTGACTCCAATCTTCCCATCTTTTTCTGGGCAGAAGCAGTTAACACTGCCTGCTATGTTCAGAATAGAGTTCTTCTAGTTAAGGCACACAACAAGACTCCATATGAGCTCCTCCACAAGAAACAACCTTTGATCAGTTTTCTACGGGCATTTGGATGTCCATGCACAGTCTTAAACTCCAAAAACGACCTTGGTAAATTTGAAAGCAAAGCTGATGAAGGTACATTCGTTGGTTACTCATCCCAAAGCAAGGCATATCGTGTTTACAATCACAAATCGAAGATTATTTAGGAAAGCTCAAATGTGACCTTCAATGAACACACTTATACCAAGAAGGGACGTGGACCAGACTGGGTGTTTGATTTGGATGCCTTGACCAAATCGTTAAACTCTAACTTTGAGTTTCAATCAAAATCAGTTAATACGGATCCTGTTAATGCGGCTAGCTCTATTTCTACTGATCCACTTACTACGGAGCCAGTTGCTACGGCTCCCATCACCGGTACTGCTCGATTGGATGTGATGGAATACATCAATCTTCCAGTCTCTTTGGAAGATCCAATTCAAATACTTGATCCCATCACCCCAGAGGAACCAGATTCTCCTCATAATGAAGAAGCTTCTACAAAGGAGGACGAAGCAGTATCACCACACTCACCAATTGCTACGGATAATACAACACGCCCTAATGGTGTTCCACATCTAGTTCAAGAGGATGAACATGGAGTTGAACAAATTGTCAATGACGATTTTGAGCCTTACACTACTGATATACCCACATCAGTCACTACTCCTTCATTCACTACTTCTCCATTTACTACTCCTCCTTTCACTGCTCATTATCCTAGCAATGAGATGCCCGATATGAATGATACAAACTTGGGAGTTGAACTACGACTTGAGAAGATCCCATCTTCTCGTGTTGCCAAGAATCACCCACCTTCTCAAATAATTGGAGAACTTGACTACTCTATGGCGACTAGAAGTCAAACCAAGTCTAAAAAGGATCCTACAACTGCTCTTATCAACACATGTCTATTTGCATGCTTCCTTTCTCAAATGGAACCCAAGAAAATCCAAGAAGCATTACTAGATCCACATTGGATCGAGGCATGTCAAGCTGAGCTACTCCAATTCAAGATTCAAGGAGTATGGGAACTAGTGGAAGTCCCATATGGCAAGAAGGTGATAGGAACACGATGGATCTTCATAAACAAGAAAGATGAACGTGGAATTGTGGTTAAGAATAAAGCACGACTAGTTGCACAAGGCTATACAGAAGAAGAAGGAATTGACTACGAAGAGGTCTTTGCTCCAGTGGCTAGGATTGAAGCAATTCGTCTATTTCTAGCTTTTGCTTCATTCATGGGTTTCAAAGTTTATCAAATGGACGTTAAGAGTGCATTTCTTTATGGTGTCATTGAAGAAGAGGTATATGTCAAACAGCCTCCTGGCTTTGAGGACCCTTAACATCCTCATAAGGTATACAAATTGATCAAAGCTCTCTATGGGCTTCATCAAGCACCTCGAGCTTGGTATGACACTCTTTCAGATTATCTTCTTCAAAACAACTTTCAAAGAGGTACAATTGACAAGACATTATTCTTCAAGAAATCTCACTCCGACATTCTTCTTGTTCAAATCTACGTTGATGACATCATCTTTGGTTCTACCAAAGATTCCTTATGCAAAGAGTTTGAGGACCTCATGCACACTAAGTTTCAGATGAGCTCCATGGGTGAACTCAATTTCTTCTTGGGCTTACAAGTTAAGCAAAAACCGGATGGACTGTTTATCAGCCAAACCAAGTATGTCAAGGACATCCTCACCAAATATGGACTTTTGGATGCCAAGGTTGCAAGCACTCCGGTTGAAACTCACAAACAATTGACGGCTGATCTTGAGGGGGAGGATGTGGATATACATAACTATCGATCAATGATTGGATCTCTCATGTATCTCACAGCTTCAAGACTAGACATCATGTTTGGAGTTTGTGTATGTGCAAGATATCAAACAAGGCCCAAGATGTCACACCTCATAGCAGTCAAGAGAATCTTTCGTTACCTAAAGGGCAAGCCTAACTTAGGCTTATGGTATCCTAAAGACTCTCCTTTTGATTTAATTGCTTATACTGACAGTGACTATGGTGGTGAAAACTTAGACAGGAAATCAACGACTGGAGGATGCCAATTTATTGGTTCAAGACTGGTGTCATGGCAATGCAAAAAGAAAACAACGGTGTCAACCTCTTCCACAGAAGCTGAGTACATTGCCGCTGCTAGTTGTTGTGCTCAAGTACTTTGGATACAAAATCAAATGATGGACTATGGCTATTCTTTCATGAACACGCCAATCTATATTGACAATCAAAGCACAATAAGCATCATCAACAATCCAGTAAAACACTCCAAAACAAAGCATATAGAGATACGCTACCACTTCATAAGAGATTGCAACGAGAAGAAATTGATCCATGTTGAGAAAATCCACACTGACAATCAGCTTGCTGACCTTCTCACAAAAGCATTTGATGTGGGAAGATTCACATTCTTGATTACAAGTATTGGAATGATCAATATGGATTGATAACTTATATCCTTTTCTCTTAGTATTTCTATTTGTTCAAAGCAAGTCCCTTCGAGAAGCAGTAGTAACCTTATGATGAAAATCAAGTACCTTACTCTCTAGCATTGTACTATGTTACCACTGCAACATTAATAGTAAAAAACAATTGTGACCAAAGTATGATTAGTACGGCCAAACAATTAGTACTAAGGGAAGGTTTAACTACTACTGCCCTAAGTCTATTTATTTGGACGGAATGGTTAATGCGGACAAATAATGTGTTACTACGGACCTCTGGATTAATAATGCCAGTAACTCACATTACTACAGACAGTCCAGTTAATACGGCCTATGAACCATTACTACTGACGCCTAACCAACTTACTACAGACTCATTTGTTAATACTGCAGATTACCATATTAAAAGGTTTCTTAAGCAATAAGAATACCCTAATTAATGGTGATTTGACAAGTCAAAATACAAATTGTAACTCACTTTTACACGTGGCAAGATCCGATTGGACCTAATTTTTAAAATTCAGGCGCGAGGCACAGCTACTTGTGACACGTGGCAATTTTTAATTGGACCGTTACTTTTAAATCATTACCCGCGTCTAATCGGAGTCATCAAGTTGTTACAAAATTTCAGTATAAATAGGGGTTATTTTTAACCGTTTGAAAAATTACCTTTTCTCAAAACCCCTAACTTTTCCTAAAAAGTTACCGTTAGACTCACAATTCGCAAGTTTCTTTATTTTTGTGACTAACTGTTTGCATTCTTGTTCATTACTCTCATAATCGATCAACAATATACAACAATGGCGGAACTACAGATTTTCAAAACTCACAACATGGTAGCTTTCTTGGAGAAGAATGACGAAAACGCCGATTTCCATCAAATCATTGATTTCTTTAATCAATCTAAAATAAAAACGGCGTTAACCATCAATCCAGAAATTGATGAATCCCACATTAGGGATTTCTGGACATCCGCTGCACTTGATGATACGGAGGCAGCCATTAATGCGGTGGTCGATGGTAAAGAAATCAAGGTTACAGAGTCTTCTTTACGCAAACATCTACACTTGCAAGACTCAAGAGGTATAGTAAAAGTTCCTTATGACATCCTGATCGAAAATTTTACAAATATGGGATATGAGGGGGATTTAAATCTTTCGACCTTTCTCAAGGCAAAACTCTCCCCTCAATGGAAATTTATGTTGCATACTTTGCAACAATGTATGTCCCAAAAACAAACAGGATGGCATGAGGGCAGTTCTGCGTTAGCCAATGCTATGGTGTGTTTGGCTACAAGAAGAACTTATAACTTTTCTTACATGATATTTGAAGGAATGCGATGGAATATTTTGAACCCACAACATAAATTTTTGATGTATCCTCGCTTCCTTCAACATTTTATTAACTGTGAGCACAAAGATCTTACTAGATCAGAAAAATGTTTTCATTCACATGCTCATTCAAAGAAAGTTTTTACAAACATGAGGCAAGTTAATAAAGGTTTTTCAGCTAATGTGACACCATTGTTCTCTACAATGTTGGTGATCACCATTCCTCCAGCTGCAGGACAAGTGACTTCACCTCTGTCCCAACCCCCAGCTGCCACCATCAGTACTACTGCAATATCTGTGGGCACTAGTGCCATATCTGTAGCAGGTACTGAGGGTGTTAACCATGAGGTTACTACGGCAGTTACTACTGCTCATGTGCCTCCAGTTGCTACTGTGAGTTTTACTCCAGTTACTACTGCACCAGTTACTACTTCTATAGTAACTAAACCCACTGTTTCATCACCTCACAAACCACCCAAAGCTGCTGTCAAAAGAATCAAGAGGGTTACTCAGCCTCTTGTTTCTAAAACCATCCCCCATTCTCACACTTCAAAATCATTACCTGAAACATCTTCAGGAATGACTCAAAACTTAGGGGAAAACATTGAACACACCCCCTTGTTCACTGATTTGGTCCATAAGGAGGGGGGAGACAATGTAGGGAGGGCTGATACTACTGCAGCTTTCACTTCCTTTAGTGAAGCTCAGGACAGTATCAACATCACTAAGACCCAAACTACGGCAACACCATCCACTGATGAGGACTTGTTCTCATCTTTGGAAGGTGGTCCCTGGCGCCAAGAGACCATGGGAGAGTTACATGCTTCTGCCAGGCAGGAGAGTTTCTCTATTCCCTATGATCAACCGCCTGTTGGTACCCAACAGGAAAGGGGTGAGGGTAGTGGTGGTCAGTTTAATGAATTGATGGATTTGTACCAATCTCTAATGGTGACGGTTGAAAAACAGGGTGAAATGTTGTCTTCTCTTACTTCTTTGGTGCAACAGGTACTGGCACAACAAGCACTATTATCAGCCCAGTTACTGCCCAAAAGAATCACCACACGAAGTGCTGGGAACTCACCAAGACCTTCCAGCTCCTCATCTTCAGATGATAACAAGGGGGAGAAAGAACCAATTATTTTGTTCTCATCTGAAGAGAGCAAGGGTGAAGACAAGGGAAGTGCAGATACTGTGATCACTGCCACATCAAAACATGATGAAGATATGGAAGGTAGTGCATTTGAGGGGGAGACAGAGTTAGAAACACAAGATATGATGGTAGATGAAGAAGAGGAGAAGATGGCAATAGATGAGCCATTGGTTGAGGAGCAGCAGAAAGAAGTGAAGCAAATGGTTGAAGAAACAGTAGACGAGATGGAAGTTGAAACTGAAATCCATTCTGAAGTTGCTACTGACACACTTGCTGTTGACCAAGTTAATGCGGATGATGAGATGGTTGCTGCGGACTCAATTGTTGCGGACACATTTACTACGGAGCCAATGGTTACTAATCCAGTTGTTGCGGACTCCATTGCTGCGTACATAGTTACTACTGACCCCATGGTTACCAGTCCAAGGGCAGATGATGCGGATCACTCACACTTGTTCACAACCACTCCTCCCATATTCTATCAAGCTTCAAATCCTTTACAAGCATTACATTCTGAAGCTACAACACTCTCAACCACAACAACTGAAGCTCTTGTTCCTACAATTGATCAACAAGAAGCTGCAGATGTGTTAATTCAACAAGAAATGGCAAGAACAACTGTCATGGCTGATGAAGACACAATAGCATCACAGCTGCTCAAGATCAAAGAAGAGAAGCAGAAGCAAGAAAAGGAGAAAGCAGAGGAAGAAAGGAAGAAGATGATTGCTGAGCTAGTTGCTAGACAAAGAGCAGCAACTGCATTGGTTTCTAAACCATCAGCAGCTTCTATAACCTTACCTGAACAACCTGCTAGTGTTTCTGTTTCTACAGGTAGATTTGGATATGTTACTGTGGATAAGAAGAAGATGAAGATTCAGAGGGTTGACCTTGATGCTCCAGAACACAAAGACAAAGGCAAAAGTATTGTTGTGGAGAAATCAAAGGAAGAAAAGCAGGAAGAAGAAAGGATTGCTCATGAAGAAATGAATTTTCAAAATCTTACACCTGAAGAAAGAGAACAGCTCAGACAAGAGCAAATTGAAGCTGAACTGATACTCAGAATAACTGCTGAGCATGAAGAAGAAGAAAGGGCAAGAAAAAGAAAGATAGCTGAAGAAGATGAACTTCATGCTAGGCTGAACAAATCTCCAACTCCAGCTGAAAGAGAAAAGATAAAAAGAATTGCTGAGGAGGATGCAATTCATGCAAAGGAGATGGAGAATGAGGAGATTCTGAATGATTTGGCTTATCAAGGCTTGGTAAAAGCATATGAGAGATATGCTATGAAGACAGTTGAAGAAGATAAAATTGCTCTTCAGCAGCAAGCAAAAGCCAAAGCCAAGCCTGAAAAGAAGAAAGTGTCCAAGTCCACAAAAATCAAGTTAGCTGAAGATAGGGAGAAATACACCACATACCTCAAGAGCAAAGGTCATAGTGGTAGGTCACTAGGTCCTATGAAGTTAACTAACATGTTGGATCTTGTGAAGGAAGAGAAACAAAAGGAAGCCAAAAGAGAAGCTGCTCTTGCAAAGATTCAAGAGAAGAAAGAAAAGGCATTACAAGCTGCTTTGAAGACTGGAAGGAAAGTGTTCATTCAGCCAGAACTTGTTCCTGTTGTGGAGAAACCTAGTGAGAAACCCCAAAGACACAAGCGAGCATCAAAGAGGATTCCAAGGCCTCTAGCCAAAAGACAGAAGATGAATGAAGATGCTGCTTCTCAACAAGAAAGTCCAGACATTCCATTTACGGATGTTAAACAAGAGCCTGAAAGTATGGAACAAGATCCTCCTAGCACTACTCAAGGGGGAGATTATTCTGCATACATAAATCATGAAGAAGGTCTTAGGTTTACTCCATTGATTGTGAAACCTCCAATGATCATAGACTGGAAGTTTATCGGTGGAGCATTGGGAACTGAATATGAAGTCATTAGAGCAGACAAGTCAAAGAAAGTTCTTCAAGCATTCCATTGGATAATTAGAGACTTCGACAGAGATGATTTGGAGAGGATGTACAATATTGGAAAGGTTAAGTACTCTCATGAAAGAGGAGTATGTTCAGGAACTGATCTTGCCATGGATTTTCTATGTGGACTATTTGAACCAGGATACAAAAAGAAAAGCTCAGTGTTCAAGAAAGGAAGTCCAAGTAATCCAGTACTCAAGTGGTCCATCTATGATCGAAGTGGTGTCTACTCCATCAGAAGAAAGGAGGGAGCCATGGAATTTTATTTGGTTGATGTGCGATATCCTCATGATTTGAAAACTTTGGAAGAGTTGATTGACGTCAAGCTAAATGGACTTCATGATTCACCTCTTGCACATGAACTAGTTTGGAGGATATTGGTGCAGATAATAGATGAAAAGAACAAAGGCAAAGAAGGTGATTGGCCTAAACAGAGATGAATGAAAGTTTGTAATAGTTAAAACATCATTTGTTAATGAAAATAGTTAGTAGGGTTGGAGCATAAAACTTGTACTTTTGATGTGTCATAAAAGTTCAAGGTTAGGGGGAGATTGTTGGGTTATAACATAGTCAATATCGTTTAACCATAAACAATACGCCTAACAAACAAGAAAAGTAACTTAAACTATTAATGCGGAAGACATTAAGAGTTACTACGGAAGAACAAGTTAATGCGGCTGTCCAACAAAGTTACTACGGCTGATCAAGTTGCTACGAAAGTAATCAAGTTGATACGGAAGAAGTAAAGTTGATACGGAAGACCAACTTGCCGCGCAAGGATAATCTAATTAGAGTTGTAATTAGATTATACTTAAGTTTCCTTTTGTTATTAGATATAGTTTCCTTATTCTAGATAACGATATGTTTAGATAAGGATAGATGATGTTTCCTAGTTTATCTAGGTCGGCCTCAAGGTCTATAAATAGATAGATCCTTGTATTGATAAAAACACGTTGTATTGATATCTTCATTAATACAATTGAGGCTTATAATTCGACAATACTATTTGTTCATTCGTATTCATATTTTATTGTTCGATAACTCGTAATATTGAAGTGTTCATCCGCTGCTGAACTTCTTCAATAGATCACGATCTTAACGAAGGCAAACTTATTAGTTTACATTGGCTAATACGATCCTGACAAACATTTAAGTATATATATATAGAGTTAATTACATAATTGGTCCCTGTGTTTGTTCCAAATTAACGGGTTCAGTCCCTGGGTCGAAAATCCTTCGGGTCCGGTCCCTGGGGCATATGTTTGGCTACAAGAATAGTCCCTCGTTAACCTAAAATGACTAAAATACCCTTAAATTATTTAAATACATTTCTTTTATATTTTTAATACATAAAAATAAACCTAATAAATCCATATAATTTCATAAAAGAACAAGAGGAATATAAATCCATCTTCCCTTGAGTTCAACTTCCTCAATGTAATATTAACTTCAGCACCATAATAGTGGCAGTCTAACTAGAACTCGATTTATAACATGATCCAACAAAAACTATAGAAATATAATTTGATAAAAGAACAAGAGGAATCTTATGGGTAAATGAAACAAAAGTGGAAAAAGAAGAAATTTGTTTGTATCGACGGAGAAAATGGAGAGTGAAACGGTAACCCAACAGGAATCCGTCAACGACCGACATGCTGTGGATACAATCAGCCATCTGATTCATCGGTCAACTAACCATTCCGCAAAACCGCTAGATCTCAATGGTTTTGAATTCCACGAAAGCGATGTCGTTTCTCATCTTCCGATGATAATAGCAATATCTCCGTCATTCCGTCGCCGTCGATTCACCGTCAATACACCTCCGGAATCTACACTGCTTTATCCGACGAACAAAACAATTCCGTGAGACGGAAACCTAGTTTAACTACGAAGAATTCCGCAGTCACGACGGCGCGTGCGGTTGCTCCAGTGGCCGTACGGCGGAATTTCGAGCATTATCATCAATCTGCGCCGGTTAATGTAATGTGACGGTTTGGCCGAAGAATAGATCTGAAATGGGAGTGGTGGGAGGTTGGATTTATTGATGGATTTATTAGGTTTATTAGGTTTATTTTTATGATTAAAAATATAAAAGAAATGTATTTTAAATAATTTAAGGGTATTTTAGTCATTTTAGGTCAATGAGGGACTATTCTTGTAGCCAAACATATGCTCCAGGGACTGGACCCGAAGGATTTTCGACCCAGGGACTGAACCCGTTAATTTGGAACAAACATAGGGACCAATTATGTAATTAACTCATATATATATATATATATATATATATATATATATATATATATATATATATATATATATATATATATATATATATATATTCTAAGATATAGTCACAAATTTACAATCAAATGATTTTTATAGCTATTTTTACCTATTTTTAAACTTTTTTTCTTTTTTTTAAATTTTCATAACGCGTTACAAAAAACTCTCGTTAAGGCGCGCCATGGGACGCCATGACCACGTTTTTTTGCCGCCACGCCTAATAATGACGCCTTACATGTTTTCGTAATTTCTCGCCGCGCCTCGACGCCATGGCGCGCCTTGGTGCCGCCATGACGCGTTATTTAGAACCTTGCTGCTACTACTTAAATAAGTTCTCAATTTAATTTATTTACATATTCATATCACTAAATACAAGAAAATTATCTTTTAACGTAATAAGTCATACTAGAGTAATCATATTTTTTGGGATACTAGGCTTTCTTGTTGAAAGAACATAATTATGAACTAAATCTTGTATAAACAAAGTTCAATTTTAGCATTACAATTTATAACCAGAAAATATATTGATTTCAGCCCCCGAAACAGAATTGTATAAGTTCCGCCACTGTTTTTGTCATGTATGGTCGTTTTTATTTCACATCCTAACACGCGACAAAATATTTTTTTCTTTCATTAGGAGATATGTGTGTTTTATAAGTAGGCCACAATATGCAATTGACTTGGGACACAACTCCTTGTAAAGTCTTAAACTGAGATACGCATCATTTGAGTATCCTTATTTTACATGTTACATTATTGCAATTAAATAATCCGTATATACATTATAATAATATTATATAGTCGAAAATGTTATTTTAGCCAAATAATTCATTACTTAAAAATTGTATAGTTGTATTGAATGAAATATATCAACATTGATGACGGGGAATCAAATAATTTCATAAGAAGGTCCCTACCCACGTAGGTGACAACTAGTTCAAACAATATAACCAACCACTACCTACTTGCCACGTATTCGACCATCCTCCTTTATGGTCTCTACAAATGCATGTAGATTCACAGCCAAGACCTATATTTTTTGTTTTTCATAGGTTTGTTACATGTACTAGGTTGTTGTTGTAATGGAAAGATACGAAACACTGAAAGACATAGGATCTGGTAATTTTGGTGTTGCAAAGCTTGTTAAAGACAAGTCTTGTAATGAACTTTTTGCTGTCAAGTTTATTGTTAGAGGTCAAAAGGTTTTACTTTTTTCGTTTTCTCGATCTCGGTCTTACTTATAATTCTTGTTGTTTGTTATGCGTTTTTATTTTTATTTGTATGTTTCGTTTTTACAGATTGATGAACATGTTGAAAGGGAGATTTTGAATCATATGTCACTTAAACATCCTAACATCATTCGATTCAAGGAGGTATAATCCTTTGATATCTAAAGCCAAACAAAAGTTGACTTTTTGAAAAAGAAACAACTCTGTTTCATGTTTCTTGTTTTTCTTGATGTTTTGTAGGTGTTGCTAACAGAGACTCATCTCGCCATAGTCATGGAGTATGCTAACGGTGGAGAACTTTTCGAACGAATATGCACTGCTGGAAGATTCAGTGAAGATGAGGTAGATACTAATCAGAAGATGAAACATACAAATTTACAACATATTTTCTTTCTTATGTTCTCTTGTTCCTACACTTTTTCCAGGCAAGATTTTACTTCCAGCAACTCATTTCCGGCGTTAGTTATTGCCATTCAATGGTAAGTATATGTCATCTTCACGCCTTAATCCGTTGCTACATGCTAAAACAAAGGCATTTAGCAACGAACGTAGGCAGGTTCCTATTATTACTAAAAAATATTTTTTTGCTTATTTTATTGGTGCAGAAAATTTGTCATAGAGATCTGAAGCTGGAAAATACACTTTTAGATGAAGGCTCAACGACTCGCCTTAAAATATGCGATTTTGGATATTCAAAGGCAAGAAATTAGTACTAATTCTAACTTCTATCTATATGACAGACATTATGAATACAGTCTAATTTAATTTTACATATACATGGGTGCAGTCATCGGTGTTGCATTCCCAGCCCAAATCGACAGTCGGGACGCCTGCGTATATCGCACCTGAAGTCTTGTCGAAAAAAGAGTATGATGGTAAGGTGAGTTACTAAAATCGGAATTTATGTTTTTAAAGTTGTCGATGACTTTTGATTTAATAGTTTGTTTGGTGAGCTACAAATCTACATATGTTTAGATTGCAGATGTTTGGTCTTGTGGGGTTACATTATATGTGATGTTGGTTGGAGCTTATCCTTTTGAAGATCCCGAAGATCCAAGAAACTTTAAAAAAACGCTCACTGTGAGTAGTATATGTATATATAATATTTTCGTAAGGATATATAGCTTATGTCTTATTTGCTTGTTTTGGCAGCGGATACTTGGCGTGCAATACTCAATTCCAGACTACGTGCGAGTATCCATGGACTGCAAACATCTTCTATCTCGAATATTCGTAGATAATCCTGAAAATGTATGTAGTATTCTCTAACCCGCATTGGCTAAATAGTTAGGTTTATAATTTTAAAATTTAGCTTTTTATTCACATAACATTATTGTCATGTTTAAATCGTTGGGGCAGTTCGGACCATAAGACTATCTTTTAACTGTAGAGTACTTGTTATCTATGTTTAAACATGACCCACTTCATATTAAGTTATTAACTAATTATTTCATTCTAAACAGAGAATAACCATTCCCGAGTTAAAAATTCATCCATGGTTTGTAAAGAACATGCCAGCTGACTTTGCAGAAGACGACGAGTCTAGTTTGAAGATGAATACACCATCACAAACTAACGAAGAAGTAATATCCATAATACAAGAGGCAAGAAAAGGTAGTGTGGTTGGAAAAAAAGATGGTCAATTTGTTGGAGGAAGTATGGACCTTGATGATGAAATAGACAGTGACGATGAGTTTGAAGATGATATAGATACTAGCGGGGATTTCGTTTGTGCAATGTAAGCATTGCGCGCTCTTTTTTCTTCATAGCACAAATTTGTGTTTGGGTTTTCTTTGTTAAAACAATTGAAATTATAGAGTGATGCACAATTTTTATGTAAGGAATAACTAGTTAGGACATGTCTGGACCTGTGTTTTGATGCTAATTATAGTTATCCAATAATTTAGAGTTATATATAAGTACTAGTTTTAATACTTGTTCGATATCGTTTCAGAATTGTTTCAATCCTTTATTAGTTACATAGTCGTATCAAAATTGTTTCAACTAAATAATGATGAAAAGATTTTGGATGAGGAAGTATTTTTATTCTTTTTTGTCCTTATCATGCAAAATATATCTTATATAAAACTTATTAAAAAAAAAAACCCACTGGTTTGAGATTCTTAATCATCTTATACGTGACTACTTATGATGTCGATATCGATGTCGATGTCGATGATGCATTATTGAGCACTATTCAATAAAAGTTGGACATTTTGTCATTGAAGATGATTCTCACATTACAATTGGGTACAAAACAATATCACTTCAAAAAGAATTGACCAACTTGATTTAAAATAGATAATCCAGAATAACATAAGATATGATCGACATAGAACAATATTTTTATTTATTGTTGACGTTCTGCAGCCTCTTAAATTAGTCGCAAAAGATATGAAACTTTATTTTGATAGTCAATTTTTGTCATCAAGTATATAATGAAAACAACAAGAAACAATATATAATGACATCTTAAAGATTAAAAAAAAAAAAAAAAAAAGTCATCAATGTAGTGACGATGAAATGTGATATACTTATAAAAATAATTGCTACATGTATTTCCGTATTGAACACTATAAAGTTCTATATAAAATAATTTTGTTTCAATACCTAGCTCTAACCTATTAATTTATTAAATATATATATATATAGATATATATATATATATATATATATATATATATATATATATATATATATATATATATATATATAGTAAATGGATCAGGTACGAACGACATAAAATATACGAACGATAAGAACGAATTTTAATCACACAAAATTAATCACGCTTACCTAAAATCTTCTTTCTCTCTCTCTCCATATTTTGAATCTAGATCTAAACCGCCCTTAAAATTTGATTCCAAAATCTACATCAAGATCTCTCACAATTGAAACACAAATTGAAACTTTTTTCAAGAAAGAGAAGAAATAAGAAGAAGTCAAGGTTTTTTTTTTTTTTTTTTTTTTTTTTTTGATAAAATGACAGAGTATTATAATGCAGAAGACAAGCTGGATGAATTTTTCTAATATTGTATAGTGGTTGGATTTATTTTTCATTTTAACACATGATGGTTTTTGTTTTCCTTTTATTCGTTACATAAAGTAGATGCATTTATTTATATTGGATGCAATTTTGTATTGTGTGCAGTTTTGTAACTTTCCTAACGAATAATTTAAGTTTTGATGGTATGAGTGTTTACTTTTTGTGTGTTGTCTTTTTATAATAAGGTAAAAAGTAGATGTATTTTCTAAATGCATCTAAATTATATAAATGCATATTGTTTTTTTACACTATCATCTTCATCTTCATTTTATTGCTTGTATGAATTCCAAATATACCTCTAATATTTGAAATACTACTAATTATAAAATATACATCTAATAATAAAAAAAAATGCATCTAATTATAAAAAAAAATGCAAAATATCCTGTAAGTTTAAGGTATGTTAATTTGAAAATTTTGGGGATAAATTATTAGGTTTATAGTTGTTTTATTAGAAAACCATTAATTTACAGACTACCTTGTAAGTTTATTTTATTTACATTAATGTCACCGCGCCTTTTTTTATTTTTTAATCTAAATTTGTTAATCTAACGGCCAGGAACCGTTCTTAGCGTTTTGTATTTTATGTATGTTTTGTAGGGGAACCTTACCCTATATATATATATATATATATATATATATATATATATATATATATTAATTGGATCGGGTAAGAACGGCCCAAAGTATAGGAACGCTAAGAATCAATGATGGTCGTCCGATTAAGATGATGATCAGTAGTAACCACTTACTATTGATCAACACTGCGAGTTTTGATATAAGATTCTTAATCGGACGGCCAGAATTTGTTGCTGATCAGTAGTAAGTGGTTACTACTGATCAACACCACTTACTACTGATCAGCACTGCGAGTTTCTGCTGATCAGTAGTAAGTGGTTACTACTAATCATCACCTTAATCGGACGACCAACATTGGTTCTTAGCGTTCCTATACTTTGGGCCGTTCTTACCCGAACCTCACCCTATATATATATATATATATATATATATATATATATATATATATATATATATATATATATATATATATGAGAATGATATTATAAAAAGGGTTTGAAAATAAGAAAGATAGGAATGAGTGTGAGGGTGACATGTGACATTTTTTTTCTTTTTTTTTAATAATAAACAAAATATTTTTTTACTAAAAAAAATTTTTAATAAAAAAAGAAAAAAATTAATAATAAAAAAAAAAATTTGGGAGAAAAAAAAAATTTGAAAATTTTCCGATAACGTTATCATTTTCGTCCATAAGTTTTAAACTTATGTACACGAAAAATTGATGCACCAACTAAAAAAGTGATTTATGGTGCATAATTTTATAAAAAAAAAATGACAATTTTGGTGCATGATTTTATAAATAAAGTGATTTTTGGTGTATAAGTTCATTTAAAAAAGATTTTTCGTACATTAGTTTAAAAAAAAATGAATTATTGTGGATCAGTTTTGAAATTTTTTTCGTGCATAACGTTTTTTGATTTTTTTTTCCGAAAAAAAAAATATTTCGATTTGTTTCCACGAAAACAAATAAATTCAATTTTTAATTTTTTTTTAATTAAAATATTACTTTTTTTATTGAAATTTTTCTTTTCACAAATGTCACATGTCTTTCCCAAAATCCTTCCTATCCTTTTTATTTTAAAAACTTTTTCCCTTAACCTTCCCTTATATATATATACTAGTTTATGACCCGCGATCGCGCGGAGAAATATATAGAAATATATAAATCGTAATTTCATGATAAAATGACAATGAAGATACGTATTTCACTTAAATATAAAACGTATACGAAACAAAAAAATAACGAAAAGTCATAGCGTATCGAACAAAACAAAATAACCATCAACCAAACCAAGCAAACGTATTAAATAAGTTTGAGGTAAGAATGATATTTATGAATATCATATTCTTTGAAGGACCTCCTTGTAGACAACATTTTTTGTCTTGTTACTCAAACGACCTTCCTCGTCACATATCAGTACTTTCAAAGCTTTTTTACTCGTGACACGAGAAACCGCTACATACAACTGAACGTGCGTGAAGACAGGTCTACGCAAGTATAACCCAACATTGGCTAACGATACAGCCACAGGGAATTGTCTTCTTTGAAATCGGAATGGAATCCTTTTATCGGAAGGAATTAATTTCAGGCAAGGAATATAAGTAATCTCATTAAAGAACCTACCTGATATGATTTTGGCTTCAATGACATGCGTTCCAAGTCTAACTACCTGCAACCTTGTACCGTTGCATAGCCCTTTGGTTTGGTCAATGTTACGAAGAAGCATAATAGGAACACCTTTCTTCAATGTTAGGTTATGGTTAGGAATTCCAGAAACTTTAAAGCCATTTAACACGTCTGGAGAGTATACAGATTGTTCAAAATCTTCAGATGACTCAGTTTCGCATAACGAATCTGAACTCAAATAAGTTTTTCCTTCATCGTTCAAGAGTTCTAACATGTATTCATTTATTGCATCAACTTCTTCATTAGTAGGGACCAAAATAGCTTTGTCTTGAAAATATGTCGGATCATGAAGATGGTTTTCAAATGACGGATAGATAGCAGATACAATGGACTGAATATGATCACCTGAAGACTGAATGATGACATCTTTAGGGAATTCAACATCAACCTCGCCATCGTTACGACCGCCAACTTTACCCTCACCGATATTAAGAATCCATTCAGCAAATGCTTTAGTATCTTCCAAGTCTTCTTCACGACAGCCAACCTTTAAACGCATGTTTACGGATAAACGTAAAACAGTACATTCACGCCATAATCTTGATGAATGTAATGATGCATTGACAATATCAGAACGACCTCCTTTGGGTATTACCGGAAGAATTTGTCTAAAATCTCCACCAAATACAACGATTTTTCCTCCAAATGGTTTATTCCTGTTTCGTGAATTTATAATATCTCTTAATGTTCTATCAAACGCTTCAAAACAATGACGATGCATCATGGGAGCTTCATCCCAAATAATAAGTTTTGCTTTATTCAAAAGTGCAGCAAGATCACTTTCTGGTGTTATTGAACAAAAGGAGTCCTCGTTCAAGTTTATAGGAATACCGAATCTAGAATGTGCAGTCCTTCCTCCGTCAAGTAATAGTGCTGCAATTCCACTTGAAGCAACATTTATAACAATTTCACCTTTGGATCTAATAGCAGCAGCAAGTGTCTTCCAAACAAACGTTTTTCCAGTACCTCCGTAGCCGTAAAGAAAAAAAAATCCTCCTTGTTCGTTGTTAACCGCATTCATAATTGTCTCATAAACTTGTTTTTGCTCCGATGTTAATTTTGAATATAACGATTCGTGTTCCATTGCGAGAATAGGCGGATCATAAGCAAGTTCGTCTTGAATTAACATATTACATGACTCTTCAAGGTATCTTTGATCCGGACATGGCATGTTGGGTATCTGGTTTAAACTCATTCCACAACTCAACAATAATTTCTCTATGTATGACAAGGTGAGGTGCAATATTGTTTCGGGTTTGAGCCTTAAACCTGCCAGTCGTATAAGAAAAGAAGAGTTTCAAATCAGGTAGAAGCCTAATTGCATAAGCAAAAAAATATGATCGTGTATTTTTAGCAATATTTGTAATTTGATTGAAGCTTTTTCTGCCAACCTATTGTTCAATTATCTAAAATATGTACATATAATGGAAGTATAAACTCGGCTTACAGTCTAAGTGTCCAGCAATTACAACATCATGAGTCTGCTTAAATATCACTATTCTTTAGAAGTGCTGACTAACTATATGACCATGAAAAAGCCAATCAAAACAACTTTCTAATTTAATCAAAAGAACTTTCTAATTTAACTATATGACCATGAAGGCACGAATAATATTTTATACTATATAATATTAGTATTCCACTTGAATTCAATTTGTTGATTTTATTTTTTTTTGTAGAAATAGTACGTACCTATTGATTGGGTTTCTCGTTCACGAATGTTAATCACATCGTCTGAAAGACATTCATATGTCTCTTTAAATACGTGAGAGGTCTGGAGAGGCTATCAGAGGTGATCAAGGTTACAAAAAGAGTCCTGCAAAAAGATGCGGTTGCCCACATATGTGTTTCCTTAATTGACGAAATGTACTCTCTATCATCGTCTAAAAGACCAAGAGAATAGCAAGTATCTTTGTAAGACGAATACACTATACCATTAATGGTCTTAATATCATCATAAGATGTAGGGCCCTTAACTTTGTTAAGCAAAATCCGTAGGTAGTAACTCTCACCGGATTTGGGAGACATGTGATTTATTCTACCAAGTGCTTGACCAGGTGTTTTTCGTCGTGTCCATATTCTGTCTTTTCTATTCCAAACATAATAACGTGGAAATTCAACATATGTTATTTGTCTCGCGTCTTCATCATACTTATTACGTTCCATCCATTCCAAAAACTGAGAAGAAGCAACAGTAGGTTTTGACACAACATTATTTACTTCTTCATTTCCATCATATACAACAGGTTGCTCGTCCTCGAGGTGAAACGATAACCTCTCAACAGAAGGGTACCTATATTGAATTTCAAACCCAAAAAGTCTCCAAGCGGACTCGCACGCAGAAATATACCGACAATCGTAATACTCAGCTATCTCGTCACGTTCTTTTTTATTTTTGTTCCCTTGTTTCTTTTTCTCAGAAAGAACAAAAGCCGCAGTTATCCTGTCCGACCCTTTTGTAATGTACTTAAAAAGGTATTTTATTGCTCCGAGCTGATTACACCACTCTACATTCAAGTGTGCTTGAAATTGTTTAGAAAGAGTCTTGTTATACGGAACGACGTATCTAAAAAATTATAAAATATGTTACAATGGTATATATAATATGGGATATGGGCTATGTTTTATTTCAAATGGGTCAAAATTCGTCTTGTGTATAACTTTCTTCTAATTGTATATATTGTATTTTCTTACGAATAATAACTTTTTCCAAACATAATCGTATAAAAAGTTACGTAAATGTAAAAAGAAATTATATACCTGTTGTCTAAAGAAACACCACCTTTATCAACAATTCTTCCATTGTCGCGTCTTCGATATACCGGATAACCGTTTTCATCAATATATGTATTATCAGTAAAGTCTTTTGGAAAATGTTTAGAACATTTACCTTTTCTCATACATTGCATCAACGGGTTGTGATTTCCACATGGTCCGTGTATCATGTTATCACAAACGATCTGAAACAAGTCTGGTTCAAGCTCTTTGTCAGGTAGTTCAGCGCATATAACATGGTTTATATCTTCCGGATTTGGAAATTTTGAATTTTTTTCCATAAACAGACATAGATGACAATGTGGAAGCCCCCTTTTTTGAAACTCGATCGTATATACAACTGTGTAAATCATGTAAAAAGGATCATTAATATATAAAATTATATATATATATATATATATAAAAATGTATAACGTAGATGAACATTAATAATTTAAAGTAACATACTTCCAATAACTTCACCCAAAATGCTTTCGTCCTTTATTTTTGTGACTAATAAATCCAGCTTTAATTTGAATATCCTACTCAAAATATCCGGTCTGTCTTCAGGTTTAAGATCATGAGCTTCGACGAATCTAATAATTTCAGGCCATTTTGGATTACATGTAAGGGTTAAAAACAGATCTGGAAAACCAAACGACTTACAAATAGTCATTGCATCTAAATAGTGTTGTTGCATGTATCGTGCCCCACCGGTAAAAGAAGACGGTAATGTAAACCTTTGCCCCATTGAAGAAGCGTCATCAATGCCATTTTCAACAGCATTAGCCAAGTTGCTATATGTTGAAACACGTAAAGCTTTCTGATTGTACCGAATAAAACTAGAACGTTCATTTTCAACCATTGTATATGAATCAACCAAAAATTGGTGGAAGAGTTTTCTAGAACGTAATATCAAAGATATTTCATTAATTCTCTGTTGTATACGATAAGAAAAAAACTCTCGCATGGTTAACTTTATTCGTCCTTTTCTATTCGGGTTATCAACACCTCGATGTAGTATATCAACTCTGTATCCATCATCAGCATAAGGAAATAACAAAGGATATTGAAGGGCAAGATATTGGGGATGCAACTCGCTAATACGTTGGAGTTGTCGAGTCTGAGTTTCCAAAAGAATATCTCTCGCATCATTTGATCCGTCAATGTCACCTATAATAAGAGCAGCTACCTCATTTGTTGAAGGAAGATTATATTGTCTTCCATCTTTATCTCTTCTACTAACAATTTTAAGTCTAATACGTTCTTCGGGATTACAGCTGAATCTATCACGTGCCATCCTGAATTGCTTAACTAATGGATTTACGAAATCCAACAACCCCTTCAACTCGTAAATCGTAAAGAACTCAAGAGTGCAAGGATTCGACATTAAGTTATTTGATTTGGATTTTATCTTTTCCATTAAAAAAGCAGAACCACGGTGGATCAAATTCGTAACATGGCGCTCAAACAAGACAAACGATGCAGATCCGGTAGAATCTTGCACACGAATCACCACTCTGACTCTGTTCTTTAAGCAATAAAAAAAACCGATGGCATGAAGTATGTTGGTTGTGAATAAATAAATAAGATATGTGGATTTAACACATTTCATTAAACTCTTGAAACTTACCTGCCATACACATCGGACACAGCCCCACATTCTGCGCAATCAAAGGGTTCACCTTTACCACCTTCATTCCGATCTACTTTTTTGCCACACTTTCGGCAAGCGAAGTAATACCAACCTTCATCATCTTGGATTGCGATTATATTGGCTATTATCGTTAACCCAGTCTCCTATTTAATATATAAAGACAAATGTATATAAATTAAATAAAACTTGATTTTGAAAAGAAAAAAAAAAGTAAAAAAAAAATAAACCAACCTGATTGAAATCTGATATGTCATCGATGTTCCTAATCTCAAATTTCAGATAGTAGTCTTCTGGTTTTGCAACCACAGTACCAGTTGATAGCTCTGTTAGCCTTGTGGACGAATCACCAGTATTACTTGAACTGTTATCCAAACTATCACAGTTACAAAATTATTGATGATAAAATACAATATACAAATAGTTTTGTAATACAACTATCACTGAAATACAATATACAAAGATTATATACCTCTCTTTAACTTGTGTTATCACTGTTATGTCGTCATTGATTAACAGTTTTGAACCAAACAAACTGTTTGAAATCTGTGGCGAATCTGTAGATATATAAATCGAGTACAATAATTAACATGTTATAATAATATATACCAAATTATAACACGAACTAATATGATATTATAATGAATCATATGTGATTAATAGAGAAAAATAAGACTTACTTTGCCAATCTTTCAACCTTGCATTACGAAGGAGAATGATAACAGGTGTATCATCATTTTCTTTTTGGGATATATATGTATGAAGCTTAAGAGCATACTCACCCCACAACGCACAAGCTATTTTGTTTCCACTATAAAAATATATACAAAAACAGTTTACACATGTTTAAGTTTGTAAATAATTTTTATAACAGATCGAGAACCGAGAACTATACCTGGTATCCTGGATCATCAAAGTCATTGACCGATTCTCTCTCCCATAATCATAAGTAACCCTCATAGGATTGTTGGACACAACTTCGCCAACAACATCTGACATAGGAAGTGTGAATAAATTAGAATGGATTATGCAAATAAATTTTTTAAAAGACAAATTTTAAACAAAAAAAAAGGATTTACCGAAGGCAACATGAGTATCAATATTTTTTTGAAGCAAATCAAAAAATGATGGAAATTTATATCCATCTTCATCAACCCCGTCAGCCACTTTGAAATCACTTGCAACCTTGATGTTTGTTGACTTGGAAAAAGTTAGTTTACATGGATGACTAACCAGCAGATACTCTCCACTATTGGAGGCAACCCCAAAGTTACTGATAACTCTGATACATCCTTCTTCAAGCAGAGATTCAAAGTCCGATAGCAACGTTTTCTTCACACTTGCCTGTATTTTATTTCCCTGCATGTAATAAAGATTAGTGTTAAGTAATACAATGACAGTTATCTTGAAAAATTAATTTAATAACGATCAAATATAAACATACATCTTCATCCATAAGTATCATGTCTAGGCTCGAAACCTGTTTAGGATTATTACGAAAGCATTGCTTCCAGAGAACGATCACTTTGACCTTAATTGTCAACCCTTCCTTGATACCATCAATCTCAGAAAGAGTGTTAATCAAAACCTCATCAACATTTGAAGTCGACATTTTTTAATAACCGTAAGAAAAGAAAACACAGAGAGAATAGAATGTTTTTTTGGTACGTTGAAAGAGAATTGGTTTATTGTATTTATAGTGAAGTAGGGTTGAAATAAATCTAAACAAAATCGTCTAATTAATATGATGATCTTTATATTTTATAAAAATATGGTGTGAAAATATATTCTGCAAAAAAATTAGCAAAAATACATATATATATTACCATATATTAATAATGCAAATCAATTTAAATTATATTAAATTAAAATATTTTAAGAAAGTGAACTATCTATTATAATGCAATATTTAAAAGAAATAAAAAATGGTTAATAACGGTGATATTTACATTTTTTTAAAAGATATTGTATAGAAAATACCATAGTATTTTAAGAAAGTAAACTATATTATATGTAATATTTAAAAGAAATAAAAAATGGTTAATAACGGTGATATTTACAATTTTTTAAAATATATTGTATAGAAAATACCATAGTATTTTAAGAAAGTAAACTATATTGTAAGTTTTACAAAATTTTCAAAGATTGATTGGACCAAAGATCAAGAAAAACAGCAGCAAAGTAAATTGCAAAGCCCTAATTTCAAAAAATATTACGCTATAAACCTTCTGTTATGCACCAAAAAGATAATTTCCAAAAAATCAGTGCTGCAATAAAATTCAAATTACACATCAAAACACAAAATGCACATGAATATGGTTTAGAAATTGAAATACGTGAACAAACAGCAAACAGTAAATCTTACAGCACTCGATTCAACAAACAATAGCAAAAAACAATATCAAAGTGAACCGCTAGGCCCTAATTTCCATAAAAATAACAAAATAACCTCTCATTACAAATCAAAACCTTAATTTCAGCATATACAACACAACAGACCTCAAATTAAACATCAAAACCACAAAATTTCACATAAACAACACTGTAAATCCTAATGACACCAAGAAATAAAAATAAAAAACGCGAATAAAACACCGAATCCACACTGCAAACTGAAACACACATAAATGCTGACGAAATGTATGAAATTAAACAAAATGCACATAATCAGGCTTTTGAAATAGAAGCAGTTAAACAAAACAGCTAATAGTAAAACTTACATCACTCGGTTCAACAAACAATCGCGAAAAATAGCAGCAAAACGAACCGCTAAGCCCTAATTTCCATTAAACTAACAAAACAGCCTCTCATTAAACTAACAAAACAGCCTCTCATTACACCTCAAAACCTAAATTTCATCAATTACACCATAACAGACGTCAAATTACACAACAAAACCACAAAATTACACGTTATTAACACCGTTTCACAGAGTAAACCCTAAAAACACCAAAAAAAAAAAAAAAAAAAAAAAACACGATTAAAACACTGCAAACTGAAATACACAAAAATGCAGACGAAATGCATGAAATTAAACAAAATGCACATAATTAAGGTTTTGAAACTGAAAATTTTCAGGCTTTTGAAATAGAAGCAGTTAAACAAAACAGCTAACAGTAAAACTTACAGCACTCGATTCAACAAACAATCGCGAAAAACAGCAGCAAAATGAACCGTACTACATATAATTTGTTTAGTACTTTATTTTTCAAATAAAAAACGGACGTTTACATGATCTAAAATGGCTTACAATCTATTCACATCGTACTAATTATTTACCTCACTGACTTGAGGAACCATATAAGCCAAAAATTTGTCAGGTTTAAACGGTATCTATTTTCTTAGGTGTGTTTGAGTTTTATCGACAATTAGTTCTATGTAGGTATAATTATAGTGTACTCACCATGTGTAAGAAATGCCTTCGTTTTCATCATACGTATCCTTGGAGAGCTGCAACCATTAGAATTTTCTTAGGTGTGTTTGAGTTTTATCGACAATTAATTCTATGTAGGTATAATTATAGTGTACTCACCATATCTAAGAAATGTCTTCTTTTTCATCATACGTATCCTTGGAGAGCTGCAACCATTAGAATATAATTCATTAAGGCATTAATAAGAAGGATTACAAATGGAGTAAAACAATATAGACACGGGCTAATATAGTAATTTACCTCACCGATTTGAGGAACCATATAAAGCCAAAAATTTGTCAGGTTTAGTTGAATGTGTTTTCCACGAAACTTTTCATAAGAGTTTGCAATGGACCAAGAAGTCAAAAACAGAGAGTTGACTAATCAAAATTAAACTTTCTATTTAAAACTGAACTTTTATTTGAATATCTTACCTGAGATTGATGGGCATCATGAAAATATTTGTCAGTCTTGTTATAGTTTTCTGGATCAGTAGTTGGAAGTCGGAACATCATCAAAACTTGGAACAACAAATCGATCACCGCACTAACAATATACATCATAGATTAGCATATATTGCGTAAGTGCGTATCATGTAATAGCTAAAATGGTAAATGGACATTATTTCTTTTTTTTCTTTACAAAGAACACAAATATGCAAAGTATATCACAAAGTATTCCATTAAATAAATAATATAGTTTCATAACAAACTCTCTTTATCTTGGAGAGAAATGAAGTGGGCTTACTGCCACAAATTTTACTTCTTCATAAGCTCCATTACTTGAAAATAGTGGCTAAACTTCAAGCATCTATATAAAATCATTTCAAATATTAATTTCAAAAACCACTAAAAAGATTATAATCAAAACTCTACATATTATCTAATCAAAATACCAAAATTCAGTCACATTTTCATTTATGCATTTCATCAAACAGGTCATGTGCAATTCTTAATCAATAACAAATGAAAAATCATCATGAAATTTCACCACCAAGGCACCAATATCAATCAAAATCTAGGGTTTTATCTATTACAAAAGGTTAGGGTTTAAATCGAGAAATTACAGGGTTTAGAAATTTAAAAGATACCAATTCATCACACAACTAAAAGTTTAATAAAAGCATCAATTTTTTTTGAATAAATTGAACAAAAATAAAAGTTGCAACTTACAACTTGAAAATTATAGGCACATAATTTTACAATGCATTTTATCGAACACCTAAGGCACATATGATACCTTAAAATCCCAAATTGTGGCCCAAACCGATTAATGAGGATCCGATTTGATTGTTTGATTCGATTGTAATTTCGATTTGATTGTCTGAAACGAAATTGATTGTGAAGATTCGACTGCAATTCCTATTACTAAAATTTATACTCTCCTTCTGAAAGGAATTAGGGCAAAAAGAAAAATATAATCGATCAAAACGAAATCATTTGTTTGAATATCGAAATTATATTACACATCTTTTAAGAATCAGGGAAAAAACTTCTAAATAGAGAACAAAATGATGATGATAGATGAAGTATAGGTCTGGAATGAAGACGAAGAAGGGAAAAAAAAATACTACGTAAACAATTTTGAATGATATAAAACTGACGGAAAGAAATAAAATTTGGGAGGTGACGTCATGATCTTGATCTAGTGGCTGTGAATAGAAGTTGAATTTCATCCGAGGGTCCTCCCTTTGCCAAGTGGCATTTCAGGACCCTCCTTTATATAATATTACAGATATATATAAAAGGATGTTCTTATAAAATAAATAAATAGAAAATGAAAAAATAATTTATAATATGTGTAATTTTGTATTATATTTAATTATTCAATTATAACAAACTTTAAAAAAATAAGTTTTAATATATATAAAAATATATGTCATGAATTGTGAATCAAATTCATAATTTTTGTACAGTAAATATTCAAATTTGATGCACAATAATAAAACTAATCATTTTCTTTTTCCTTTTCTATGTACAACAAAACTTCCTTTTTTAAAGTTTTAAATATGATTATAATAAACAATAATACAAAAATTCAAACCTTTTATATATAAATGTCTCGTTAGTCTCTCACCCATTTCCGGGTACCAACCTTAAGTAACACCCTTAAATAAAGTTAGAAAAAAAAAATTCCATTAACAAAAGTACGAATGATCACCGACCACGATCTGGACTATGGACTGTGGAATACACAATTAGTGAATGGAACTTCCATCTCCATAATATTTGTCACAAGACCAAGATACCAACTCTAAAGCACTTGTGATGCTCTCTTTGATAATTTATTGTTTGGATAATCACGCAGTGTATATGCCCTTCTGTTTTATTACTCAAAATGATTTGATTTTGTGTGAAGTATAAAAAAAACAGTAAGAAAGAAAATTTGCTTTTGGATTAGATGAAATCTGGCTGGCCCGTAGATGTTAAGCAACGATGCCACATGCGACTGTTTGGGTCAACAGTCCTGGGATAAGAAATAACTTCAGGAATAGGAAGGTAGACGTAGTGAGTGTTGCATATGCCTACCGTGATGCCACTGTATCCAGCAAATGCACCATGGACCTGTTTTGTTAATCACACACCATCAAAATTAATCCACAAAAAAAGGACTATAAAATAACTTGTAAAACTTAGCTATAATGAAAACAACTTGAACGGGTCAAAGGTCACACAAAGTGTCTGCTGCACACTGCATGAAACCTCCTTGAACCGTTTTTTTTTTAAATGTATATTATCATTGTAACAAAATATTCCTTTTAGTAAACATATTAAACACATTAACTACTTATAAAATTCAACTATTTATAAAATTCAGAAAGAAGTTTTTAATGAAACATAAATTCGTTCAGATAGAGAAAAATCAACTAGGACACAAAAATATTGGTTTCACCGAAGAGGACTCCACCAAAAATGGACTACCCGAGACCAATTTTGCAAGGCTGATATACCCTCAGTACATTTCATTTTTTTAATTACATCGTGATAACAGGGTATCGCATGCAATTACCCATAGGGTAATTTTTTTTTGCTATAAGGGCCAACATTCGTTTTTAAAAGCAAAAAATGCTAGGGGAAATTCAATGTCAAAAAAGGAGTCCTAAAACATCCATCTAGTTAAGCTCAAGTTGTTTGCATTATGAGTAAAGGGGCAAATTTTAAGGCCAATTGGGTAATATATTATCTCTAACGAGTCAATCGTTTAATCTAACAGATTAAAATAAGGAAACGGGTCAAACTGTTTAAAAGTCATCCAAAGTGTATTCAAATGTATAAAAACAAAAGAGTTTCTTCTCGTAAAAATATATCTTGTGTAAGACATGTCAATCCATTATCTATTTACAGAATAAAAGAAAACTGGACCAGCAAGTGTTTGAAGGTTGACCCGAGTCACCCGACCCAACCCAACCAAACCCATTTCAATGCGAACTAAAAAAAACTTGGTAAGCTAGTTACCCGACCCACTCATCTTTCCAGCAATAACTATAGGAGTGATAAAAGTAAATTATAAGTGCTATCAACTGGTCAGAGAAAGATGCAAACTTACAGCATTTTGACCGAGCACAGTGCAGAGAATTCCATCTGAAGCATTTGCTCGGCAGGCCCGGATCATGTATGTAGGATCAATGTATTTTACATCAGCTGGATCACCATTTTCTTTAAAATACTTTTTTATCTGAAAAGGAGGTACCGTGTTAAAGCAAATTCAGCAGATCTTATAGGGAACAAAAGAGCTAGATACCTGAATCAATTACACTTATAAATTATAATATGTAAATATTTTGAAACTACGTTCTGCATTAACTAACCTCCTGTTGTATATGTACACCAATATCTCCAAGTACTGTGTTCCCAGATGCATCCTTAGCATTTGTTTTCGCCAAAAAGTTCTGCACCCAAGCGCACAAAATAATATAAGAAATAATTAACTTATTAAGTGTTCTTCTAAAGATAGTAAAACTAACCTGACCGGCTCCCTCTGCTACACAGATAACAGCTGATCCCTTTGTCTCAAGTAGATACTTGAGATGTTTTAGGACACCATGAGGTCCATGCAACTCAAACGGTACCTTTTATTTATTTCAGGTAACATTGTGTCAATCAATTCACAAGATGAAAAACAATTTCATAAAAACTTTATCCATTATGCACCGAAATACCTCGGGAATCAAACATATATCAATCTGTCCACTCGCTAGAGCTGCTTGCATTGCTATAAATCCACTACTACGCCCCATCAGTTTAACAATTCCAACACCGCGATAAGCACTATGCGCCTGCAAAAAAGAAGAAATTAGATTTTGTAAGCATTTCGAGAGCTTTCCAACAACAAAATGGTAACAAGTTTCAGTCTCTTGAGGCAATTGGTGAAAATAGGTCACTTTCAGTATGGGTCAATTCAGGTGGGGTTGACCTGATAATACTTTTTTCTCCATTTTAATACAAATGGATATAGAAATATTATTGTGTTAATTATGATTAAAATTTAAAATATATATAATTACGATATCGAGCTGAATCTTTTAAAAATAAATTAGGAGGTTGTATGCTAAAAACCATACTTTGGACGACCTTCAACACTTTTGAACTATTCACAAGTAAATGGTTCTAAATTTCCAACTCTTATGATGATGGGCTGATGGAGATGACGATGTTGATCATAGTGTTAATTTATCTTTTAGTAGCAATATAATAACATAAGTACCTCAATGTATGCAGAATTTATAGCTCTTTGTGCTTCTTCGACAGCAGTATCAAAACCAAATGTCTTATCCATCAGCAAAATATCATTATCTATAGTTTTGGGAACACCAACCACAGCCACCTTTAACCCTCGTTTTCGGCACTAACCACAAGAAAATTTCAAATTAAGAAAAGCATTAACAAAATACATCATATGTGTAATATTGTTTTCTGATGTAAATATAAATATACAAACTGCCTAGTGACATGTTGTATTAGACCCCTGTGTAGTGTATAGAAAATTAGAAATGAGCAAAGTAGTGGTCAACATTAATTTAGTAAGAAAAGCAATAGTAACCTGATCGTGTATTGCATTGGCACCGGCATGCGTTCCGTTTCCGCCCAGCACAAAAAGCATATTGATTCCTCTTTCCTGCCACAAGTTCAAAGATCACACCCACGACAGTAATGATAACCAAAATGAAAGATGAATCATACATGTAAAAAAGAGACAACCAACTGAACTAAGTACCTGCATGCTGTCCACAATTTCGCTCACATTTGGTCCTCCACGAGACACTCCTAACAAACTTCCACCAGAAAGATGCACATTTTGGACCACCTTCCTGGACAGCTAATGATAAAAGACAAGACAATAATCAAAAACATATATCATGATTGTATTCATACTCATAGAACCTTCATCTTTGATATGTAACAAGGCAGAGCAGTAGTAAGAATATAAGACGAAACTCACTGGTATTTCGGCTAATTCATTGCCAAATCCACGATATCCAAAAGGAATCCCCACAATCTTTTTCACTCCATAAATCTCTAGGGTGATAACAATCTGTAGTCACTCCAAAGAAAACAAAACAAGTTACTAATCAAATCATTTTAAATAAAATGGATCAGTTACAAGTAAGTGATGTCGTTTTTGTTGGTGTTTGTCCTTACAGATATATTAGATAACATTTTCAAAGTGAATTGCAGTGTCATAAAAACCGTTAAACATACCTAAGTTGTCAAGTGACCTTGTCACGTTTAATGACCTAAACAAGGGTTTAAGTGGGCGAAAAGATAAGAAGGAGATTGTAACTTGGGTTGAAATACTTAATTAACCAATTAGGATGCATCCTCTCCGATAAAAAACAATACATAAAATTAGCCATACCTGTCTTATAACATCATTAAGGCCAGGACAGAGTCCACCACAAGTTATAATCGCAGCCTTGACATGTTCTGGTTTGAAGTATATTTTGTCACGAGGACCAGCACGATGAATCCTATGCAAAACAAAACATAAGATTCAGAATGAAGCATATTTAGAGATGATTTATAGGATATGTATACCATTGCTCGACCCATGTACAATAAGGATCAATACATTCAGCACCAGCAGATCTAGGTGAAGAAAACCGAATAACCTTAAGGAGAACTCGATCGTTATTATTGACGTAACCATGCCATTCCTCATCAGAAGGATAGCCTTGTGCAAATTCTTCACTAACTGGAGTCCTGTAAATAATTAATGAACTCTTATAATACACTACATTGAGTAATAATAATAATAATAAGGACTAATAGTTTGGAAATGCATCGAACTATGTATACAATAGTTTTGGATGATGCATTTCCAAACAATTAACACATAATAATAAGGTAGGTACCTCATTTTGAGACAGAAAGTGGAGGGATACGAAACGGAATGAGGAAAGAAATCAGTGATATGAGGGATATTAAATCTTTTTTCAAAGTCGTTTTCGTAGTTGGTTTTCCAGTCTGGATCACTGAAATTGATATCAGAAGTAAGACTACAACGGAGACTTGTTTTGTGTTGTGTGATCCGTAAACGTGAAGGGGTTAATGCATGATCAGTGGTATTGGTAATAGTAAGACAACAAGGAATGGTGATCACCGGAGACAACGATCCCATTATTATTCTTAAACACTTGTCTTGTATTCAACAGTTTGAGTTTTAACAAACAAGAGACACAGATTTCATTCTACTATTTTTCTTATTTCTCCGCCTCTTCCAAAAGCCGCTTTTCTTTTGTTTCTTTTATTCAACCTTTTCGTCTTTTCACTATTAAATTAAACTAGAGGTTTCCCGTGCGATGCACGGGTTCCTTTTTTTTCCTCCTCCGCTTGGCGTTGTTCCTGTAGGTTGAATTGCTAATGGCTTTCATTAGCAACATATTCGATGTTTATAGTTATGCAACATATTCGATGTTTATATTTATCAAAAGATATAGTATTCCTAATAGTTACTATTTACAGTGCTATTGCTTTTAAGGATCGTAGCAACCCGTTTGTTACAAAAGTTATGGATTTTGGAGTGTTTTACGCTAACATTTACTTAGAGACGGGATTTGCTGCGTTTGCAAAAGCTTTACTTCAAACTGATGTTGTCGTTTTTTGTTGTCCTTCTTTTTTCATTGAGGGTAGCGTTCACGTTTTCCTGGGTTTATTGCATCTATTGCATCTGAAAAGTATGAATAGGTTTTTTTTAGAGCGATGGTTTTTACATTAAATAATGTTGTTGTTTATTGTGAATGATGAATACCTGTGGAGTTTGTGGGTTTTCGTTTTTGTGCTTTTGGGATGGTTGTGCTAGCTGAATCACCTGCAGAATCAAGGGGATCGTACTTAGTGTTTTTATATCAGCTGGTATACATTACAAATGATTACCATGTGTTTCTGCAAATGACTGCGTGGTATTGTCTGCAGCAGGCAGTTCGCATACGTTTGTTGGGCTGTCGTGAAGCTTGTCTACAATTTGTCAACACTATTAAATAATGTTTTTACATAAGTAAAGGGGCTTTTACCATACCAACCTTTTGATTTAGGCGACGATTGCATAACAGGCTGTTTTTCTGTTGTTTCTTGTACCTCAGTCGGGTTGTCTGTCCTGTTGTGAACGGTGGTTTCTGTAATCGCGGATGAATGCGGTGGATTGCTCATCTGTGATGTAGTGTCGCTTTTGTCTGTGCTTTCCATATTTTCTGTCATTTTACAATTTGATTTAGCTAGTTTTTTTTTTATAGAATTGCATTGTTAGCGTAGTTACCTTCTGATGTGAAAGATAGTTGTCTTGCAGAGCGTGGCCTTGTTGTTTCATGTGTTTCAATAGGAGGTTTTGTTTGGGCTTGGGTTACAGTTTCTGGACTTGTAGGAGAGTAAGGTGGAGGGGTGATTTGTAGTATCTTCGTCTCGTCCGAAGATTTAGAGGGTGTAGGTTCTAGGAATAGTTGTTCACCGGTTATCGGTTCCGTGTTGACGATGATGAAGTTAATATTATTGGGACCTGATTTTTTGCTGAGTTCTATGTAGAATTGCATAGTTTCCATGCCTCTCTTCCTGAATGTGGGAGGCATTGTTTTTCGATCCTCATATTGATCTTCTGTAATTATCTGCTTGCAACTTCGTCCCATGATCTTTTGTACACACGAATCTGTTGCTACACCCTCTAATTCACCAGTTCCGTCAAAAAGAATGATTCTTATGTTGTAACTGCAATTGAAATATTTGCGTTAGTAAGGCGCCCTGTCTATTAGATATTTTATATATCTGGTATGACGATCTTACAAAAAGTTTGGAACAGATTTATGGCCATGATTTGGACAGAACCAGGTTTGGTCTTGTTTCGATATGACACATTTGCACTGTGGACAGCATGCGGTATACCAGCAGTTTTCTATCTGAGTGTCTATGATTCTTGCGGTTGTAGAGATGGTCTTTTGCTGTTTGTACACATTTTTCATTAAGATTAGAAGTTTGTAAAAAAAATCTCTGTTAACGGATAATTTTTTTGTATGTTATCGGGCGATATGTATTGTTAAAATTGTTAATTGTAGAATTTGAATTTACCTTGCGTACCGATATTGATTCATATGGCATTGACTTTAGCTCAGCAAGTGTCATAGTGATGTGTGAAGTGAGACTCAATGTTTTCGTACTTGCTGCGCCTGATTGTTTTTGTTGATCCAGATGTGTCTCTATTATTGGATTGATAATGATATGGGTGGCATCTGATGACGACATTTTTAATGCTCCTGAAAGAAACACTGTCAAAGCCATGTTAGGTCATTGTATTTCGAATATATTAGTCGATATATTTTTTTGGTATTTAGGTATACGTACCTGCATATTTCGCCGCTTTAACATTTGTGACAGCTATCGTTGTTCCTTGAGACACGGCTGATAAGGTAGAGGTGTCTACTTTGTCTTTGTTTTGCATACACTCTTTCCAAATTGTTGCCGTTATTTGTTCTCCGCTGTAATGTAAATGTTTTGGTAATGTTATTTTATTGGATTGCTATTAATTGCTAAATTGTAGGGATTTCGTGTTCTTACAGAATCTATGAGTGTCAATATTAGGAACGGGTCGCCGTCTCGTTTGTAACACAGTGTTTGTCGTTTGTAAGTCCCGAGAAAATCTGGATTTGCATTTAAGTTTTTTACACCGCTTTCGAAAATCATATGTATAAAATAAATATAATTTACATACCTGGGTTATAAGGAGGGTCTTGAAGAAAGTTCTGTAACTCGTTTACTGAAACAAAGTTGAAATAGCTTTTGGGTATTTTGTCGTCGTCATGGAGTTTAACTATCTTTGAGGCTTGCCCAACATTGACGTGGAATTTGTTTTCGATCATTTTTTGGTATTTTGGAGTCTCTGTACAGGAGTATTGTTCTATTATGTAGCAATTGTTGAGCTGAAACGTTGACTCTATAAATTGTTGGCCCTCTTGTTCGCCTAGAATTGTTATTGCATCTCCCTGTTTTTGATAATCAGTTAGCATATGCATATTTAATGACTACAGGAAGTACATAGTGGCTACATTATAGATACCTTCAGGTTTTTGTACAATTTGTAAATGCAGAAATTTTTTAATAATTGTATAATTCTTACGTGTTCATCGGCTGCAATAAACCACGTCTCCTTTTGTCTGAAATGAGGACTCCACTTTCTTAAAATTCTAATATGTAGAGGCAGGCCGGGACAACCATATTCAAGATCAGATATATAAACCATAGTTCCCTGCAATTGTACAAAGATATAGTATGTTAATACAAAAATGGGTACGATTATGCAAAGGATTCAATGTAATTGTACAAAGGTTTTTGATATGTAGGCAATTTTTAAAAAACCTCGCGGTATACATATATATCATTGACGCGGCATGTTATCTACTCTGTAGACTGTCCACAAAACATAGAAATTCCCTGTAAACGATGTTTCTGGTATGGTCTGAATAATCTCCCTCTTCGTTCTGGATGAAAATTTTAACAGAATCAGGGGAAGTAGCCCTAGATAATGCGACGTATAGTGACCGTGACCCAAATATCGGGGAGGGTAAAAATATTCCAATTTTTTTTAACGACTGCCCTTGGCTTTTGTTGATTGTCATGGCATATGAGATCTTGCACGGGAACTGCGTTCGAGTGAAAGTGAATGGGAGCTCTGGATCGTGATGTACAAATTTTATTCTAGGAAGGAAAACCGTCTCCCCAATGCATGTTCCAGTCATGATGGTCGCCTCAATAATTCTTGGTAGAAGTCTAGTGACAATCAAGCGTGTGCCATTACAAAGCCCGTTTTTCTGATTCATATTGCGTAACAAAATAATCGGAGCATTTCGTTTCAAGTCCAGCTTATGCAACGGAAGGCCGGGAAAGGTTAATTGATTAAGATACTCCTCTGGATATAATAATTCTAGATCCAAGCTTGCTCGGGAATGAGGTGTAATACTGTCGGGGCTGTAATATGAGGTTGGTTGTTCTGAGGTGCTGTCCAAAATCATGGAATTTATATCATCTGTCGTACAATTCTTCGGACTATAATTGCCCTGTTAAAAGATTTTCTCGTGTTGGGGCAAGCAGAATAGATGGTCCGTAGACAAAGTTGATTAATTGTTGAAGGCCGTTGACACTATCCTTTATAAGAAATCCGTCTGGAATTTGGATCTGTGATGCATATTTCGAAGCACTTGGCTCTGCTACACCAATAGTTTCCGTTTCCAATATGTAGAAGCCATTGCGCAAAAAGATTTGAATCAGTACACATAGAATCGCCTGTATGAGAACGTGATAGACGCATGTTATGTGACAGTTTGTACAAAGTAAAGTATGGCCATAAAATATGAATTAGGCAGAGTCGCAAGCATGATGTTATGGTGGCCCTCTTTTCGCTTTATGGGTAAAGTCTGTCTAAAATCCCCTCCTAGAATCATAGATATTCCACCAAACGGCTTGTCCTTGTTATTCAGTATGTCCCTAAACGTGCGGTCCACGCATTCAAAGCACCTCCGATCCGTCATAGTCGCTTCGTCCCATACAATCATATATGTCTGTTATAATTCACACATCTGACTTTTCTTCTTAATATTACAAACAGATATGTTAGTTAAATCTATGGGTATATTGAATCGAGAGTGAGCGGGTCCTACCTTTGGTAGAAGCAGTGACGCAATACCTGATGAGGCGACAGCCAAGACTACCTTCCCGATAGACCTAAAAATACGCTAATATAGTCGACCATAGGTACGTCTTTCCCGTTCCCACCGTGACCGTATATAAATAACATACTCTGTCTATCTCCTATTTCGTCCGCCCGTATTCTGTTATAGACTTGTAACTGGTCTGCATTTAGGTTATGTGACATCTGCAGATGTTGTTGACGTAGCGAGGCTTTGTCGTACATGTTTCTTCTAGCAGTAATCGGTTCCTCAGTGTCAATAGCAAATCAGGTGATGGTAAAGGCAAATCAATGAACCAAGATTTAGAAGGAACACAGCGTTGAGTATTTTTTCCAACTCGAATAAAATGTGTTGTTGTAGTGTATCATCAGAAACCACCACAGAATCTGCAGAGATAATGGATGCAGACAGAATACGAAGTATATCGTCACCCATCTTCGACCAGGCGTTGGTCCACAAAATTTTTGGATCGCTAACATCACAAAAGAGTAAAAGATTACAAAAGAGAGAACGTAATTGTGGGGAAGATGCCCAAAAAGACGCCTCATTGAAAGCAGTTAACCATTCTTTGTCATCGCCAATTAACCCAAGCGCTTCACACGCAAGACGATATGAAGAGTGAACACACCATTTACAGAACGAATGTCACGAAACGTACGACATCCTTTTTGATGGGATAGAAGCATCCTGAGATAGAATAACTCACCGGCAAGTAGGATGTATGTAGACCATTCTACCTATAGGAGTAGGCATCTTCTTTGTTCTAAAAACCCACTCTTTTTTAATCATATTCCATGAATACAGCAGGGGGTACTGAAATAGGTCAGATGCCGGCCGTCCACGTCCCATCTTATTACTGATCAACCACCCCAAGTAAAGTAGAGATGCCAAAGTTTTTGTTACGCGTTAACGTCTGTAGTTCACAGTTATCCTGGAATGTAACAATTTCCATGTCTTCGAGATGGACTTGTAGTACTGCACTGAAGGTTGTCTTTCATGTATAGAAAAATTCAGAAGCCGCCAAGCCGACTCATGTGGGCATATAAATCTTCCGTCCACAAAATTTTCTACCTCATCAATTTTTTTATCAGTGTCAGGTGGAGCAGAGCGAGAGGTAGACGCACCAGGATTTCCCGTTGTCGAATGAAGAGAAGCGTCAGCTTTCTGTAACGTAAATGCCAACGGTCAACGCTTTGGATATATATTTGAAGAGATTTTATCATCATGTTCCAGCCGCAATACTCGACGTTTATATGTGCATCAAAGCGACTACATAATTTTATTGTAAGGTACCACAAACCCATTATGCACAGGTATTCCATTATTCGTTGTAAAACGAACCTCAGACCTCTTATACTGCACATACCCGTCCTTATCAAAAGAAGTGGAAATAGCGAAAATTTTTTTGGAAATCGGTTTCTTACACGTACCATCTTGCATACAAGGAGAACCGGATTAGACAGACCGCAGGGCCCATGAATCATAGACTAGTGATAAATAGAATACAAATCGCGACATCGTAACCGGGATTTGGTAACTCTGCTGTAATATATTTATTCAATGTCAAGGGGATTCCTATTCTAGACGGCTACATCAACCCACCAGCAATGTGTTACAATGCGGCAACCCTCGTTTTTGGAATTCAACAGTGTATAAATCTGGAGAGTAGATACACAACACTAATTGCAATAGGCAACCAAAGAACACTAAATATGCGGGAAAACAACAAAGAAGATAAAAAATACAACTCACAGGCCACTAACAGCGCCAAATGGTTATCTTCTTTCAAGAATCTTACAAATTTATCTACCTTCATGCTAACACTCTGGCAATGATGTCGGGTCGTTTTGGGCATGTCCCATGTTGCGAATCCATGCGGCCAATTAGCATTACATGTAAAAGTATACAAATATGAGGGTTACCGTAACACGACAATGGCAAGAGCATCTTGATAATGTTTGTACATATATCGCGGGCCCTCCAACAAAAGACGAAGGAAGAAACCACACGTTTCCCAATTTCACTACCATAGTAGCATCCCCTTCGATATCGCATCAAATACACCTGCTGCATATTCCGATCGTAATGAGCTTTGATGGTTACGAATATAATCAAGCCGCCCCTCCTCCACACATAAATAGGCGTCGATAAGGAATTGTTGAAACAATTTACCGTACGTACAGCAACGAAAAAATATCCTCCGACTATGCAACAAAAAACCTATAGTACATATTGACTGGCAAAGGCTTAGGATTCCTACAAACATGGGTCTTAACCTCAACAAAGGAGTCCAGCCAGCCTCAACCGTACGGAAATAATAAGGATATTGGAAGAGGCATGGTAAGACTGACTGTAATTTACTAATACGAAAGGGCCCCAGATTTGGAACCGAACAATAATATCATACGCATTAGCATTCGCATCATCAGCAACAACAATTGCAACCCAACGTCCCTGGCTGAGGTATAGCATATCTATTATCAGGCACATTATATATAATCTGACAGCATACTCATCGACGTTGTTACAACTTGCAATCTCCTGCCGCCCGTGTAAATGTACGACATATTCATTACATGACGACAACATATCAGTCAGAATAGTAACAACACCAGGCTTAAGACATTCTCAGTTTGACCAGCCGGAAAAGAAATGCAACCTATTCTGAACACTAATTTTCAGTATCATAAAGATACAATTGTAAGAAACGTGGACCGTTTGGAGCGATGGGCACAACGACCTATATAATGCGACACCTGGCCAGAAACCTTGAACGTGTACGGACCATGCCCTATATTCACCGACTCATCTATCCTAGCACCGAAGGAGGTCATCGAAAACATAGAGTTATAGGCCCTGATATTGCGCATGAAATGAGGGTCCTCATATAAACGAAGCAAATCAGGTGGTGGAGAAACAGCGGCAGTCAAAGCAACAGAGCCTCCTTTACAACATTGACTGTAAACGGGACGACCAACACGCGAAGCCGACATACACCTCTCGTCATACCAGAAGAAGGCCTGACAGAAACCACAACTGCAGGTAGCATCACCCAGGTCGTAATACTCAGGCAAAGCCTCACTTGAACTTGACACAGGCGGCATAATAGATGAACGGTTCTTACACCTACGACGTACAGGAGCGACAGACGAAGGCCAGGGAGTACCAATCCTGACACCACTACCCCACATCGCACAGAACTAACGCCAAAATTAAGGAAGAAACAAAATGAAAAGCCGAGAGGAACACAATCCACAGACATACCAGCAGCAAAAATAAATACCACTATACCGCAGAAACATACAACAATAACTCGACAGAAAAATAAAAAAAACACTACAAAAACATACCTCAATAACAGCGAGATACAGCAGCAAAGCAACGAAAAAACAACCTACAAACTGTACAAAGATTACAAAGGAAAAACAAATCAAACATAACATTACATAAAACAAATACGGATTTTTACAAACATATTGAGTCTGATGGAAGGTCGAATCAGATTTATAAAATATTATTTAACTTTGAACCAAAATACATTCAAAGGTTCCAAACCAAATCAAACTGATTAACACCAAAATCAAAAAACATTACACTCTTATTAACATATTTCCACTTTATTAAAATCCACATCCAAAACTTCAGCAGATAATGAAAGCCAAAATCAAAATCCCTACACTTTTATTAACACTTTTCAACCTCTATTTCCACTTTCAACTAAAATCCACATTCAAGACTTCAGCAGATAATGAAAGCCAAAATGAAAAATCACTACACTTTTATTAACATATTTCAACCTCATTTCCACAATCATCAAACCAAACTCCACAAACAAATCGACACATATCAAAATAAAAATCAGAACACTTTTATTAACATACTCCCACTTTATTTTCACTTTCCATTAAAAACCACATTGAAAAATTCCGCAGTCAATTTCCATTAAAAACCACATTGAAAAATTCCGCAGTCAATAAAATTCAATAACACACATACATTCAACTCCACAACAAATCCACACATACTTAAAACAAATAAACATCATACCTTTTAAGTCGACGACAAAGCTGAGCAGGAGTTGAATTAGAACACAAAGACAATGCAAATGGGAAAAGCATAGCCATATGGAGTGGTAACGAAAACATGACACGTAAGCAACAGGTGCGTAAGACAAATAACATATAAACTGCGTTAAAGCCCAAACAAAATTAAGTAAATATATGGAAAGCCCATATAGAGCCCAAATTCCATTAAAAACAATAACAGGCACAGAACCATAGGATATGTTCTCTTTTAATTAGGTAGATAATACTTCTCTTGTTTTCATTTCTAAAACTATGCAATCAAACAATTGTGGTTCATTTTATAATTCGTCCATTTTGTCACTTAATTTTTTTTTATATTTTTATTAATTTATTATTTTTAATTTTTTTCTTATCCGATCTATCAAAGAAGTTGAAACGGATCAACACTTTGATATTAACAAAGATCATTGAATAACAGTTTTATGAATATGAATGAATAAACGTTAAATAATTATGAACAAAAGATTTCCACACGCTCAATCTATTAGAATTAGGCTTTCTCAATAGACGTATATTTACAACGATATAAGGATCTATATTTATAGACCTTTAGACTAGCGAACCCTAACATAATCGGGTTACAATATCTATCGAATCTATTTGATAATTATCTAAATCTATGCTATAATTATCTGCTAATAATACGTGAACATTATCAACTAAGCAGTAGTAACAACCAGTAGAAACTCTCATGCACTCCATACAACAACAGTAGTAATAGTGTAGACCAGTAGCAACTTGATTTTTTTCTTATCCGATCTATCAAAGAAGTTGAAACGGATCAACACTTTGATATTAACAAAGATCATTGAATAACAGTTTATATGATATGAATGAATAAACGTTAAACAATTATGAACAAAAGATTTCCACCAACAGCCTCAATCTATTAGAATTAGGCTTTCTCAATAGACGTATATTTACAACGATATAAGGATCTATATTTATAGACCTTGAGCGAACCTAAACATAATCGGGTTACAATATCTATCGAATCTATTTGATAATTATCTAAATCTATGCTATAATTATCTGCTAATAATACGTGAACATTATCAACTAAGCAGTAGTAACAACCAGTAGAAACTCTCATGCACTCCATACAACAACAGTAGTAACTTGTGTGACCAGTAGTAACCATCTTCACCAGTAGTAATACTTACCAGTAGTAACTTATTTAATGACCAGTATTAACCTCTTCACCAGTAGTAACACACTATAACCCAACAATCTCCCCCTAAACTTCTGTTTTCAACTATAAACACAAGTTTCTTCAATCAAAACTGGAGAATGTGCCAAAAACCTTTAATCCCTACATAGAGTTTCTATGGTCTGTAAGCTGACACCCTGATCTTCCACAATAGTTGAATTGCTTCTTCAGAATTCTGATTAGCCTTCAACTTGACATTGAGCATATTGATCATTACGTTGATGCCATGCTTTATACTCTTTTCTATCAAGAAATACTCAGTTGTACCATCAGTTCTGCTTAAGGAGTAGCTCCACAACTTTCATAATGGATCCATTCAATCATAGGAGTAAATCTTGCCAGCTTCTCAGGAACATTCTCTAGCTCAAACATGATTTTAACAACTCCAATAAACAAGTCATTAAAGTCTGAAACGTTACCTTGCCGTTGAGAATACTTCTTGCTACCAATCAGGAGCATGTCCACAAATCTATTCTACTTATGTCCCTGAAAATCTCCAGATTAATGTGATAAACCTTGAAGCTCTTTGAAGCTCTCACAACCTTGTACCTATTCTTACCATCAATCACAACTTCATACCAATGATAGGCATTTCAGTAAAAGTTATAGCACATATGATGTCTTCAGAATGTAGTATCAAACTCTTCATATAATCAAACACCCCTTTCAACAGCTTCATTTACTTGCTCATCTGAAATTTCAGGAACAAACCAACTTCAATTCTGCAGAATATCTTTTGTCTTTACCTTGAAGATTTGTGGCTTCTTTTCTTCTTGTTCTTTTCCTGATGCATTTTCCTTTATAGATTCTTTTCTTTCAGGTCTTGATTTCATCTTTTTAGCATCAGTACTAACTTGCTCAGCGGTGCTTTCCTTTCTTTTACTAGAGTAACTGTTTCTACTGCTAGTTTTGTTCTTTAGCAGTAGGAACAACTTCTAGGTTGGCTTGCTTTTCTCTTCTTCTCAGGCACAGATTCATCAACCACCTTCTTCTTTCTTTATCCTTCTCAGTCTGTGCAGTCCCAAAGTGAACCACCTTATAACCTCTATCCAATGCAGCTTTGAAAGCTCTTTCCTTCTCCATGGGCTTTTCCTCTATTGCCCTCTGCAACTTCTTTTCCTTCACCTACAAGTATAGAACTTGTCAAGCTTCATGGGCCCTAGCTGCTTTCCACTGTACTTTATAGTAGACTTTAGAAAGTCAGTGTACTTCTTTTTATCTTCTTCTCTAGTCACATTTTTTTCTGATTGTGCTCTTGCTCTTGGCCTCTTCCTTTTTCTTCTTCTGTAACAACAATTCATCCCTTTCTAACATCCTTTGAGATAGCTCATGATCAGCCTTTTCTTGAGACTTTCTTTTCAGCTCTATCTTCAATTCTGCTCCTGTGCCATTTTCTGTGCAGCAATGGCATCATCTTCCTCTTGCTTTTACAATCTTTCTTGTTCAGCTTTCCGTTTCTCTTGTTCATCTCTTTCAGCATCCATCTTTCTTATATTCTCATCCCTTTCCTCAGCTTTATTTTCTCCTCATCTCGGTCTCATCCTCCTCAATCTCCTTCTTACTCTTCATCTTTCATTTTTCCTGGTCTTCTTCTTTATACACTTTTTGAACTCCCTTCTTTGTCTGAATAAACCCCATTGGCTTGCTTTGAAAATCTGGGAGGAATGATAGGCTCATTGATTCAGTTGTAGGACTGCAGAGTCACCAGTATTAAGTGTAACTGGCTTCTCCTTAGGCCTACTTGCAGCAGCCTTCCTCTTCTTGCCACAACAACAACAATTTGTTTCTTCCTTATCGCTTCTTGTTTCAATTTCTCTTGTTTTAATCTCTCCAACTCAGTAGCTAATGTAGATGTCACCATCAGTTAGAGGAGCTACTGGCGGATCAGCAGTAGGAAGTTCACTTTCAGTATCACTAGTGGTAGTTTCTCACCAGTAGAAACATTAGCACCAGTATTACAGTCTGCTCAGTCTGCATTGTCTGCTATGTCTTCTATGTATCTTTCTCCCTCTCCTTTTCACCTTCATCACTAGTAGTAAGTTTTCACCAGTAGAAACATTACCACCAGTATTAACAGTCTTCTAGTCTGCACTGTTGCTCTATATCTTTCTCCTCTCCTTTTCACCTTCATCCTCATCCATATCAATTGTTACTACCCTGATTTCTCTATCTTCATCATCAGTCCATTCAAGGTACACTTCATCAGTTGCAGGTGCATCGGTATCAACCTTTTCTGCATTCTGCAAATCAACCTCCTTGTCAATTGACTGCTTATTTTGCTTATACACCTCCTGCTCTACATTCTGCTCACCCTCTTTCTCAACTTTCGTTTCAACTTCTTTCTCAGCTTCTTGTTCAACAACCTTTTCTTCATTCAGTTTTAATTCATGGTCTACCCCTTGTTCAACATCTTTCTTTCCTTCCTGTTCTACCTCTTTGTCAGCTGCATGTTCTACATTCTCCCCCTTATTGGCAGCATTCTTATCAGTCATACCTAAGGAACTAGAGCTTGAACTATAAGAAGTGGGCAGTTTGTAAGCTTTAGACCTTAACCCACCCTGCTTGGCCACCTTCACAGGCTTCTTATAGAAAATCTGTAGTGTTTCACCTCCCTCATAAACTTGTACACCACCTGCTTCAATCTCTTTATCTCCTCTTCTTGATTAACCACCTTCTCAGTATATTTTAGGCACATTTCCATCAATTCAAGATTTGAGTAATAAAAGCTATCCTCCCCACCTTTTTGTTGAGTACCAACATTAGACGGTTCCTTGGATGGTTTAGAGGTTGCCTCCTGCCTAGCAGAAGCATCACCCTCGCCCTTGGTTTCTTGGCACCTGGGTCCTCTTGACAATGATTCTAAAGAATCATCATCATTAAGAGTTGTCGTTGGTTGGGTCTTATTTCCTGTCATACTTTCTAGTGCACCACTAGGTGGTACATCGGTAGCATGAACCCTTCCAACATGGTCTCCCCCTCCTTATGGACCACCTTCTTTAGGAGCTTGGGTGAGGGCTCAACTGTACCCTTTAGAGTGGAATCAGTAGGAACTGATTTGAAAGGGTTATAAGTAGGTTTTGTTTTTCTTACCTTTGGTCCAGGAGGTGAAGGAACCCTCTTAGACTTTCTTACATACTCTCTCAGTGGAGCATGTTTGGGTGTAGCTGAAGGTGAATCAGAAGCACTTGTTGGTTGTTCTGTAACTAGAATGGATGATGAAATAGAAGGTGTGTGTTGGGACTCAAGTAGGTTACCTGGTCCTTCACCTGTAGAAACTATGGCACCCACCATTGTAGAGAATAATGGGGTCACTTTTCCAGAAAATTGATTTACTTGCCTCCTCATATTAGAAAACGTTTTCTTTGAATGAGAATACATGACGAGGACTTTACCTTCGGGGTAAAGGTCACCAAGCTCTTTACCCAAAATAGTTTGCAAATGTCATTGATACATTAAAAATTTGTTTTCAGGATGAGCAAGGTTCCACTTTAGGTCATTGAAAATAATGTTGGAAAAATCGAACACCCTTCCTGTAGCCAAAAACTTCATAGCAGTAGCTATTGTTGTGTTAAAATCATTCCAGGTGTATCGTTTTTTAGAGATACACTATTGTAAAACATGAACAAGGTATCTCCATTGGGGAGAAAGAAGTGCCTTTTGAAAAGTGAATTTGGTTAAACTTCCTTTATACCCCATTCTTTCAAAAAATTTAAAGAGCTCATTATTAGGAATAGAAGTAATATCATAGTCATCTTGAAGTTCAAGATGAGAGCGAATGATTAAATCTGTTACTATAACCTCCTGTTTGTCAGTATGTGCCCTAATCCGTTCTTGACAGTTCACCTTCTCGAAAAAAACTGTATTCCAGAACGCCCTGATGTGATTTTCAAAAACCTCCGGGTTAACCGTTAAAGCATAACGTATATGTGATTGGCGAAGGAATGTGATGATTGGATGAAAATCAACGGCTTCTTGATGAAGTTCCAAATCAACTACAATGTTGTGGGAAACACCAAAGGTCAATTGTGGATTCGCCATCGGAAGATTTGTGATTTTAGGGTTGAACAACCGTCGTCGATGATTTATTAGGGTTTATTGAAGTGGAGAAGGTTTCTTGTGAGAAGAGTTTGCTTTTTAAAAAGAGCGAAAATTTTAATTTGAATGATATTAAATATTCCTGATTGACTTCTCTATATATACTAATCAGTCCCTCAGTAGAAACATCAAATACTTTTCCAAAAGCCAGTAGTAACTCCCGCCAGTAGTAACGACTGGCAGTAGTAACTGCTACCAGAAGAAAACATCAGTAGTAACTGTTTTTAAACATATACCAGTAGTAACTGTCACCAGTAAGAACTACCAGTATAAACGCTACGAGTAGTAACTACCAGTATTAATTTTACCAGTAATAACCACCAGTATCATGTTGACCAGTAATAACTACCAGTATTAATGATACTAGTAATAACTACCACTATTATTTCTACCAGTAATAACTACCATTATTAATTTTTAACAGCAAAGACTACCAGTATTAACTTCCCAAACACCATGTACAACATGATTGAAGTACAAAGTCATCATTTTAACAAATAAATTTAAACAAGATTAATCATGCCTATATTATTGATCAAAAAGGTAAATTTGCCCACATCAATTGCTTTTGTGAACAGATCTGCAAATTGATTATCCGTATGAACCTTGACCACCTGAATAAGTTTCTTTTCATTGCAATCTCTTATAAAATGAAAACGAATTTCGATGTGTTTGGTTTTGGAATGTTTGACCGAATTATTGACTATGCTTATGGTACTCTTGTTATCAATAAAAATAGGAGTTTGTAAGAAAGAGATACCATAATCCATCATTTGGTTTTGAATCCATAGCACATGTGCACAGCAGATTGAGGCAACAACATACTCTGCTTCTGTTGAGGAGGTAGACATATTCGTCTGTTTCTTGCATTGCCAGGAAATCAGTCGAGATCCAAAGAACTGACATCCTCCTTATATTGACTTTCTGTCCAGATTCTCTCCTCCATAGTCACTGTATGTGTAGGAAATAAGCTCAGCTCAAATGGAGAATCTCTTGGATACCATAATCCCAGATTTGGCTTGCCCTTCAGGTATCTAAAAATTCTCTTCACTGCTGTCATATGTGAAACCTTAGGACGAGTCTGATATCTTGCACACACACACACACACTGGACATTATGTCTGCTCTTGAAGAAGTTAAGTACATCAAGGATCCTATCATTGACCTGTATAAATGCTCATCCACATCCTCCCCCTCAGGGATCCTATCATTTGGGCTGAAATACTCCAGGAGGATCAATGGAGATGTATGGAAAATAAATGAATTTGTCATTCCGATCAGATGGGGCAGTTGTATTTGATAGACTAGTCTTAACAGCATCACAAGTAGAAAATAGGCGAGCAATATTAACTAATGTACCAGTTTTAACGGATTTTCCAGTATTAACTGTTTCACCAGTTTTAACTGATTCACCAGTATTATTTGATTTACCAGTTTTAACCGATTTGGCAGTATTAACTGGTGCACCAGTTTTAACTGATTCACAAGTATTAACTAATTCACCAGTATTACATCCATTCTCAGAATCTCTTTTCCGATGACCTATAAAATAAGAATTTAACAATTTCGTTAGTTCATCAATATTAAATACCCAATCTGGTCCTTCTCTAGTAGCATTCAATGTCTTTTCGTTGAACGTCACATTCGTGCTTTCTTCCACAATCATGTTCTTGATATTATAAACTCTGAACGCTTTGCTTTGGGTGGAGTATCCTACAAAGAATCCTTCATTGATTTTACTGTAACTTCCCCAAGTGTTCTTTGGTATTCACTATTGTACAAGCACACCCAAATGGTTTTAAAAAGCTTATGAGTGGCTTTCTCTCATGAAATAGCTCATAAGGGGTCTTTGTATGTGCTTTGACGATTAATACCCTATTCTGAACATAACAAGCAGTATTCACAACTTCTGCCATTAATGTGATGGGAACTTTTGAATTTGCTAGCATCAATCTTGCTGCTTCAATTAGGGTTCTCTTTCTTCTTTCTGCTACTCCATTTTGCTTAGGAGTTATAGGAGCACCGTACAGTCTTTCAGTTCGCGGTGCAGTGCAGTAATCATCCATTTCTTGATTCTTGAACTCCGTTCCATTGTCATAACGAATGATCTTCACTCTTCCCTATCTTGTTTTCAATTCTTGTTATTAAAGATCCGAGAATCTCACAGATTTCATCTTTTGATCCACGAAAGAAAACCCATGTGTATCTAGTGAAATCATCAGCAATAACTAAACAATAAGACTTATTACCTAGACTCATAACATGTGTTGGACCAAAGAGGTCCATGCACAATAAGTGCAGACTTACAGATTTGAATTTGTATCTTTGATTTTGTAAAAAGACTGATGTTGTTTACCCTTGATACATGCAACACAGTGATCATATCATGTGAATTCCTTTTGGGCTAAACCTCTGACCAAACCATTTTTCACCAGTATGTTCATGTTTTTTATAATTCATATGGCACATCCGTGTGTGCCATAATGATGATTTATCAATTGATGCTTTGGAAATAAAATAGTTTTCTTTAGCTTCCGAATCATTATTTGCCATGTATAAACAGTATACATTCTCTTTCCTAGGTGTTCTCAGTAGGATCAAGCTTTCATCGGCTACCTCAAACTTAGGATCAAGAATGATACATTCAGTTTTTGTAAAAAGCACTTTGTTCTTTTTATCAGAAACTTGAGAGACACTTACCAGGTTATAATTTAACTCTATGACAAAGAAGACATTTTCAAAAGTAACATTACCATTACTGATTTTTCCTTTTCCTGTAATCCGACCACCTCTTGAATTTCCTCCAAATGCAACATAGCCTCCATCATATTCAACAAAATCTAGAAGCTTCAGCTTGTTGCCTGTCATGTTCCTAGAGCAGCCATTGTCTACATGCCATGTATCTTCTTTCTTCATACCTGGCTTGCTCTTCACATGAATAAGAGGTTAGTTTCTTTTAAGAATCCAAGCCAAAGTAGTCTTGGGTTTACCTTTTTCATTTACATAATCAAATCTTTTAAAATGATATGCAGGTTTCCTTGTCAGTGCATAGGAGTTACTACTGTCAGAGTTACTACTGGTGACTCTCCTATAGTTTCTACTGGCAGTAGTATTTTCTTTGAATTTTGGGTTTTGATTTTTCTCTTGAAAATTCCTTTTGCTCACAAACTTTAGAGCAGTCCTACCAAACCTTGGTGGTATGATTGTGTTTGATCTGTTTCTATTAAAGCCTATTCCATTACGGTTATTTCTTTTGTTATAAAAACAGTCTTCAGTTAAGTGATTTGATTTTCCACACAAGACACATATTTTAAAGAAATTTTGACAGTTTTGGTGAGTGACACGTTGACTTCAGTTCCTTACATTACCCCTTACAGGTAATGCATGTCCCGGTTTACACATGCAACTGCATGTTTTGACCTGTTGATTTTGTCCAATGTAGTTCCAGTTTCTTACTTTATAAACATGTGGTCTGTTTTTGAGATTTTGATGAAAATTTGGACCTTGACTAGAGTTAGAATCACTATTTTTCTCATGTTGGACAATTTGTTCTTTAACTTTCTCATTGACTCTAGGTTTTGTTACAAGAATTTAACTTTTCATAGGATCTACATTAGCATGTGTATTAAATTTAATTTCATCCTCACTAAATTCTTCACTAGAATCTAAACAGGGAGGAATATAATTGTTGTTATACGGTGGTGACACACTGTTATACCCAATTCCATTCTTGCTGTTACCATGCACTTGTGATTTAAGAATTTTATCAACAGTTTTTGAAGCATTTTCATACTTTTTAATGCTAAGCTTAATTTGATCATTTTCAATCTTAATTTCCTGAAATTGTTCTTCTGATTTAATCACCTTATCTAATGCATTATCCCTTTCCCATTTAACAATTGCTAATTCCTCTTGATATTTTGTTTCATTCTTAACATAAGCTTTCACTTGTTGTTCAAAATTACCAATTCTTTTTGACAATTCTTTTCTTCTTTCTTCTAACTTATGTAATGATTCACAAACAAGTTTATTATGTTCTCTATAATCCCTAACTTGTTTAATGCATGCAAGAGTGCAAAGTTTAGTTAATACATCAGTTGGAATGTCATCTTCTACAACATCTGCCATGAGAGCTTGATTTGTAATTTCTTCATTGACTTGAAAGCTCCAGTCAAACCCTAATCCATCCTGAGTAACCAAAGTAGTTGAATTGGATGATCTTCCTTGATAGTTGTTGCCTGAACCTACTGAATTGTGCTGAGTTGATTGCTTTTGATTATCATATTTGCTGTTTGGACACTCCCTAGCAAAGTGTCCAAGTTTCTTGCAGTCAAAGCATCTCACTTTACTTTTATCAAATCCAGTAGTATCACCTCTTCCTACTACAAATTTGTTCCTGCCAGTCCTTTGAATGAATCTTCTTGTTCTCACACTTAACATAGCAAACTGCCACTTCAGATCCATCTCCTCCGGGTCATCAGCATTCACTTGCTCCAATTCTTCAATTACTAGCCAAAAATTTTCATGACTAGCGAAGAATGCTTCCCTTACACCTTCATCATTCTGCTTTCCTTTTGATTCTTTAGATATAAAACCAGTTTCAGATGAAGTGCCCGTAGTAGTAACAAAAGCAGCATTCTGGGTTAAGTAGCTTGTTTGTCTTTTAACTTCAGGTTCAAAGACACGTAACTCATTCTAGAGTTCATCAATCTCCATGGTATCAAGTGTATTTCCTTGTCTGTAGCTGACAGTGTACATCGTCCATTCTTCTCCTAGAACTCTGAGAAATTTTCTATTGATGTCATCTTGAGCAGTGTTTACTCCCATGCTAGATAGCTCTCCAATCAGTTTGTTGAATCTGTCAAAAGTTTGAGATAAATTATCACCCTTCATAGACATGAAGTTTTTAAACTGTTGCTTTAGCAGATCTTTTTGGTTTCTCCTAGTGCTTTCCGTTCCTCCATATCGTTTCTCCAAAGCTTCCCATAGCAGTTTAGCATCAGTTAAGTTTCTAAACTAATGTTGATTTTCATTAGGTATCGCTATAAGTAAGGTACTTAAATCTTGGCATTGATTATGAATATTCTTGCTCAGTGACTGGTTGAGATAAACCTGCTGTTTAGATTTGACATCTGGTCCAGGAAGTGAAACAGATTTGGCACCATTCTTCACCACTTGCCACATAGAATAATTGCTTTGAAGCATGTATTGATACATACAACTTTTCCACATATCATAGTTTGATGATGTGAGCATTGGAACCCTATTAGCTTGAATGCCTTCATTGAGATCAGACATCTTAGATTTGTTTGTAAAAAACTTGTTTTAACGCCTTGTAGATCTTAGATCTAGAGCAACCTTGTGCTCTGATACCACTTGTCAGGATCTGTCGAACTAGGTTTGTATTGAAACAAACTTTTAGATCTAGATCTATCATAAAAGTTGTTGCGGATTAACACTTTGATATTAAAAAGGATTAGTGAATAACAGTTTATATGAATATGAATGAATAAACGTTAAACAATTATGAACACAAGATTTCCAAAAACAGCCCCAATCTATTAGAGTTAGGGTTTCTAAATAGACGTATATTTACAACAATATAAGGATCTATATTTATAGACCTTGAGGCTAACTAACCGTAAACATAATCGGGTTACAATATCTATTGAATCTACTTGATAATTATCTAGATCTATTATATAATTATCTGCTAATAATACGTGAACATTATCAACTAAGCAGTAGAACAACTAGTGAAAACTCTCATGAACTCCATGCAACAGCAGTAGTAATAGTGTAGACCAGTAGTAACTTGACTGACTGATGACCAGTAGTAACCATCTTCACCAGTAGTAATACTTACAAGTAGTAACTTACTCAGTGACCAGTATTAGACCTCTTCACCAGTAGTAACACACTATAACAAAACATAATTATATAATAACAAGGTTTTTTCGCCGGTGCTTCGTTACGGGATAAGTGGATAACCGCTTGTAAAAGGTGCAATAATAGTTAAATGTTAAAGATTAAAACATATACAAGTCTAAGGGTCAATTTAAAAGATATATCAAACTTAAGTAAAAGGTGAAATAATAGTTAAATGTTAAAATTTAAACATATACAGGTCTAAGGGTCAATTTAACAGATATATCAAAGTTAAGAAAGAAATTAAAAATAAGAAATACTTAGAGGGTGGAATTGAAAAATAAAACTAGGTCTAACTAATGCTATTCATTAGCAAATCCTTTGTAAATCGATACTAAGATATTAATTAGTTATTTTAGGCTCAAAATTAAACATATAATCATAAAAGGGTTAAGACTAACTAAGTAAATAGCAACTAAATTGAAAAACGTTAATCATGTAATACTTAAAGTTTATTAATTATTTGTATCATACTTAAATTTTATATTTTGGTTTTGATTTCAATTATGGTTAGTAGATAACCTGTTCAGCCGGTTACTTTTGTAATTTTCTTTCTCTTTTTTTTTTGGCAAAAATGATTCTTTTAAATCAAAAAATATATCACTATGGGATTCGAACCCATGGTCTTTGGATTTGGAGAATAATTGTTAACCATCTACGTTCAACAACAATTTATGCTAAAATCTAGAATATATATATATATATATATATATATATATATATATATATATATATATATATATATATACACTAGTAGGGTACCTGCGTGTTGCAGCGGCAACTATTGTTATTTAATGTATATGCAATTTGATTTCTTTCGGCAATCGTTTTCAATGGAAACGGATAACGGATAGCGATGACTTTTGGTTATCATAAATATAACTTAGATTAATGCAAAGATAGATTGTGTGAAATGGTTCACAACTTTTGTAGAATGATGTAAAAATTGAGTAGCATATAATTGTTGGTACAAAAAGAGTACATATATGATATTCATAAGAAAACATAACTTGCGGTACTCAACAACTACACACATGCATACTTTATTTGTCATGTAGAACTTCTCGATACACTACGTTCGAAGTGTATAGTCCATCTCGATCAAAAAATTTAGCACCCTTTACTAATACCTTTGTATTTCCACGTGAAATCCCTCTAGATAGCGCCACGTACAGTTGTCCATGGGAGAATACCGATTCTGGTAGATACACACCCACGTTTGGAGTTGTCTGTCCTTGAGCCTTGTTAATTGTCATAGCAAAGCTAAGTCGGACAGGAAATTGTTTTCTTTTCAGCTTGAACGGAAACATGTCACTTTCAGAAGGGCATAACGGAATTCTCGGAACAAACACTCTTTTCCAGCATGCCGACCAATAGCTATATCCGCGTCAATGACGTTTGGCTGAAAAGCTTTACATATCAATCTTGTGCCGTTTCATAATCCATTAGAGGGGTCAATATTCGTTAACAGTATAATCGGACACCCAACTTTGAGTCGAAGGTAATGAGGGGGAAAACCACTAACAGTTAGTGAGTTTAAGAATTCGACCGGATAATAGTTATTAGTATCATCTACAACTTCATCGAAACTATAGTAGATTTTTTCTTCGCCGCAAAATCGGTCTATTAACTGATTGTTAATCTCGTCCACGTTCTCATTTTTTTCGTTGATAATATCGCCCTAGAAATGATGTAATCCGAAGGAGCACCATTGATATGCAAAGCTGGAAAGATAGCATCGATCAAATCATTTTTTGATGTACTTTCATCTGTGTAAGGTATGACCATGTCATTAGGTATTCGAATATAACTTCCATCAATCGTTTCTTCATCTCCGTTTCCAACTCGAAGTAGAAAATCCGAAAACCATGGGTCTGTCAGTGCTCTCATATTTAGAGTGAGGGGGATCTTTTTAATAGAACACCAAAGAGGCGACATACTCTATTTGTGCGCGCATTCCATGTCTCATTACCGGCAATACCTGTCTGAAATCACCACCAAGAACCATTATTTTCCCACCAAATGGTAGTCTTACCCCCGTTATGTCTTGCATGGTTCTGTCTACCGCCTCTACTGCTTGCCTCTTTGCCATAGATGCTTCGTCCCATATTATTATTTTTGCACATCGAAGTAGCTAAGCAGTTCCACTCTTTTTTTTATGTTGCACATAGAGTTGTTATCAAGATTGAGGGGAATTTTGAATCGTGAATGAGTTGTTCTCCCTCCCGCCATGTTATTAGCCGCGACACCGGATGTGCGGTTGCAATTTCTATAAGACCACGTGATCGAATCTCGGCTAACAAAGCTTTGTATAAATATATTTTTCCAGTTCCACTAGGTCCATCTATAAAGAACACACCGGAGTAGTCACAATCTACGTGACGCATTATCTCATCGAACGCGAATTTTTGGTCTGGATTCAGAGTGTCGCGGGCTCGCAAGTGTAATTCCTCCACATGTATGGAATACTCCTCGTCCAATTCACAAAATCCTCTAGATTGTATGTCGACATTCGAGTTTATTGTAGGAAGCTCAAAATCTTCTAGATTCTTACCCATGGATTGAAGATAGACGTTAACATCAGTAAGGACATATTAAGAACCATATCAACACTTCGATATTTTCGAGCATAATCTTCTGAAAGCGAGTCATAGTGGTCGTCCCATAATTTTCGAACATCTCCTGGGTCACAAAAAATCAAGATAGTGGCGAATAGCCTCCTAAGAGCACCTGGAAACTGGAAAAAGAAGCTTTGCCAAGACATTGCGATAAATTATCATTAGACTCTATTAATCCCATTTCAAGAGTCTTTTTTCCAAATGTGGGATGTAATACATTGTTGAAAGTATATAGATCTTCCCAGCAGGTAGGCCCACGAACATGTGAAAGCAGTAATCGAAGGTAGTACCTCTCTCCTTCAGCGGGGTTAGTTGACACCAGTCTCCCTCTTGTTTCTCGATTACCTTTTCGTATATTCCAACATTGTGATTTCGCATCCCATGTGTAATGCTTTGGAAAATCTTTATACAAATACCGCATCGCACCTACATCCGTTTTATTCTTCTCTAAAAATGCGGTCAATATTGCTCTCTTATCATTTTCCCTATCGACAACATCTATCATCGACTCGTCATCTCTAAACATTACCATTTGCTTGTTTGGAAGATGAACATGCAATGTCATAACGCAAGGGTGTATTTGAGATAAAGCAAAGCTAAAAATACACCACATCTTGGGAGGAGATACATAACGGGCATCTTGATATCTTTTTATATCGTCAACTACGACATCCTCTGCGTCTGGATCGATATGGACAACCTGTTTGTCATGACCCTTGTAGACATACATGAATATATATTTCACTGAAATAATACTCGAGCACACCTCAACATTTATGTGGCAATTAAACATCATTAGAAGCTTTGGGTTATATGGTGTGACCCATATGTTATCCAAGGTCTTGTCTCTTACGGTCACTGTTCTTCCGTTGTTTCTCCTCCGATACAAAGGATATGAGTCTTTGTCTTTTTCGTTTCTTCGTTAAATTGTTGAGGATAGTTGAAACGACATTGTTTAGGCTCACCTTGCATGCAAGGACTTGATGTCCGTAAATGACCGCAAGGACCATGCATCATATGCTTTATGACCAAATCGTGCATCTTTGCATGCTTTATCGGGTCCGGTATTTCGACACTTACAATCTTGTCAAAATGGTCTGGATTGGTCACTTTGTGTTCTGATTTCATTATCAAGAGAAAATGGGCATGCTGCAAACCACGATTTTGAAACTCGATGACATAAACATAGGACTTGACCTCGCCGAGAAGATGTTTTTTAAAGAGTTGTTCCTTAAGATCCTCTAATTTTGCACGAAAGATTCTTGCAACAAGCTCTGGTCGGTCTTGCGCCGTCTGACCAGGCAATAACTCATCTTGAATTTCAGGCCATTTTGGGTTGCACGTCATTGTAAGAAATATATCCGGCTTCCCGTCATCTTGTACTAAAGTCATTGCGTCTAAAAACCGTCGACGCATATCGCGTGGTCCTCCGATGAAAGATGCAGGCAATACAACATGTTGCCCGACTCTGTTTAAACATACCTCTCCAGCATTGACACAATCCACTATGCCTTGGTACAAATCCGCTCTTATTTTGGAATAGTTGAGTGAAAAATAAAGCAAACGTGATGTTTCAAGTTTTATATATGTATCTACCACTAATTGTTGAAACAATCTCCCTCCAAACAACAAAATGTTATCATTTGAGAGGATTTGGAACTTGTAACAATAATACTTCCGCATGGATACTGTGGTCCTACCCTTTTTTGTGTTACCCTCTGCATAAGGTGATATTTTAAACTTAAAATTACTTATGTCTTATATATTAATATTAACGAATAATTTTAACTACACATACCGTTTGTACCATCTAAATCATCTTCGATAACTTCGTCGTAGTCGTTAACTATTTCGTTGATGGATTCTCCTTTCCTTGGTATTCTAGGATGCCATCCAGGCTCACCGTTTGGGAAGAACAAAATATAAGACAATGGATCGTAAGAAGCAAAAGGAGGCTGAATTTGTTGAGGGTATTCAGACCTCCCATACACAACAATGCTCCTCTTAAACGATGTAATGTTGTTATTACCTTCAACCCAAATACCAGCCCTGGAAAATATTGTACTGTTATCTACTAAATAACAAAACATATTTATAATCTACAAAATTTAATAGTCATATTCACACCTCAGATGTGGTTGGACGGTTGTAGAACCTTTGGTCAAGTTCCACTAAAGCATTCAAAGTAACTCTATAGTTGTCAAGTGGTCCTAGTTCAGAAAGACTCCGAAAAGTTCTCACAAAGGGGCTTATGGAAAGCACACGTGTCAATATTTGGACAATATCTTTATTGAGATTTGGCCATTCGAGTCTACGATCAATCTTAGAGTCATTATCATAGAAATACAATTGCAGATACCTAGGTTGTCCTTTCCTTGGAACCAACTGATCAAGTCTGTGATATATTCCTCCATGCGCACGAAAAGTATATACTCCAGAGCTCATATTAGCTGTGTCACTATCCAATCTTACACCCATTGACCCAAATGAAAAGTTTGTGTTGTATGCTCGTATGTTGTCCCGAAACATCTTACCCAATTGACAATGTGATGTATATAAATATTTTAACTCATTTGGGATTCTAGGGCTTGCCAACTTTGTTTTTCCACTCATACAACAGAATGTGGGGAATTCAAATTTAAATCTCTTTGCTCCAGAATGATCACACGCCTTTCGTTTCTTCAAGACACGATGTTCTTTAGGGATACCCTCATAATAAAGAAATTCATATGGGTCAGATGCATTTTCCTTTTCCCTTTTTCTTTGATAATAATTTCTGTTCATAGTTTTCCGACGATCAGATGCACCTTGTGCACTTTCAGAGGTTTTTTCTTTACCTAATCCACGAACATATGGTGTTTGGCATGATGTTATATTGTCACACGATGAATGATTTATTTTCCTCTCTTCTAAAGTTCCTATGGATACTGTATTCGGTGTTCTCATATCCATAACCATATGAGGTGTTCTCATATGTATATTTGTTGCAAGTATGGCAGATTGACTGCTTCCTTCACCGTTCGCTATTTGTTGGACTTTTTCATTTCTTTTCGTCTTGCATAATACTCTTTTTGGTATTATTTTTGTTTTGCTACAACCCAAACATTAGTATGAATTACACTTATTAAATAAATGTACCCCGAGATTAGTTTTAAATGATAATTATACCTTTTTTTATCCAAGTTAGACTGGGAACGTCACCATTAACAACTTTTCTCATTTTGCTTTTGTTTAGTCTTTCATAATAATCTCTATTTTGTTCTTTACATTTCTCTGCAACATTATTATCTTTATTTTAAACATGTGATACAAATACTATAAACACTAAATAAATATAAATGATATACCTTTTTCCATATCGATGAGGTTGGGATTCCTATTTTCATCATTGCTTGGTCTCATTTCAAACTGTAAAATATGCAAACAAAATAATGTATAATAAATTTATATGACATTGTTTGAAAGTCATGCATGATATATCATTTATTTTAATCGCATTGAATAATGATTTGATTTAAGAATAACATTTACTTTTTGAAATCCATTTATAATAATGTTCATGGGTAGACGGTAAAAAATTAATTACATATAGATTATTATAAAAGACACATTAAGATATTTTCTGTTTTTTTAATGTCATGTATATCCATTTTGGTTGTTGTTGGTTTTTACATCATATTTGTACTATTAAGTTTTGTTTATAATTATGTTTTTACTGTTAATCGTCCAAGTTTGTTTCTTTTTTATTTGAAAAGAATATGTTTCTATCTACAATTAATGTTGGTGTGGTCTAATTGAATTCATAACATACTTGTCTTTTTATGCAAGAGTTTCACTCGGGACACATATTTTATTCCATTCGTATACAGTGCCCGAGCTACAATAACAGGTTGATGTAGATTGGTGAAAGGCAATATGAGTTTTATTTCTCCGCTATCATAATGAGAAACTTGTTAGAAAATAATACATTTTTTAATATATTTAATAATATATTAAATGTTCACACTTACGTAAAATCCTTCAAAAACAGTTCACATGAACCAACTCGACCTAGATCGTTAGGATGAGGGTTGATATGCTTAAAATAATCGACATTTTATTAATCATATTTCTCATTTTTACTCTAGTTTTCTGCAACTTTTGTTATGATCTGGTATGTTTTAAGTTAGAAATGAAGATTAGAGTTGAATTTGGATCATGGAACGAAAAGGAGCTGAAACCGACTCAAGACGGATATGAACGAGCAAGAACGGTGAAAATCCGAAGAACCAGCCGGGGGCTGAAATTCCTTAGCCGGCGGCTGGATCAAAGTCACAAAAATGTTCGTAACTTGCTGCGGAAGCAATTTTTTTTACCCGTGCTTTCCAGCCGCCGGCTGAATAGGTCGGCTCAGAAGTCTATAATAGGTTACGAATTGGAGATATCTTTTACCTAATTTTCATCCTACATTCGACCAGAGGAGCTGCAAGGAGAGGTCTGAAGCTGTTGATCACGTTGGAAGCCTCAATTAAAGTCATTTAATCGTGTTCGAAGTTTACTTTAGTTGGTTTGCACTTTATTCTTAATTTTCTTGATAAAATGTTTTTGTTTATTGAATCTTATGTTATTTTGTCACAATCCAACATGAGCTAAACTCTTTAAAGTGATTGCTTGGATTGTTGAACTTGGATCTATGGTTAATTAAGTTTTATGTCTGAACTAATTGGTTTTACTTTTATTATTAACGTTTAATCGCGATCCATGTTTATTTAAAGTTATTAGAAATACTACTTAGCGTGATTGATGGATTTATATCATAACTAACGTTCATATAGGTTTATCAGTTATTTACAATTATATAATTCGTTAGATAATTGTAACTTGAGACTTAATTGAGACAGGCTAAGAATAATAGTAATCTAATGAATTGAATGAACATGACAATTATATCACAATTGAATAATTGAGACTTTTGTTAATTCGTAGTCGACAGATTAAATTGTTAATAATAGTGACATTAAAGCACAATTTAGAGTGGACAGTCTACGATAACTCTTGATTTACGATCATTCGTATGATCTTTCTCTAAATTTGTAGGATTAGATAACTCTAATAGGAAGTCTAATTATAATAGAAATCACAGTTAAACCAATCAAACATATTCTTATTATCCATAATTCAAGTTAAACGTAATTCCAAGTAATCATTGCTTTTTAATATCCGATCACATCGTAAAGACTTTTCTTAACATCTTTTCATCCGAAATTCCATTTATTTAAATTAATTGCTATTTTATTTTAGTTATTTATTTTCCTGAAATACGTTCTCACATAACTAAAACGTCCCCCATATTTATTTGCTTATTTAGTTTAATTAATTATTTTAAAAGAACGAATATAAATACACGTTCCCTGAGTTCGATCCGGACTTACTAGATCTGAACTACCATACGATCGGGTACACTGCCTGTATTATGTGTTAGTTGAATTTAGTAATATCCTTGTCTAAACTATAAATAAATTTACGTTAGAAAATACCTATCAAGTTTTTGGCCCCGCTGCCGGGGAACGGTAGCTATTTTTATTCGTAATTTTGAATTTTTAGTTATTCGATCCTTTTGGAAAGATTTATCTTTCTGGAAGTTAATTTTACTTTTTTATTACGTGATAATTGTTAATTGGACTAATCGGATTTTTAAGGTTACAATTTTTCAGAGAAGTTACAAACATATATAGTCAACCGCCGGCTGAAGTGAAGCAACTAACGGCTGAATATACCCAGCCGCCGGCTGAATATATCCAACCGCCGGTTGATTAGCAGCTGTTTGTTAATTTTCGTTTAATCGTAGTTTTAATTGTTCGGTTTGTTTAGTTTCAGTTATCACGTGCTACTGACATATTCTATTCTGTTCTTACAGGTTTTGCATGACCCGGAGTTCAAATCCAAATCTTGTAGAACCATTCGAAGATCCGGAGAAAGTTTTTCATGTTCGACGCAGATTGTTTTCCCCAACAGTTCAACCCATCACAAGTTTTAAGGTTCACCAAAACGAAGGTTTCGAATATAAGTTTATGCCATCTTTTGAAGAGGAACACAAGTTATTTTATGACCAAGAAGAAGAAAAACCAATTCCCGTAACAGATTCCGATTCATCCGAAGAATCAGAAAACGAAATGGCAGTCAACATCGATCAGATCACCTTGGAGGATTACTATGCTCTTACCCCGAATGTTGCGACAAACATTCCCAACCCAGCTATCACTCGAGGAGCCGAATTTCAGCTAAAGGGCCAATTTCTAAAGGAACTTAGAGAAACTCCTTTCAATGGAGAAGAAAACGAAGATGCTAATGTTCATGTGGAGAAGATCATCGAGATTGCTGATGCTTACACTAATCCTGGTGTGACAAAAGAGAATGTTATGTTGCGAGTTTTTCCGATGACACTCAAAGGAAATGCAAAACGGTGGATTGGAAACGAACCGGCAAATTCAATCACTACATGGGCTGATGTCAGGACCAAGTTTTGAAGAATTATTGTCCCCCTTAAAAAACCTCTAAAATGATTGATGACATAAGGAACTTCACACAAGAAGTTGATGAATCACTTTATCAAGCATGGGAGCGTTCCAAAGATATGTTACAGAAATGTCCCCAGCATGATCTCAACAATCAACAAGTTATCAAAACGTTTTACAAAGGGGTTGATCGTCAAACTCGTAACGAGTTAGACTCTGAAGGAAAAATCCCACGGAATATTCCAGCTGATGCTTGGGCTGCCATCGAAGGACATGCTAAGCACTCGAAGTTGTGGGAAGACGGTGGTAAAGGAAGAAGGAAGTTAGCAGATAAAAACGACGGTCTCGCTGCTATAACTAACAAACTGGATAGTATGGGATGAGATATCAAACGCGTCAACGAAAAAGTTTATGCTATTCAAGTCGGTTGTGACATTTTCAACGGATATCATTTGACTAAGGATTTCCCTAGCAAGGATGAGGAAGAAGCCACTAAAGAGGTAATGTATGGAGATTACCAGGGAGAAGACAGGAATAACAACAATTATCGTCAAGGGAGAGACAATAATGGTTATCGGAAGCCCGACAACAACAATCAGGGAAATTCAAATGGGCAGAAACCATATAGGCAAGGACCACCAGGGTTCTATGCAAAAGAGGCTCCTAAGGCACCGTTTCCACCGAAGGATCAAGATTTACATGAACTGATGAAACAACTCATGACCACAAACACTCAAATGATGAATACGAGTAATCAGTTTATGCAAACGACGATTAAAAGATTGGATGACACTGATGCCATCATCCGAAATCAAAGTGCTTCGATTAAACAACTAGAAGGCACTATGGGGAAATTGGCGAAAGTGGTACAAGAAAGTTTTCCGGGACAACTACCGAGCTACACGGAAACAAATCCTCGAGATCACGTCAAAGCAGTTACCACCCGAAGTGGTAAAGTTCTAAACTCTTCTTTTACAGGTGTTACTGACAAAGTTCCTCTTAATTTTGAACAAGTTGATAAAGAAGAAGAGTATGGGAAAGCAGGTACACCGAAAAATTCTGCTACTGCTCCAATTCAGACTGCGACTGCTGAGGAGCAGCCGGCGGCTGACACCCAACCGGCGACCAACACTGTCCAGCCGGCTGCTGACCCACTGATTTCGAAGAAAACTCCGCCGTTTGCCACCACAAAGTCGAAAACCACACCGGTGGTTAAGGACTACACTCCATCTGTTCCATATCCTGCTGCTTTGAAGAAAGGTAAAGACAATGTCACGTACCACAAATTTCTCGAGAACATGAAGCAGCTTCACATCAATATTCTGTTTATTGAGGCGATTGCTCAAATGCCAAAGTATGTGAAATATCTGAAGGATCTTGTGACAAATAAGAGTAAGTTGGAAGAAGCTTCCAAGGTTACAATGAATGCCCGATGTTCAACATTGATGCGAAACAAATTACCTCCGAAATTGAGCGATCCAGGCACTATTTCTATTCCTTGTTTAATTGGAATTTAACTGTGAACAATGCATTAGCTGATCTAGGAGCGAGTATTTCTTTGATGCCATATTCCATGCATGCTAGACTAGGTTTAGGAGAACTACTACCTATCCGTATGTGCATTGAATTGGCCGACCGCTCGGTTCAATATCCTAGGGGAGTTTTTGAAAATGTGCTTGTTAAGGTAGACAAATTTGTGTTTCCATGTGATTTTGTGATTCTTGATATGGTTGAAGACCCTAGAGTACCGATTATTCTAGGACGTCCATTTTTAGCCATTTCTCACTCATTGACTGATATTTTTAACCGTTGAATTACCATGCAAGTAGGAGACGAAAAAGTTGTCTTAAATGTTAATGATTCAATGGAATATCCTTCTGTAGTAGATGATGCTTGTTATTATTTAAATGCCTATGACATTTCCGATGATGAGTTTGGGCAGATTTTGCTGGAGGATGATCAAACTGATTCAATCATTACTGAAGGGTGGAGTGGAGATTTTGATACTGAAAAGGAGTTAGCTGAGTTTGACATGTTACTGGAGGAAGTGAAGTCTACGTTGAATATAGACATGCATGAAACAAACGAAGAAAAACCAGCAGCAAAATCCAACCGCCGGCTAACCAAAGCCAACTGGCGGCTGAAGAGCCAACCGGCGGCTGGGAGTGACCGGACACCGGCTGGATTACCCAGTTTAGGGATTTCGGTTCACGGTGTTCCATGTTCAAGAGCTGAGATAATGGAGATCAAAACATCGATTGAAGAACCACCCAAACTGGAATTGAAGCCACTTCCCTCACATCTTGAGTATGCATATTTGCAAGGTAGAAGTGACTTACCCGTTATAATTTCTTCTAACTTATCTTGTGGGGAATAAGATCGTTTGTTACAGGTACTGAAAGCTCATAAGCAAGCTCTTGCATGGAAAATCACTGACATTCGGGGGATTAATCCATCATTTTGTACACACAAAATTCTAATGGAGACAAATTTCAAGCCGATAGTTCAACCGCTTCGACGTTTAAACCCGAAGGTGAAAGATGTGGTGAGGAAGGAAATTATAAAGTTGATGGATTTGGGACTCATATACCCAATATCTGACAGTCCATGGGTGAGTCCGGTGCATGTGGTTCCGAGAAAGGGTGGTATGACAGTCGTTGCCAACGAAAAGAATGAGCTTTTCAATCATTTCGATATTCCTACAGGAACGGTAACAGGGTGGCGTGTGTGCATTGACTACCGAAAGTTAAATGACACCACCCACAAAGATCATTTTCCTTTACCATTTGTTGATCAAATGCTTGAACGGTTAGCCGGGAAAGCTTTTTATTGTTTCTTAGATGGTTTTTCAGGTTATTTCCAGATTCCCTTTGAGCCGGAGGATCAAGACAAGAACACATTCACGTGTCCCTTTGGCACATTTGCGTATTGAAGAATCCCATTCGGTCTGTGCAATGCACCTGCTACTTTTCAGCGGTGCATGATGGCTATTTTTCACGATATGGTGGAGCATTTTATGGAGATCTTTATGGATGACTTCTCGGTCTTTGGAGATTCATTCGATTCTTGTTTGGATAACTTGGAGAAGATGTTGGCGAGGTGTGAACAATCCAATTTTGTGCTTAATTGGGAGAAGTGTCATTTTATGGTCCGCGAAGTAATTGTTCTAGGACATAAAATCTCAAGTGTGGGGATCGAGGTGGATCAGTCAAAAATCGAAGCTATTTCGAAATTACGTCCACCAACAAATGTCAAGTCGGTAAGAAGTTTTCTAGGTCACGCAGGTTTTTATAGACGTTTCATTAAAGATTTTTCTACAATTGCGCAACCTATGAATCAACTTTTAGAAAAAGATTGCAAATTAAATTTTTCTTCATCTTGTTTAACTGCATTTAATATTTTGAAAGAAATATTGATTTCAACACCGATTATGACTAGTCCCAATTGGGATTTACCTTTTGAGCTTATGCATGACGCGAGCGATTATGCGGTTGAAGCAGTTTTAGGACAACGAATTGAGAAGAGATTTAAGCCAATTTATTACGCAAGCAAAACCCTTACAGATGCGCAGGAAAATTACACACCACGGAAAAAGAACTGCTCGCTGTTGTTTTTGCTTTTGATAAATGTATATCTTACTTAATCATGTCTAAAAATATTGTATTTACTGACGTTCTTCTTTGAAATTTCTTTTTAGCAAAAAGGGTGCCAAACCAAGATTACTTCGATGGATTTTACTTTTACAGGAATTTGATATTGAAATTCAAGACAAGAAAGGAGCGGAGAACTTGGCGGCGGATCATTTGTCTAGGTTGGAAAACCCGGAATTGGAAAAGTTGGATGAGTCGGTGATAAGGGATACTTTCCCCGATGAGGCACTAATGACGGTCAAAGTAAGTGATGAGGTACCTTGGTTTGCTGATTTTGCTAATTATTTGGTTGCCAAAACCCTTTCCACGAATAAAACATATCAGCAAAAGAAGCGATTCTTTGCTGATTTGAAACATTATTTTTGGGAAGATCCGTTTTTGTTTCGTGCTTGTGCAGATGGCGTAATTCGGAGGTGTGTTTTTGGTGAAGAAAAAGACAAGATTTTACGCCATTGCGATTCAGGACCTGTAGGCGGACATCATGGGGCGAATTTTACAGCCAAACGTATTTTTGATGTCGGTTTTTATTGGCCATCGGTGTACAAGGATGCTCACGAATTTGTGAAGAAGTGTGACGCATGTCAACGGACCGGTAACATATCTTCACGCGATGAGATGCCACAAACGGGAATCCAGGTATGTGAAATTTTCGATGTATGGGGAATTGATTTTATGGGACCCTTTCCTTCAAGTCGGGGAAATAAATACATTTTGGTTGCCGTCGATTACGTATCAAAGTGGGCCGAAGCAAAAGCTTTACCCACAAACGATGCGCGAGTCGTCGTCAATTTCTTAAAGCAATTATTTTCCCGATTTGGTACCCCTAAAGCTTTAATTAGTGATAGAGGTACACAATTTTGTAACGCCCAACTTGAGAAGGTGTTGAAAAGATATGGTGTAAACAATAAGTTTTCAACAGCCTACCACCCCCAAACAAGCGGACAAGTCGAGGTTACTAATCGCGGCTTGAAGCGTATTTTGGAAAGGTCGGTCGGTGCAAATCGTAAGGATTGATCCGATAAGTTAGACGATGCTCTTTGGGCGCATAGGACTACATTTAAAACTCCGATTGGTTGTACTCCTTATCGTCTAATTTATGGTAAAGCATGTCACTTACCTGTTGAAATTGAGCACAAGGCCTATTGGGCTTTGAAAGCTGCGAATTTGGAAATGATACCTGCAGGGAAGAACAGGTTCCACCAAATACAAGAATTGGACGAGTTGCGCATGAATGCATATGAGAATTCTGTATTTTACAAGGAACAGACAAAGAAATGGCACGATAATCGTATCAAGACGAATAGAAATTTCATCGACGGCGATATGGTTTTACTTTACAATTCAAGATTGAAGTTATTTTCGAGGAAATTACGGTCAAGGTGGTCGGGACCTTATGGTACGGTGGAAATTGCCAACGAGAAGGGCGAGAGTTTTAAAGTGAATCGGCATAGATTGAAGAGATATTATGCCGATGAACGTGACAACCAGTTTGACTTGTTTGGAGACGACGAGGAAATCGATCTCCATGAACGTGACGGTTAATAAACGTGGTTTGAGTCGAGCCTAACGACTCTTCATTAAACAAATTGCGCTTACGGGAGACAACCCGCTTCTTTCCCTTTTATTTTACTTTGTTTAGATATAAAAAAAATACAAAATAATCAGAAAATACAAAAAAATACAAAAAACATATAAAAAACAACCAAAAGACAAAAATATATGTACACTACGTGTTTTTTTCGTTTAATCTTTGAATTTTTGTTTCAGGATCACTTATTTCATCATATGAGAGCTGTTAAACATGTCGGCAACCAGGTTAGATTGTGTTAAACCACTGAACGGAAATTTTTTTTTTTTTAAAATAGAACTTTTCAGCCGACGGATGGATTAATTTGGCCGGCGGCTAAAAGCCAGACGGCGGCTCAAAATTTCCAGCCGCCGGCTGGACACCTAGTTTTGAAAAAAAATATATAAGTCGTTTTTTTTTTCCATAAGTCAACACACACTTATCTTCAAACATTCAAACTGGCGGCTGCACCTTGCACCCTCGATTTTTTTCGGTTAATTCCTTCGAATTTCAGTTTCCATTCCTAATTCAAGCACCAAGGTATAATTTCTACACTCATTTTTATTGTTTTTCTTCTATTTATCATGAAGAACACGAATTAGGGGTTTTTCTAAATCCAAAATTGTTCTTGCTTAACTTTACAATTAATTGCTAGGATTCATCCCTTAGATGATTTGTATGCTTATGCTATATTCATTTTTCGATTTCCATGGTGTAGTTTTTCTTTAGGATTGTTTGAATATTTGGGGTTTTTGCTAGAAATTTGTGACTTAGTAATAATACAATTAGTTAATAGGTTTAATCTCGTTCACTGATTGTTGGTTACATTGAGTTTTAAAATCAGTTGAACAAATTTGTGTGTTTAAGTGAAGTTTGGGTGGAAAATTGAATTCATCTTAGGATTTAGTTGTTTGACTTTTGAATTGGGAATGTTAGTTTCATAATGTGGTTTAGCAGAGAAACAAGAATGATTTGTTCATTTCTATGGCATAAATTGTGGTTTGGTAGCTGTCCCCAAGTACTGAATTTTCGTGTGAATAACAGCAGCATTTTACTGGTTTTAGAATTTAGCCGGCGGCTAAATTTGGCCAGCCGGCGGCCCAAACCTGCTGTTTGGAAAATACCAATTTTTAATTTGGCCTGTTTTTGCGAATCTCTAGTTCTCCAAACTGTTCTAACTTATTTATATGGTTGTTTGAATGTTGTTTTGTGCAGAAAATGGCTGAAGATGCTGCCCCATACGAGATCCCATCACATATGCCTCATTTTGACCCCAACCATCCTTACTTGCAAATCTCCAACAGGCGCATTTCTGGACTTAATCAACGCAAGAAAGACGCATTTCAGACTCGGTTGACTGCCATGTAAGGATACCCGGGTTTTGCCCCTTCAGCCATTGATTAGGATTTTCTGAACACCGTGATACCACATGACTCACGGTTTGATTATGGGGCTGCCGAGCTGGAAGATCTGCTCGAAGTTAATTATGGGACTTTCACTTCTCGAGCTTGGGAGAGATTGTTTCGCATCCATAAACCTATCTACATTGAAGCAACATATGAGTTCTACAGTTCTTTTGAGTTTGCTAATTCTAACCCCAATCCGGAAGCAAACACATTTACCTTTCTACTAGGGGGTGAATATCGGAAGTTGACTTACCGAATTTGGAGAAGCTTTAGGTTTATTTGATGAGGCAGATTTGGCACATCTAGATTTCGATGATTTCATGGCAGCCGGGATAAAAATTCCCTACTATTCGGAGAAAGCGGACGTGTGGCACGAAATCGCCGATAGGGTTTTAACGGGTGAACGTGCGCCGTCGTATACCCAAATTCGTGACTCGAAGATTCGGGAAATTTTTGTGATGGTATTTTTATATGTGAGCGGTAGAAAATCCGGGATTGAGAAAGCCCACAAGGATGAAATGTATGTCCTTGGCTGTATTGTTCAAAAACGGCTCATGAATGTGCCGTACATCTTGGCAAACTGGATGACCAATGTGCTTAAGGGAGCACGACGCGGTAGTGTAGTTCGTGGGGGACACTTTGTTACGGTTCTGGGTAAGCACTTAGGTTTCCGTGGAGCGGGGTTTGATCAGTGCACTGGGTTGTCACCGGGTACGCAAATTTTTGGGGGCACCGTGGTGTAAGTCAGCTGGTCTTGTGGATAAATTTACTGCTCCTAGGAACTTTGTTGTTGATCGATGGGCTCCTATTAGGAGGGCTAGCGGGGCTAGTAGCAGTAGAGTCGTGGAGGAACCGGTTGATGAGGATATACCACCGGTGCAGGAGATGGATCTTAGTGCCCAAATTGCTGCGTTGACGACCAACATGGGCCAGATGTCCACTAGGTTTGACACTTTTGCCAACCGCATGGAGGATCGTTACTACGATCTTAATTCCAACATTAGCATGGTTAGTCACCAACTTGGGCACCTGCAGACCGAGGTTGAGAGTCGAGGCCGATTTCAGGACGAGATGTTGTATCAGTATCATCAGCGTGCTGGGATTAGTTATCAGGCTTACGATGGTTCTTTTCCCACTTTTGGAGATACGACTCCCATGGATCAGGACATGCCATCTTCATCCTCGACACTTCCTGATCGCCACCATCTGTGGTCTGCCCCATACTATCCTCCTCCTACCGAGTATCAGCGACAGCAGGAAGAGGAGCAATAGAGAGCCGAGCAGGAGCGCCATCGTTCTTATTGGCCATCTGGATGGTGACCTTGTGGTTATTTGGTTCTTATTGCATGTGGTTCTTATGGATTATTGGATTGTTTGCTTGAACTATTTTGTTTATGTTATTTCATTAATGCTTTATTATTCGAACTTGTGTAATGGAATTTATGCGTACATTGAATTAATGGTGTTTAATAAGTTTGTGCTTGTGTCTTTTCCTTTTAGAATATCGATGATATACGTGCAAGGAATTCCGAAATTTTGGTTTTTCAATGGAGGGATACGAGGATTTTTTGAGGACGTTTTGCTGACTTTTGCAGCCATACATTCTTTCCACTTCTGTCTCTTCTCACGAAATCTCGACATCTATATGGGGGAGTTCTTTTTCTTCCTTTATCTTTTTCTTTTTACACTTATTTGTTGATTTTTTGTACAATGAGGACATTGTATTATTTAAGTGTGTGGAAGGGGGTAGGAAAGAAGAAATCTATTTGTCCTTAGGAACATTTTTTTTGAAAATTTTAATTTTTTTTTGTCATGTTTCTCGTAATTAGTTTTAACTAGTTGCATAACTAGGCGCACCTACCCCATTACATTTTTGTGAGGATTTGAGCCATTATAGCATACATTTTATATGCTTTTATCTTCATTTTTGTATGAGTGTGCCGATGACTTGTAGACTTTAGGACTTGACACTGTATACGCTTCGAGGCTATGAATGAGCATAAGTTCTACTTATCAGTAACTAGGAAAGAGGCAAAAGAATTAGGATTGTGAAACCGTTGATTGGCCTATTCGTTTCTTATAGTCAGTAGCTACACTGGTTACGTGACTCACACTACCCATCGAACGCTCATTTTTAGTGTTTTAGACGTTTAGATACCATATTTGGGCCAAACCTTTTTCTTTTATCACCCATTTCACATATATATTCCACAAAATGAGCCTTAATGTTTAAGTCGTTTAATCCAAATATTTTTGTTGAAAATTTTCCTCTTTCATAACTTGGTTGATTATTAGAAGAATCGTTGTATATTGTGGAGTGGAGTTTTAATTTGCTTGAGTTCACGAAGAAATTCACATGTGGATGCAATAATGAAGACGTTTTCACAATTTTGATGGGCCTTTTGAGCGGTATCTTTAAAAAAAAAATAATAATAAAAAAGTTAAAGCCCGTACTAGGTAACCAATAACAGTTGAAGTGATTTAACGACTTTTGCGAGAAAAAAATTCTCAATCGAACCGTTGAAGAATTACGGCGAAATTTATTTTTGGGGTTTCATCAGAATGAGCCACTAAGAATAATCAATCGAGTTTTGAAGGTAATATGGTTTTTGACTAAAATGTTTCATATCATTCACTATTATTCATTTTCATTCCATATTTCCATTATTTTATCCATCACCCATTGTTATAACCATAAGTCCTCTGAACTAGTTATTTAGACTCTATTGGTGGATAACCATATCGTTATCAAGCCTATGATAGAATACTTGTCATGACTGAGCTTTGAGAGATTTCACATATATTACACTTAGATTAGCTTTTCGAGTGATTGAGTGTATACTTTCCAAATCGTGAGATGTTTAGTTATGCATTTAAATATTGGCTTGGTAATTGTTAAATTCATGGTAATTGTTAAATGCATCTTCGTAAATCAATTTTTTGTAATTTACTTGATTCGCTGGGTATTTTATTTTTATTGAAGATGTTTGTTTTGTTCTAAATCTGATAGTTTACTTGAGGACAAGTAAGATTCAAGTGTGGGGAATTTAATATGCTTAAAATAATCGACATTTTATTAATCATATTTCTCATACCAGATCATAACAAAAGTTGCAGAAAACTAGAGTAAAAGGAGCTGAAACCGACTCAAGACGGATATGAACGAGCAAGAACCAGTCGGCGGCTGGATCAAAGTCACAAAAATGTTTGTAACGTGTTGCGGAAGCAATTTTTCTACCTGTGCTTTCCAGCCGCCGTCTGAATAGGTCGGCTCAAAAGTCTATAAAAGAGGCCTTTAGGTTACGAATTGGAGATATCTTTTACCTAATTTTCATCCTACATTCGACCAGAGGAGCTGCAAGGAGAGATCTGAAGCTGTTGATCACGTTGGAACCTCGGTTAAAGTCATTTAATCGTGTTCGAAGTTTACTTTAGTTGGTTTGCACTTTATTCTTAATTTTCTTGATACAATTTTTTTGTTTATTGAATCTTATGTTATTTTGTCACAATCCAACATGAGCTAAACTCTTTAAAGTGTTTGCTTGGATTGTTGAACTTGGATCTATGGTTAATTAAGTTTTATGTTTGAACTAATTGGTTTTACTTTTATTATTAACGTTTAATCGCGATCCATGTTTATTTGAAATACTACTTAGCGTGATTGATGAATTTATATCATAACTAACGTTCACATAGGTTTATCAGTTATTTACAATTATATAATTCGTTAGATAATTGTAACTTGAGAGTTAATTGAGACAGGCTAAGAATAATAGTAATCTAATGAATTGAATGAACATGACAATTATATCACAATTGAATAATTGAGACTTTTGTTAATTCGTAGTCGACAGATTAAATTGTTAATAATAGTGACATTAAAGCACAATTTAGAGTGGATAGTCTAAGATAACTCTTAATGTACGATCATTCGTATGATCTTTTTCTAAATTTGTAGGATTAGATAACTCTAATAGAAAGTCTAATTATAATAGAAATCACAGTTAAACCAATCAAAAATATTCTTATTATCCATAATTCAAGTTAAACGTAATTCCAAGTAATCACTGCTTTTTAATATCTGATCAAATCGTAAAGACTTTTCTTATCATCTTTTCATCCGCAATTCCATTTAGTTAAATTAATTGCTATTTTATTTTAGTTGTTTATTTTCCTGAAATACGTTCTCACAAAACTAAAACGTCCCCCATATTTCAGTGCTTATTTAGTTTAATTAATTATTTTAGAATAACGAATATAAATACACGTTCCCTGAGTTCGATCCGGACTTACTAGATCTGTACTACCATACGATCGGGTACACTGCCTGTATTGTGTGTTAGTTGACTTTAGTAATATCTTTGTCTAAACTAAAAATAAATTTACGTTAGAAAATACACATCAAGGGTAGTGTGTCAAACCACCATTGGATACTTTTCCTACAACATCTATAGATAAATAATAAATAGTTTTAGTAGTAGTTGATATAATTTTCAATTAAAGACAAAAAAGAAAAGAAAAACTCGATAATGGATATAGGTGTACCCATGAGCATGTTGAGAGTAGTGTTATCATCTTTAAGAGCCTTGATTGATGGCATCAACGGGTATTTTATAAAAACAGACTGAGCAAAGTCGTTGAGTTTGGTAAACACGGTTCTTTTGGAAACTTTAATCACCCAGTCATTACGGCTCAAGCTGAATTTTTCGTATCTTGAATACTCGGTCAAATCAATGGGTTCTATTGTGAACCGATCTATTGAAGAAACATGTCCCTCCAAATCCATATCTTCGTACACTTGGATTAGGTGGGATGGAACAACTGCTGTCATTTTTTCTCTCTAGTATACAATAGAGTTATTGTCACATTATTTATAAATAATTTGTTAATATCATTTAATTCAATGGGTTGTTTTATAACTTACGCTCTCATCAAGTAAAAACTGATGTAGATTTCTTTCTCTTTCGTTTTTCCACACAAAATCGACTCGAACAATCTTAATGTTATACCACATCAAATGGTACTCGAGTGACGAAAAACGTTGAACATTGGAAAGGGGATTCATTTTTCTACAAAACAACAAATGTTAGATAAAATCATCGTTATTATATGTTATTTTGTGATGTGATTTAGTAATCGATATCTTGAACGTGTTCAAAGTAATTTTATGTGCAGTATATAAAATGGATACAAACATCAACAAAGAACCGTAAAAAGCTACAAAATTATGAAATCATAGAATGCAGGGAGACCGGTAATGGTTAATTGCAATTCGTAATAGTTAAAAAGAGAGACATCTTTGAATATACTAATTTTCTTTTGTATATAACGACACATACTCATTTAGTAGATTAATAGAATAAAGAAGTGTACCTTATGACAAAGGCTTTGGATGTGACTATGAAGTTGTGATATGGAGCACTCGTTATGCGTATGGTATTTGTAAAAATAAACTCTTGTCTCCTTTATATAGTGTTAATGTGGTGGGAATTCTATTATAGTTTGAAACATACGGAAATTTTGAATTTCCCACAAAAGTTTGGCTAGTTAATTGTATATATAATTGATATTGTTGCTATAATTTGTAGAGTCAAATTTTTTTATTTTCAAATTAGATTTACTACCGATTCTAGTAATTTTGGAGAATCATTTGACATAAATTAGGTTGATTTTGAAAGTTATGGTTTTTGATATATGAAACTTGATTTCAAAAATTTTCTTTTAAATAAATAGTATCGTTTATAAATAAATATGGTTGATTTTAAAAGTAATTTTTGAAAGTTACTATCAATTTCTATTAAAGTATGGTTTTTGACAAAATAAATATGAAATTATATGGAATGCCAGCAATATTACCCTCTAAATCTGAATTCTGTTATTAATTTAATTCAATTGAAATTAAAAGATGTCATTTTAAGAAAAGAATTTCAAAAAGTAAGGAGGGATATTAATTAGGGTGTATTAATGGAGTTAATAGATTCGTATTATTTTGAATATTCAAATTTTCAAATAATGATTAAAACTGATATTGATGTTTGAAATACAAATACTAATTTTCGCGGTGATAATAAATAGTTTGAATTTTCGGTGAATAATTTTCTTCGATGGTACATATTGTATTACAAATATTCTTACGAACGATCAAAATTTTCGGTTTGTTTAATTAGTTAAATTTCTAAAGATTAACTCCACTTATTTGTGTAATTAAATAAATAGTTCCTAAGTTAGTACTGATTATCATTATAATAAATATTCTATCCTTGAGCCTAATTTATATAACTTGTAAATGATACTATAAAGTTATTGTTTTTATGGATTGTTATATTCGACAAAGACGCATTTTAGAACTTTGTCAAATATGCTAAATTTATGATAGTTTATTTGGTTAAAATCAATATGGTAACGCGTGTGTTTTTTCAATATTATAGGTAAAGTGGGAGTAATAATTGCTAAATATTAATAATTACCATGAAATCGTTACCTATTATTTTGAATTAATTTACATCTCTGTTATTTGATACGGAGTAGCTTTCATTATGGATTGTATACACTATTAATTTTATATCTTAACATTATTGTGCGATGTTAATAACTCTTATTATGGATTGTATACACTAACATCTTATCAATCGTATATGGTCATATAGATATAAAAATGAATGTAAAAAACCAACCATAATGAATTACTGAAGTGATAACCATCATAAGTTGACCAAACTTTGAAACATAAAATCTCAATATTAGTTATAACATTAAACAAAAAGATGTGCTTAATCTTCATTGACAGCTTCGTCTTCGACGGTAACTTCATCTATAAGGTTGTAAACTCTATGTCGGTTCAATACTTTAATCTCGTTACCTTTCTTGTGCTTAATGCTCTCAGTTGAAACAACATCGTTAGCGTCATCTTCCAAATCGGTAGGAATGGCAAATCTAAAAAGTGTTTCAAAGTCAAATGGATCCGATATTGGATAATAGTTTAAAAAGATATTAGATCAAAAGAAAAGGGTAAAGAAAAATAATTAGAAAAAAAAAAACAAATAAAAAGAAACAAATGTTTACAACCTCTACATTGACATTAAAAAGTTGTTGAGGAACAACATGTCCAACATCTTCACCAAAAATATCCACAAAGTCGAATGGATCCTATATCGATAATAGTTTAGACATATTTAGTATTGAGCAAAAATAATATTTATCTAACATTAACAAATGAAGGGCATTAAATTTAAAAGATCACAACCTTTTCATGAGCAACGTCTTGAGCAACAACCTTCGTAGTAGCCTCTTCTACAATAACATCTCGAGCAACGTCTTCATCATCAACTTTGACATCTTCGATGACAATAACATCGTCCCAATTCCCGTTTTTCAAGTCTTGTTCTCTTTTTCGTTTCTTGGCAATGCGATCAACCTTGTCATCTTCGATGATTATTCGATTATTGATGGTGTTGCCAATAGGTTTCATTGTACAATTATTTAAAAAAAATGGTAAGAAAAAAAGTAAATGTTAAAAGTTTATTTATATAGTATAAAATGTGGAGGAAAATTTACTAATAGTAAAATGGTTTTGTATTTTCAATTTTTTATATAGTATAAAATGTGGAGGGAAATTTACTAATAGTAAAATGGTTTTGTATTTTCAATTTTTTAAATTTTATTACTAATTAGGAAAGTATATTGGTGTGAAATTGATTTGCCCCTTATATTAATTTTTGGTTTGTTTAGTAGCTATAAGTTAATTTAATTTGTCCCTTATACTAAACGTTGTGTCTATTATTAGTTGGCATTTTATAAGTTAATTTAATATGATATATATTTGAATATAAAATCACAAAATATGGAAACAATATTATCATTTATGAGTACACGAAATATGTTTTTATTTATATATTTTGTTCTAGTATGAATTATGATAAGGGTAAAATAGTACTTTCCTTCTTAAATTCCAAGTTTAAGAAAACATATGTAAATGCTTTATAGATAGTATGATTCTTAAATTTCAAGTTTAAGAAAACATATGTAAATGCTTTATAGATAGTACTAGTATAGTACCCGCACGGTGTAGCGGGGATAATAAACTATATTTGATATAAAAACATAAAATGTATTTAAACTCCAATCATAATGTAAAACGTGAAGATACTTATAGATACGAACTTTTAAAAAATAGAAAATATAGTTTGTTGCAATTCTTGTTGTCCTTGTACTTGTTAAAACATTTGCCCATCAATAGTCGTTTTTTCTATTTCTTGATTGGTTCAAACTCACTTTACATTTTTTTTCTTGAATTGAGTTCTTATAGTTTTATATCTCGTTATCGGTTCTTCTTGGTAAGCTTCTTGCAATTGTTTACCATCTAAAACATAACATTGTAATGACAAATAAACCTACGTAAGAGCTTTTAAAAGATAAAGATAGTATAAAATGGTCTCATATTTTTTAAAGAAAATGAGTAAATAACTATTTGTGCATGTATATCCATAATGATGATTTCTTCTTGAGAGGATACCCAACTTTCTTAAGGTCTGATCTCAGATAGTTCAGTTATTCTATTCAGCCCTACACTTAAACATAAACAAAAAAAACATTTTTAGCATATCAAACCTCATCAAGTACAATTAGGACCAACATGTGTGACATAAGTATGTATGTGTTGACCCGACTTCCCATTCTCTATCAAACAAATTACAAAACAAACTTAGGAATCATTTTTAAGATGAACCTCTTTCAACTTCCTATTGTCCATCAAATTTTGAATGGTTTGTAATCGAACTTTTTTATGAATTTGACCATTTGTTAACAAATAAATACCGTTAATTACGGTATGAACTTACATGTCAGTTTTGGTTTCCAATCATAAATTCTTTAATCAATATAAACAAAATTGGTTATTGTTATTATGGTAAATAAACACTTCTAAGTCTACATGTTTAAAGTATCTTTCCGTTCATTTACTCTACAAGGCTAAAACTTTATTAACCAACATTATTTAATTATAAGTTATTTTGAATAATGATATGTGGTGAGAGATATAAAAACGGTAGTTAAGTAATTTCAATTACTAAGGTTTTAGAGAATTAAGACTATGTGAGAAATGTTTTATAATATAGTAGAAATAGATTATATTATAGTGTAGATTTAGTATACGTATTTTAGTAGAAAAAATGCATAATATTTTAATTATTTTAAGTTTTTGGGGTTATAAAATAAAATTTATAATTTTGAAAGTTTTTAAATTAAATAGAAATTATTTTAATTTTTTTTGATTACATAAGAAGTATAAGTTACTTTGTTAGATATTAATTTTTTTTAAATTAATTAGGAAAGAGAGTGTTGTTTGACTTAAATAATAATTAATATAGATTAAGGGTATTAAGGTAATTTCAATTACTTAAATTTTAAGATATTAAGACTTTGAAGGAGATTCATTATAATATAGTATAGATGATAATAAACCAGTTAATCATCTTCTTCACAATCCTTTATTCCAACTATTAAATACGAACAACATAGAACAACTCAAAAATTGCAACTGCATATCAATGAATAACAACTCAAAAACTGATTACGTGAATCTTGATTTCGATTCCAAAATTAAAATCGCAAGTGCATATCCCCGAATTACAATGAACAACAACTCAAAACTGATTACGTGAATAAACATAGTGATTGTGGTTGTATTAATTGAGACTTCGAATTGAAACCCTAATTGTGGATTTTACGAGTTAATAGTTTCGTTAACGTTAATTGATGAGAAATTTATGAATGAGATGATAATGTAGATGATGAGTATGTATTTGAGATGGATGAATGAAACTGAGAGCGATTTGAAGGTAGAGAAAAGGTGTGAGGTTTATAGTCCATTGCTCTGTGTGTATTGTAGGTGATGGAGATGTTAGTGGCTTTTCTATTAATAAATTTTGTTTTGCTATGGGAAGGAAGAAAATAAAGTAGGTTAAGAAACATATGGTTGTATAGTACAAGGAAAAATAGCAATGCATTCAGTGTATAAAATGCATCAGGAATTGTTTATATTATTTTACCCGTAAACAACATATTGTTATAATATGGAAACAAATTAGCTAGTTTTAGGTATGATATAGATAATATAAAAACTTCAGGTATTACATGGATAAATTTGAACAATTTTGTTGCTATTTAGTACAAATATGTATAATTCCACAATACCCAACGTCAATATATAAAAGTATTACCAACATATACCAACATGTTAAAATGTCAAATTTAGTAAAATAATGCACCAAGAGTCAAACAAATGTAACAACTATCAAATGAAATCATAGGGTAGCTACTCTGCTAATAAATCATTTTGGTGCCAAACATTTCGTATGATACTACGATAAAAGTTCACCATCAAACAAATAATATTGCTAGGACTGATCCATACATCTCTTATAACAAATATTAATCAGTGCACCTTACTACAATCCGGGTAAACAAAAAGAGAACTCGTAGAGATAACAAAATACACCGCTAAATTTGCAGAAAATTTTGATCTTAATGTCTAATCCTTTATCGCCATGGATAGGTTACTCTCGGGCATATAAGTTTCACTGAAAATTCTAAATAACAACCTTTATCGCCAAAATTCAAACTAAATTTGCAGAAATTTTTGATCTTAATGTCTAATCCTTAACAATTCTACTAAACACCTCAGAAATTGCTCACTATCATTCGAAAACTGAGATCAATCAAATTAAATCTGATCTTTCCGGCTCTAATACCAATTGACAGGATTTGAATTATCTTAGATCGAAACACTAGATGATTACCTTAACTAGAAGATGGTGGAATCATGTTCTAGTCAATGAATTGAGCATGTAATCTAACACAAAAATGCAAAATATTGTTTATTTATTTCTACTTGCCACAACTGAATAAGTTTGGCAATTTATCTTGTCATTCTTAATTTATTAAAACCTGCAATTGATAAATATTTTACACAAGATTTATCTTACTATAAATACAAGTTTTTGCATGTTACCACAACATTTCATTTCCAAAGATAATTTGCTGATATGAACTAACTTATATAGTCCTGGAATAAAAGTTTTTATGTTTGGAAGCTTATTCAAAGTTAACTAATGTATTGGAATTTTTAACTCTGATGATAATATTTTTCTTTGGAGTATAACTTGGAAGTTAAAATTTTACTTCGGAAAGGTATGAATGGGTTACCTTTGGAATTTCACATTTAATTCAGATCTTAAAATATTAACTCGGATAAGATTATCATAATTGAATTATGTCTGATATTTTTCTTTGACTTTGTTGACCAAGTTTTAAGTCGGATAGTTGATTTTATTTCGAATTTCATGTCGGATTGTTGGAGGGAAAATTTGTTTATTTAATTTAACTATGAAAATATTTAATTCTTTTTAAATTCAAATAATCTTATTTTAATCGGCAATTTGCAAACACTATCTAAATAAAAAATTCCTAATCTCAAAAGTTCTTAGAACCATTTTCGTATTATCTTAGTTTTCTTCCATGAGATTTTCACCCATTCTAGGTCGTTTAAGCTTTGAATTCTTAGATTAATCTTTGGTTTTTGATTATTCCCCTAGTTTTACTGTTATTAAGGTTAGCTTTTATTTTGATTGAATTGTTTGAATAATATGATGTTGTTTTTTATTGTAACAGTCTAACAAGTGTGTTTATGTGTTCAAAGATGTCTTATTATCCATTTGGAGACAGATATAACATGGTGGCTTTCTTGAACACCAATGATGACAAAGTGGATGATTTTCAGAAAGAAATATTTCATTTTCTAATCAGTTCAAGAATCCACCATGCCATTTATGCTGATCTTGACTTGTACAATGATATGCTAATTGAGTTAAGGGATTTTTCCATCGGATTATCACTGAAGAAACATTTAGAAGGGTGTTGGAGTTGAATGATGAAAGAGGTTTAGAGATTTTGCCAATGGATTATATAAAAAAAAAATGCAGACTGGCTGGGTATGAAGGAGATTTCCTAGGAAACATGGTAAACAAGACAAGATTCTCATACAATTGGAGATATCTTGTACATGTGTTAATTAGTTGCATTTCTTGAAGACAAGGTGGATATGATGAAATGATCCAAACACTAGTTGCTGGTTTTGTATGTTTTATTACTCAAAGGACATTCAACTTTTCTAGGTACATATTTGATAACATGCAGAGGATGGCAAAAGGTAGCACAAAGAAATTTCTGTTATATCCAAGACTCTTGCAGTTGATATTGAATGCTGAAGTACTAGGATTGATGCCAGAAGGAGAGAGATTTTCACCTTTGAATATGAACTGGAAGATTATGGCAACAACTTGAGGAAACAAGCCCATGGTGTTAATCCAAATACTGAAAAACAAGAACACCATGATGAAGAACAAGAACAACCATCTTCACCTGTACATAATGCACCTTCATCTCCACCTTAATCACCAGTACAAAATCAAATTCACTATTACATGAATCGCCAACTCAATCATACTCAACTCAATTACCTCATACACCACCATTTCAAACTTCCCGTGAACCTAGTGATGCTGACATGGATTGGTATTATATTGAAGAAGAAAGTTAGAGATTACCCAATCTTGCAGACTCAATGATCATCACTTCATCTATCCACTTTTGAATACTCATGAGGTCCAAATTGTAAAAGAACTAGTTGCTACTACATTTAGTATTGTTTAGCAGCAAAGAAGAAAGGGGGTGATAGTATTAGAGTGTTAAAAAATTGAGTTAAAGACAGGAATGAGGAGTTGGAAGCTTTGGTGAAGAAACAAGCTAAACGATCAATCAGTTTAGATGGAAGTCTGTAATTCATCAAGTGATTATACAAAACATGAAATCTCCACCCTTGAATGATGCTACAAAAATAGGGGGAGAAAATGAACAAGAAGAAATTGTGGTTGTGCATATGGAGGAAGATGATCAGCAGACTGTACAAATAGAGGACGAAATTGGGAATGAAGAAGAACTAATGTCTAAGGGGGAGTCAGTTGAGAAGAAAGATGAGCTTATTTTGGAGAATATAGATGATTCAGTAGTAGATAAGATTGAAAAAGAGATAGAGAAGGTTATACGTGAAAAAGGGAAAGAGAAGGTATTAGAATTTGAATTTACGTCGGGAGAACAAAACTTTAGTTTGGAAGTTGAAATGAAATTTAAGTTGGATGAAGCGATTGATAAGGAATATAAGTCGGATGAAGGAAAGTTGGAAACTAAAAACAAATCGGATGAAGATGAAAAAAAGTCTGATGAGAAAAAGAAGGAGTTTAAAGCTGTGGATCAGCTTGGTAATGAAGTGGATAGAGAGACCTTTGAAAAACACTATGAAAGGATGTTTAATGATAACTCTGGTGAAGTTTTGAAGGTATACATTAAAGAGAGAGATCCAAAACCAGTTTATGGTTCCAATGAATCATGGATTCAAGACTTGAATGGTGAACAAATTAATGAAAACCTGAAGGAGACTGGACAGGGATCAAATGATGAAATGGAGACTGGAGAGAAAGTGACTGAAAATTTGGAGATGCAAACTGAAGGAATAGAAACCAAAAGGGAGAATGTTGAAGTGCATTAGAACCAACTACTGGAGGGAGGAAGAAATCATTTGCCAGGAAACTAATGATGAAAGCTCCAGATTTGGTAGTTGAATTAAAGAAAAAATTGATGCAATATAGAAAAGATATGACTGAGCAGAACTATAAAGGGAATCTGAAGAATTACTTAAAGTTGAAAAAGGAGTTTACAACAAGAACTTTAGGGAAAATTAAGCTGGAAACACTAGAGACACATTGGTTAGATGTGAGAACCAATGAAATGCTTGAAGATTTGAAAATGAAGAAGGATAGAAAGATCAAAGATGATCTAGATAGACAAATAAAAGAAGATCAGTTGAGAGAAATGAGAGAAACTTTCAAGAAGATGAATGAAGAGTAAGCTGGAGCTATATCATCTTCTACAAAAACTCAAATGGTTACACTTGAGTCTTTAGTTGCAAAACAAAGACAAGGTGAAATCTTTAGAACAAAGGTGAAACTAGAACAAGAAACTGATCCATCTGTTATAGTTGAGAAAGATGTACCAATAGTTCAAAAGGAATATGATATGCCAAGTGATCAAGTAGAAAATGATTATGAGTTCATTCCTACTACTGAAATGCACATTAATGACCTATCAGATTGGATTGAGAAGACTGATCCTGATGGAAATTATCTTGATAAATATGGTTTTCTAGTAGAAGAAGAAGTGATGAATTAAGAAAGGAATGAAGAAGGGTTTGGATCAAGGTTTGAAGAACAAACTCAAGAGCAGGCTAGAGCAGAGAGATTAGAATTGGAAAACAGAATGAAGGGAATTCTTCCACCTATTGTTGGAGATTTGATCCATATAAAGAAGCCATTGCTATCAAAAGAGGAAGCTGTCAAGATGGAAGTGTTCAAGTCATATACTTTAAAGCCACCGATGAGTTAAAAAAGATAATTGTGCAGGATGCCAGACATTTGAGTAAGCTGAAGATGGTGAATCCTGGTGGTTATCCTCAAGGAGGTGATCTTGAAGATTTCATCAAAGAATGTGCAAAGACAGACTTCATTGACATTGGCAAAAAGTTCAAAAGAAGAAGAAAGTCAATGGCATTGGAAAAATCTCCTATGAAAAGGGTAAAGATTGTTCAACGGAGACCTGTAATTATAAGATGGTGGATGGATTGCCCACACAATGAAATATTATTGGTGAGGGAATATGGAGAAGAGGAAAGGTTGTATGAGAATGCCGACCTAAGGGAATTGTCAAATGAAGATCTTCTAACAATCCATAAGATACCATTTGAGAAACATGAAGATTATGGATTAGAAGGAAAAACAATTCTGGAAGTAGTTGATCTTGTGGGAGAAAGAATTCAGCAAAGGTATAGCTGATTGGAATGAAGAATGTTTGAAGAAATTAGTGTACAAAGTTGGGGATAGAGTTAAACTAGCAAGGTGTAGATTTTGGAAGCATCATCCAAGGGGAAGATTGTTGGAGAAAGAATTAGTGTAATGGATGAAGCTTCAAATCTATATCATAAATAAAGTTTGGTTAAGTGTTTAAGTTGGATGAACAAAGTTCATCATCCGACTCACATCTTAAGAAGTCAACAAGAAGACATTTAACTCGGTAGAACAAGTCTCTACATCAGAGTTAAATGGATTCATCCGAAGTAAAGTTATGTAACGACCCGTCATTTTTAGGTACTTTTGTTACCATATTATTTTACTTTTATTCGCAATTGTTTTGACCCTTGTATTTCGCTTTGTATTAACTCACGATTTATTGATATGAGTCGGGTTTTATGTGTTTTATTGATTCCTCCCTTGACACGTAAGCTTTATATTTACCTAAGTGCCGTATAGTTAGTATTCTCGTGGTATTAAGTTAGGGTGTTTACGCCAAGATTGTCTGTTAATGTAATATTCATCTTCGAGATAATACGACATTGCTCTTGTTTATTCTTATACTGAAATCGTGCTTGTCTCGGAATCGGAATCTAAATCGGAATCGGAATCGAATCATTAAATGAATCCTAATACCAAGAAAACATGTAATGGACTTGCCTAAGTTCATTGCAAATCAAATCGTAAACTTTCAACGAACGAAAATGCTTAACGTTAACGCAAACTAAAAACGGAAAATCCAGAAAATTGGGTCGGTGCGCAGCCCTAGCCCCTAGGGGCGACGCCCTCCCCTGCAGGTCAGCTTTTTTTTAGTTGTGACTCACTTTTGCATGTTATGTGGAAGTGCCACCTGCCCCTAAACGTGGCATCACCTTAACAAGTCCACAAATGACATAGTTGATTATTCAACAACATCTCAAATTCATTTTTAACATTTCCCTTTTTCACCTAACACACTTTTCTCTCATTTCCTTTTCAATCTTATGCAATTTCTAACTTTCCTCTCTCAACAAACAACCATTTCCAGAAGTTTAAAGAAGAGTAAAACACAATATTTAAGATAGTTTATCAAACGCAAAGTCATTTCTAACAATTCCTTTTGATATCCATAACCTTTTGGTAAGTTTTCTTTAGGATTTCTTCATTTTTCTCCCATTATTCATCTATTTTGGTAGAGATTCTAACATTGTGACAACCCACAAAACTTCAGGTTCACACCAACTCGACCTCTTAAACAACTAGTATATGTTTTCAATTATGTACGACAGGTAGGTCACACTATGCATAAATGATGCTTAATAACTATGTCTAAACATATACGGATACCGGAATTAGGTATACGGGATTCGATTTACGTAAACGTATACATTTTTACAACTATATTTCTAATCCAACATGAAAGGCATAAAACTCTAACCTTGCATTCCTCATCTTTGCATGAATTGTTACATGCATGTAGACATGTAGTATAAGTTACCAAACTTGCATAAACCCCCCATAGGACATAAATACATGCATAAACACCCTAGACTTTAGAAAATTTGCACTCCTTCCCCCTCCACTTAGCTTGGCCGGTTCCTAGAGGATTTCCCACATGGGATCATCTTTGGTTGACTTACCTAGTTGATTTGGTGGTCACTTGGATGAATAGAAGTTCACTATTGAACTAAAATCTCCATACCAATCAATGACATCAAACTAGGGTTGAAACATGAACAAACTTGAGTAAACTTCTAACCCAAGCTACACTCTATAAATAGAAGTCCCTAGCATTCATTTTTCCTTGCTCAAAACTCACAAATCACCTCCCCACTCTCTCTCTCTCTAAAATCGGCAAAAGGAAAGAAGAAGAAAGAAATCAACAACACACATTCCATACATCAAAACCCTAGTTCTAAGCTTTGATCATAAGGAAGGAACATCAAGTCTTGCATTCATATACTCTTAGGTATGTCCTAAAAACTCTCTTCATGCAACATATTTACATACTCATTTGTCATAAAATTTATGCATTTTATACAACAACTTAGCATAAACAAAGAAAAGTTAAGTTATTTTGTTAACCGGAAACTTACACATACTTGTAGACACTTTTTAACCATATTAATCAAATTTTTTGGATAAACTATTTTAACCATAAGATACCTCTATGTTTTCTGAAGATTTCGACGTAAAAATCGTAATTTTTGGATATGTTTCAGTATTTTAAAAGAATTTTACGCAACAACATACGTTTCAGCTACCCCCACTGCCTACACAAACTGTTTTGGGAAATCTGGGAAAAACGACCATTAAAACATAATATGAGACCTTATCCATGTTAAAGTTAACTAAAAAACGAACGTTTCGATATAAGATACATATAAAACGAATAAAAATTGAGAGAGATATGCTAACTTAAAGTTAGCATAGACTTTGAGATAAACCTAAAAACATACGCTGTCTTTTTACTGAATAACAAACACCAGGAATTAAGTACAAATATGATACCAAGGATATTTGAAAGGTAACTCAAACACGGTCCTTTCGATATAATATTCACAGGAATCGGTCAAGAAACGAGCAAGTTATGACTTTTTAAAGTTTCTATAAACCTTAAAGCACATGTTGAGTTTTTCTTTATAAAAACTAACTTTTTGAATAAACTTGATAGTATAATAATAACACAATACTAGGGAGCTTTGTATACAATGAATTAATTTCGATATTTCATAGTGCCGAGTTGTTGGATTTACGATTTAAAGTGTGCTAGCTCCGCATGCGATTATAGAACGATCTTTGTTATATAATGGCCCGAACCGTGTTACTAAGTTACTATTAAGTCCCAAACTGAACAAAACCTACATCATGCATACATTTACTTTTCCCCTTTCATGTGTATTGGACTAGAATTATGAAACTCAATTACAAAACAATCTAGGTCAAGGCTAGACTTACTCGGATACTCGAGTTGGCTCGAGCATTTCAAATACGTTAGCTTACGTACTTTTTATACGCTCACGGATTTAAGGTGAGTTCATAGCCCCGCTTTTTACTTGTTTTTATAACATACTTGGGGTGAGATACATGCTCTTTTACTTATGGACATAAGTACTTAAAACCTTTACTAATTGCCTAAGTTACCACTAAGACAACAGAAATTCCCCTATCATGAATCGTTAGTTAAGGACTTAAGCGCGATTGTATTGGATAGATCTATTAGGGTTTGACAACCCTCACCCAACGGCTAGACGATGTAACCCACGTCTACCACAAATAACTCGTGGACTCGAGTAGGGTGCTTTAATTTTGAAACTATATATATGTTACGGGCTATAACATAGGAATACTTATGGGGTAAGAAACTTTGTTACGCTTCGATGTCATGAGCTTAGGTGCAACTGTAAGACTTTTACATAAATGGAAATCTTGTGGTCCACTTCATTACTAAACTAAACCTATGAATTCACCAACTTTATGTTGACTTTAGCATGTATGTCTCAGGTGCTCAGTCGAAAGTGCTTTCGACGGAGGGATTTTGGGATACGACAGAGTCGCATATTTCAAACTCACGCTTTTGGGAGATTTCCCTTGCATTACTTATTTTCATTTAAGTTATGTAATTGAAATATTTATTTTGTGAACTCTTGTATCACTTTTCTTATTAATGTAAAACTCTGATTTTTAATATCAATGGATGTATGTTTCTTTTAAAACGACTCATATAGAGGTCGTTCGTCTATATATCATTGCTATCTGGGACCCATGAATTAAACACCTCGAGTCTCGGGAAAACGAGATTTGGGGATGTGACAAACATCAACCTATTTCACTTGTCTTTTAAGCTCCTTTCCTTCATTTTTACCTTTCACTTTGGAGGATTCAACTAGTTTTCTCAAAGAACCATTTCTTTGAAATTGTGGTAAAAATCTCTCTGAAAATTACTTATCTTTCTCGTATGTTAAGAACCTTTATTAATGGTGAGTGTATTGTGTTTTGGAGTCGGAAATATCATCACCACACCACCGGAGTCTTCTTGTTCCGGGTTCATTCTTGACATTTCTTGCGGGTGTTAACGGTAAAAATCGTTATTTTCTCTAAATCCTCTTTTTCATATATTTTCCTGTTATTTCGGTTTTAGCCTTGAAAAATTGTTAGGAAAAACTATTAGACCAACACTTTGAATACTCTTGGATTTTGGACTAAGTTTGGACTAGAAGATGTTAAGATGTAATTATAACCGAAAATGTAACATATTATCTATATTAATATGTAAAATGACATATATACATATATATAAAGTTTGGTAAATGTATTTGGAACATAAAATAACTTCTTAACAGTTTACGTTTTAACCTTAAAACTTCGTATAAATCGGATTTCGACAAAACGACAAAAATCAAAGGGCGGTAATTAGGCCAAGGCTTCGCCCCTATACCTAGGGCGAGGCACCGGGCTAATTTCCATCAAATTTCCAGTTTTGCTTTTAAACCGTCGCGACGTCTTGGTTCCGTAAAGCGCCACATCAAAATCTTCGATTATGTGTTATGACTTTTAACAACTCTAAACAGTTGTATAAGGAAACTAATATATAAAAGTAACATATTATGCAAGAACATCGTCTTTGGACTCAAAGACGTCAACGCCATCATAAATGTCATAATATGTATTTAAAACGAATGTCTTAACTACTTTTCGCTAAATAAACCTTTGTTACAAAATACGATCATAATCTAAGATCATCAAATAATGTTTTTACGACAAACTTTTATAAAAGCGTTTTAAAAGTCATATTACTCTATTATTTTGAAAAGTAAAGACTTTAAACTCTCAAAATTTCAAAGTTGAATTTTACATTGACTTTGACTTTCCTTAAAAATTGTTGACTTTGACTTTAACCAAGTCAACATCTTTGACTTTGACCAAGTCAACATCTTCGACATTGACCTTGGTCGGTCTCAATAAAACCTTGGTAACAATATTCCTTTCAACCGATGTTCCTATTAGTCAATTCCGACTCAGAATATCATTCCTTTCTAATTGTCAATTATAACGTGAAATATCGATATCTTCCCATCGTCCTTATTGGCGCGGAACATCGTCTCCTAGATCCGTCATCTTGACTCGATTTAATAATCGTTGGAATATTTTAATAAACTTAACCTTAACCGACAAGGCTAAACCGGACTAGACTTATAGAGATACTTAGACTATGGTATTTATTGTTTTCAGGCACTTAGACGGTGGAGTTTTAGCTCCGTGATTGTGTACCCGATATTTTGCTAAAGCTTTCATTGTGAGTTATTCGTACCCCTTGTCTTTACTATTTTGGGCTGGAAAGCGTATTTTAAATTGTCTGCATGTATGTGAGACGTTACTGATTATCTTGTTTACCTAGTGGATTAGGTTTGCCTTAGATTAGGTGTCATTAGGCCTTGGTGACCCCCCTTATACACTCGTTGAGCTTCATGCCCAAGGTTGCATATATATAGGTATATGGGTTATAGACCTAACCCTCATTGCTCGGTAGGGTGCTCCTATGAGTGGATGTTATGGTCGGTTGATTATTGTTACCTTTAGTTTGACACGCCAAAGAGAAGGGGATTAAAATGTGTGGTCAGGATCGAGGTGTATGACTAGTCTAGGCATAGTACCTCTCACTATTGGTTGTAAAACAAGATATGATATTTGAAACTTACCATGTTTGTTAAATCTTGTCATTGGGTCAACTTTTACTTAAAATTGCGAGTAATTCACGAACATGTTGTTGATGTCGTTTTAACGCTTTTAGGAGTTTGAGGATTTCATTGATCATGCCATGCTTTCTTTCGGATCGTTTATTTTGTGCATTTGGAATTCGCTATGTCGGATGGAATTTCTTTATGATCCGTTTTATGACATTTGAATTTTATTTTTACTGGGCGTTGTATCGCTTTTGACTTTGTAATGTAATTTGTAAACCTTTGGCATGATTAATAATATTTCGATGTTTTGTTTATTGGTTGTAATGTTGTAATCCTTGACTCTTGATATCGTAACTGGAACACCCCGTGTTTCCGCTTTGAGCGGGGTGTGTCAAGTTAAATGAAGACTGAAGTTATTTAGTTCATCCTAAAGTATTCTTAAATGAATATAAGGATGTTTGTATGTAATAGTTTAGTCCATATTCATAGCTATAAATAGTGTGAGATGGAGAGAGAGAGAGAGAGAGAGAGAGAGAGAGAGAGAGAGAGAGAGAGTGCTACATTTGTAGTGTGCTTGAATGAGTGTTCTAACTCTGTAACAAACTTTCCCGCTTCAAGAGCTTTAAATACTACACAATATTTTGCATTTCTATGTTAGATTACATGTTCAATTCATTAACTAGAACATGATTCCGCCATCTTCTAGTTAAGCTAATCACCTAGTGTTTCGATTTAAGATAATTCAAATCCTGTTAGAAACCGTTTTAACCGACTTATCAAATTTCCAAATACTTTTGCACATTTTCAATGTGATTAGAGGACTTCGAAATATGTTTAAAGTTATTTATAATATACGTAAATATTGTAGTTTAACCACAAACTTATATTATTTTATAATGCGACATTTCATTCGTTTGAAAAGTACGTGTCTATCCAACCATTCGGCTAATTCATGTCACGAGTAACCATAAAAGATTATTAAGGATTTAAAAAATAACAACTTAAACGGAACCTTAGCGGGACATTTAAAGCCACATGGAATGAGGGCACTCAATACGAATCACCATACCAATCGTCACACTCACACGTCTTCTTTCAAGCTGTTTCGAGATATTTCTGGGGCTCTTTCCGGACAATTTTGGGGTTGTATTAAGGGTTTTCCGGGGGCTGTTTATGGACTGTTTCGGAAGGGGGTTTTGAGAAACGGTTTTTGACACATAAAATACTTTTAGTTTAGTCATTTCTAAATCTAGTCATGATAACAAATTCTCGTTAGTACACCAAATGATCAAAATAAAGTAATATGATTTCAAGACAAGACTCAAACAAACTCTTATACAAACATACATGTCTTACATTTGGTTGATTTTTAGGCCTATGTGTTAGGTATAAGAATCACCCAAAAGTCATATTATTACATCACACCCCTTACCTATTTATAGTTAAGGGGTAAACATTCTAGGTAAGGGGTACACATTCATTACATGATACAATTACCTTTTAGAAACCATATTAACTAATTCTAATCTCTTCAATTTCCCCCTTTAATATCGTTTCTAGAAAAGTAACTATTAACGTTTTACAATACATTTCAAAATCTTATGCTAAGCTTCATTTCTTCGATTCTTGATTTGGATTTTCGTGTCCTTGAGATGCTTGATCTTGTTGAGCTTGAGATTGAGTTGTTGAAGATTCCTTTTCTTTGAATTCGGGATAAAGTTTTGCACATTCATCTATTTCTTGTTGCATTTCATATTGTCTTCGAGCTAGGGGTGTTCAAAAGACACGGACCGGACCGAACCGGTAAAAACCGGACCGGACCGAGACAAAAAAAATCAAGAAACGGTGGACCGAGGACCGGACCGCTTTTTCCGTGTCATTTCTGGTTCGGTTCCTAGTCGGTTCTTCGGTTTTTCGGTTCATTTCGGTTCATTTAGATCTCGTTTTGAAACTTAATGTTATGTCTTCCTATCATGTTAAGTTGTCATAATTTTGTTATCGGCGATCTCACGTAAACATATAGATTAACCGCTATGATTAGATATTTTTTTTATTTTAACAGCAATAATTGATTAAACAAATAAAAATCAAATTTTAATTATTAAGATTATCAAACTATCTATTTTATTAAAATAAAGCAGTTATTATGATAAATGTTTTAATCAAATATTTTCAATTAAAAGATAAAAGATTTTTTAATTACCTTTGATGAGTTCGTAAAGAATGAAACTAGTATGTTTATTAAATAACTCTTTTTCACGTCAGATTCTATATACACATATATAAAAAGTTAACTTTTCGGTTCGAACCGGTGAACCGCCGGTTTAACCATGGACCGGACCGGATTTATTTTTTGAGTATTTTTGAGAACCGAGAACCGGACCATCATAGCCGGTCCAGTTCGGTTCCGGTCCAAATGCGGGCCGTTTTTCCTGTTCTAGCCGGTTCTCGGTTTTTTTGGTCACCCCTACTTCGAGCTTTGATTGTTGCATATATGGATTACTTATTTTCCCGAATCTTTAAACACATTTCTTATTATTTGAATAACTCTTCTATTTCCCAAGACCTTTTCAATAGCATCTCTTCGAAACTCATATTCTCTTCTCTATGCTCTCTACTTAGCATAAGCATAAGAGTTTGCGTTATTACTTCCATCACCATTTTTGATAAAGGTTTCTATCTCGCCTTTGATCAAACGTAGTGTGCCTGTTGAGAAATGATGTACTTCCTTGAATAGCATCACAACATTTTCACTCCAATGTGGGATTGAGTAGATAATCGCTTTATCGCCAATATTCACTATCGCCCATTTTCTTACATGTTTGATCGAGAATTTCTGTTGTGGAGCAACCAAGTTCGCTTTTCCTCTTCCGCTTTCAAGGGAAATTTGAAAGTCAAATTATGTTGCCTCCTTAACTTTGCCTTCCATAAAGCGTTTTACTCTTCATTCGGAAAATCTTTCAACGTCCCTTTTATTCGACCATCTTTTCATCGGCATTAAGAGCCACTCTCTATCATTTGGACTAAGATCATTAAAATATGCTTCGGTAAAGTTGTATACCTTTCCATTACTTCTTGCAACTTTGAATGTCGCATATTCGATTCCATTATGAAACTTTGAGCTAATATCTGTAACATCTGCGATTCCATGAACCGAATATACCTTGTCAACCCCTTTATGCTTTTCATGAATGAAGTGCTTGAACTTGCTCCGCAACTATTTTTCCTTTGTTGTAAGCCCATGTAGAATTGCTGGTTCTGCCATTTTTGGAGTTTGAACAAAGAAATCTTTCACTTGATCTTCCATGAACGGTTTGTTTATTCTTTTATGTAACCTCTTTTGTTCTTCAAGATCAATATCATCATACTTTGGAAGACCAAAATCATATGATAAAGCCTATTTGTAAAGTTCTTTGTGCTCATTCTGCAACCTCATTACTTCTCTTTGCATGTCTTCATCATGAAGATCTTTTACATCTCGTTGCGTCAATATATTCTCAAAGTCATACTTCCTCAATCTCCAATCGGCATTTTTGCTTTTATCAAACTTTCTTTGTTCTCTAGGTCTTGTAAAAATAACTACTCTAATCAATGGATTGAGATCTTCATCTTTTTCAAGTATCATTGCATTGTGGTAAAGACCTTCAACGTCTCGATCTTTGCTACCTTCTTTTACCACTTTTTCTTGTTCAATTATTTCTTCGTTTTGAACTTGATCCGGATGTTCGATCTCAGTGTCTTCATCAATCAATTCATCATTTTCACCAAGCTTTACCACATCTTTATTTCCTTCTTTATTTGATCCCGATTCTTTCATCGATTCCAAATCTGCCGTCTTTTCTAACTTAATTTTCCTTTAAACGTCTCACATTTTCCCCTTCATTCGGTTGATCATCAGGGTCATGATCCGAATGTCGACGTTTAGTATCCTTGGCTTGAGCACGACAATTGGATTTCAAGGCTTTGTACTTGGTTATAACATATTAAAGCTCCTCTTGTTCACGATCAAATAGCTCTTCTAAACTTTTCGGTTCATAATCACAATGAAGAGGAATTGCATCCATAATCATTACATCCTGAATCGAATGCGGTTCCTTATAAAGAATCTTCTCAAGTAAAGTTTTTTCTATTGACCCGCGAGGAAGAGTCTTCAGAAATTCCTTAACCACTTCATAATTTGATCGAGGATCCATAAATGGTAGTTCTAGTTGAGTTCCCTAAAGTTCTTCGGTTTCCGGAGTTTCAATTATGGTTGACAATTTTCACTTAACCTTCCTTTTCTTTGTTGAATTTTTTGAACTTGGAGACTTTGTAATCACCAAAACCGTTGTTGTAAAAGGTGGGGGAAGTATTGGAAACAATTCTGGCCTTGGATGAAGTAACCTATGCTCATGTTCATCAACCGGAATTGTACGCTTATTTATTGCATTCCTCATTGCAATCACATCCAAATGATAACGGATTCTTTTCACCGGATGTAGCTCATCCACCTCTCTATTTTTCCTGCCAGACCTTGGGTAATGTATAGACTTTCGAGCAAGATCGATCATCCATGGCTCAAAACCGAGTTCACTTAGATTACTCGTTGTCGTATCTAGTGATGACACAAAGGCACCACTAGACGAACCTGCTTCGACCGCTGGCGTAATGTTGGCGGAGGCAGGGTTTCCGGTCAATCCTTGGAAGCGTTCGAATTGCGAACGTCCTATAACTGTTCCGCTAGTGTCACTAAGACTACTAGAATCAAGTGCAACCCTAGATAAAATTTCTAAGTGAGAAGGACTCGATGACTCGTGTGTGATAGATGTCGAGAGTATGGGATCTTGATAACATCCGGCTCCGAAGGAGTGAACGTTAGTAAACTTGGGTTTTATCCCGTGCTTTTTGAAACATTACCCAGTAGGGATAATGAGTGGTTAAGAGGGGTATCCTCCGTTTGCATCGGTGGGGAGTCGACGTCTTTTTCAATACTCTTTGTCGACTCAGGACGGAGAGTAAACAAATTGGTGCCCCTGTGTCTAGTCTTAGGCTCGGATGGGGCTCTTTTCGTTTTTTTTTGTCCCCACTCTTTTTTCGCTCACCCACAGTCACATTTTTTCAACTCCTCCCTCGTTTTTGCCCGAAGGACTCGCAAGTACAAGTGCCTGCGGAGTGTGTAATGGTGTTTGTACAACCACAATTCTCGCGTCACCCCCTACATCATCATTTCCTCTATCATTATCGTTTCCATCATCATCGTTATCATCATTCTCACCAAGATTAAGCTCCTCGTCATCTCGCTCTCCTAGATCTAAAACCTCACTTTGGGTAGGAGCTATTGCTCGTGGGGTAGGAACAATCGGCTCTGATTGATCCGTACGAGCTAATGAATCCCTATAGGCAACTAAGCGAAAATCTCCATTTGGTATATGATTAATCAAATAATCGGGAATTGTCATTCCTTCATCCTCCGTTTCGAATTGATGTGATCGAAAAACAGGAGTAAATAACTCCGGATACACGTGATAGCTAATACGTCTATTCAAATCCCCTGGATCATCACGAAGAACCCTTGAAACAATTGTTTTAAGAAATCGTTGATAAGGTATATAGGGCTTCTTCATCCGCTTTAGTCCTTCTTCGGAGGGATCAATGATTCTTCATATTTCTTTTTCTCTTGATCAAAATACTTATCCCATCGAGTCATGAACTCTCTTAAATCATCAACATAATGAGTCGCACAATATCATATTTCTTGTTAAAAATAAACGTGATCCACATGATAATTGTGATTCTCTTGGCATAATCTTTTCCGCGCTCCTTTGGTGTAAGATTGTGAACCATCAATTAAAGAAGAAATTGCCAACGTCTCGGAATTAAATCCCAATCTAAATTCAGTGATGATAGTTCTCCTTGATAGCCCAATTCAAGAATATATGGAAATAGATATTCTTCCTTTAGCGGAATCGGTACATATTTAGAATATGACGGGAAAGATAAAACTTTTCGAAGCTCGTCAACTGTCAATTCTAGATGAAATACTTGAAAATCACAAATCAAAGCTTCCTCAATCAGTTCCTCTGGATCATAATTATCCGCTGCTTGTTACTTCATCTGATGGCACATATTTTGTAGATAAACTCTTGACACTTGTGGATGATTGGCAAGAAAGATTCCCTATGGATGGTATTTAATAATCGAGATAAAAATGGGGAATGGACATTGATAGTCATCAACATCAATTGTCGTATTATTTGCCACCATATCAAGCCATAATCGAGTTGCAAGAATGGATTCTTCACTAGGAAAGGTCGGAGAAAGCATTCTTCGAGCAGCAGGCACGGTATAACCTTCCATCCGGTGATACGTTTGAATTTTAGAATCCGTTTTAACGGTTTTCTTCGTCCTCGCCATTTGAGCTTTGAAAACACAATAAACCGTTACAGTAAATCAAAAACTTGTTGAAAGTGTGATTTAGAGAAGATTTTATCATTTGGATCACACTTTGAAAGTGAAAATTTTAACAAATATTTTCATTAATACTGTAAAAAGTGATTAGTTCTAGCCGTGATCAATTCAATATGCTACTTAGACACATCTCGACAAACTTAAATGTGCTAGTTCTAGTCGTGACCCGAAGGTTTGCTACTAAAATACATCTAACAATGTAAAAATGTGCAAGTTCTAGTCGTAGTTAATAAGATTTGCTACTATTTCACATTTCACGTGATTAACTCAATATTTAAAAAAATAAACCCATAAGTCACATTTTCTACTTTGATTCTTCTTTAAAAGTATTTGACTTATCATGAATTAACAATGAATGTTCGTTTAGGAAGACGTTGAATGAATGTACTAGTTCTAGTCGAGATCTCAAGAATCCGCTACTAAAATACATCAACTCTAGTCCATAAAAACTACATTAGTGAAACTTCAAGTTTGAGAAAAGTAACGAGATCTAGACATATTAAATGAACACAAAACGAATGAACTAGTTCTAGTCGATACCCGAGATCCGCTAATAACGATCCGTAATGAATTCACATAAAATGTTTAGATACCGTTTCGTTTTAAGTTCAATTTCTCATGAAGACCGAGTCCCAATCCGTTGTGATTGGCAGTTGTATTGGAAAAATCATTTTGAATCATGTGTGAAAAACCTATTCGAATACTGTTTATTTAAAAACTTCTATTCGGTCGAATGATGTAATTCGCATAGATGAAAAGGTTATTCGAATACACAATTGATTTAAACTCTCCTATCTGGTCGAATGAGATTATTCGTGTAAGTTGAAAAATCATTCGAAAACACCCTTGGTTTTAAAATCTCGTGTCTGGTCGAATGAGATTATTCGTGTAGGTTGAAAAATCATTCGAATACACACTTGGTATAAAAGCTTCTATTTGGTCGAATGATATTATTCGTGTAAGTTGTAAAAGCATTCGAATACACACTTTGTTTAAAATCTTCTATCTGGTCGAATCGATTAAGCACTTAAATTCTAATCCACCTTATTCGTATAAGCACACAAAGAACATTCGAATATACCTATTCGTTTTCATTGAAATCTCAATCGAATGAACACTTTGTAAAATCAATCCTAATCAATCAATCCTTGATATCGCATATTTATATAACTATTTATGCGATATTTGGTCACATTTCATAGTAAACATGATGGATAGGATAGGTTTTTACATTTAATTGTGTGAAAAAGTGTTTTACTCCATTTTACAGGTTTACATGATCGGGAAGTGGAAAAGTGGGAAGAAATGGACTTAAATGACGAAATACTTAGACACACTGTTCAGTGCGACGCGGAGTAGTGAGGGTGCGACGCACCGGACATTTGTATTGGACACGGATTCTTAACACGGTGCGGCGCACTAGTGGGTGGTGCTGCGCACTGGGTGATTTTCAGCAAGTTTTCGAGTTTGAGTCGAATACGTTTTCCTCTTGATTTTTGCCTATAAATACCAACTCAATTCGGCCATATTAATCCTCAATTATTATTCTCAAGTTTTGGAGCTGGAATTCACGTTTGGAGGCAGGAATTAAGGCTAGGAAGTTCGTTATTCGTAATATTCGGTCACGACACGTTTGAAGATTTCGTAGTTTTTTTTCTCCTTTTTAATACTTATTTTCCAGGATGTTTTCTACTACTTTATTTGTTGTTTTAGACTTAATAATGCGTACCTAAAATCTCTATTTTCCAGGATCTTATTTGAAGTTTGAGTTTTCGTTATTGATTGTTTAGGTATTTGTTTTTAACCGAAAATCCTAGATTGTCTAAGTTTTAAAATATTGTTATAAAGTTGTTTATACATAAGTTAATTAATCAACATTCTAGGTATTCGAGAGGAGTCTAGATAGGTTAAATAACTTATATGAAATAATCGGTCGGTCTATAATCGGTTTAAAATTGTTAGGATTCGAGAGGACCTAATAATATCAACTTAAATAACTAAACTTAGATGAGTGAGTCTAATTGTTAATATTCGAGAGGAATTAATATTTAGAGGAGTTATTCGAGAGGAAACTCTATAAGGTTAAATATCCAAAATACCGGCTTGTTACTTAACGCTTAATTATTAATAATTACCACTGTATTCGAGATGAACGGTATAATTAGAGGTAGTTAAAGTTAATAAAATATTCGAGAGGACTTTTGTTATATCTTAGACGTTTTATAATCAATCAATTTCGTAAACTTAAATGGAAAATAAGTGAAGCGTCAAACAGGTGTATTTTCTCCGATATTTGATAATTTTAATTACTTTTCACTAATTACTTGCAATTTTAATCAATCTTTTTGTTACAATAAAAACCCCAAAAACAAATAGTATTATTAATTCGAAATCTAAAAAAAAATTAGTCCCTGCGAACGAACCTTTTACTTGCTTTTAACTATATTGCATACGAATAGGTCCACTGCCTATAAGTGTGTAATTGCGTGAAATAGTAGGTTTAAATTAAGACTAGATTTTACACATCAAGTTTTTGGCGCCGCTGCCGGGGACTGATTTTTAAGTTTTTGATTCGAGTTTGTGATACGATCCTTTTGAGTATTTATTTACTGAGAAGTTACTTTTATTTTTCATTACACCGGTACGTTTTACGCTTTTCTTGTTTTCTATCTTTTTCAGGTATTTTCAGGTAGTTGATGAACACAAGGGCATCGGGATTACCACTCGCGAGTCCAAAGTCAAATCCAGGAGTATCGAAGAAGCGAGGCAAGAGGAAAGGAAACGTATTAGTTCAGACACCACCAGGTTTTGGACAAGTTTCACCAGTCAAATTTGAAGATATCACATCTTCAGAAGGAGGGGGAAGCGATTTAGAATCAGAGGTCGAAGAATTAATTTGTGAAGACAAACCGGAACCGCAACCAGCTATGGATCCTTTGGACATGGCAATGCACCGACGGGCCGCAGCTGTAGAAGTGCCACCCACCCGAGGGTCGGCAATCACCACCCCGGACTTGGGTGATGATTTTGTTGTCAAGGGTCACCATCTCAAGATGATCCAAGACAATACTTTCGATGGGCGATACAATTCAGATCCGCATAAACACATAGCCAAATTCAACGAGCTTTGTGAGATGTTCAAATACGGTCAAGGTAAAAGCGACAGTGTCAAACTAAGGTTGTTCCCTTCATCTCTCACCGGAGATGCGAAGGTTTGGTTCGAGGAGCTTAATGAAAATTCAATCACAACATGGACACAAATGGGCTAAACCTTCATCAAAAGATTTTTCCCACCCGCCTTGAATAGGAAATTACTACGAGATATTAGGGGATTTCGACAAGAAGATGGAGAAACATCTACTGAAGCATGGGCTAGACTGAAAGAGATGCTGAGAAGTTGTTATGGTCATGGTCTGGGCAAGGAATATATCATAGAGATTTTCTTCTACGGATTAACCAAGGAGTCACAAAACGAACTGGATCTAGCCGGAGGAGGAGATTTCATGTACAAGACCACTAATGAAGCATACAACTTAATGGAGGACAAGCTAGTCATAAGCCTATCCTGGGAATATCGAGACGACGGTAGAGGGCGAAAACACCGAAATCAAGTAGCTCAAGTTGAAAGTAGTAATGAAACATCTTCGGTCATGAAAGAAGTCAAATCTATGGCGGACAGGATTGATAAACGCATCGGAAGATAGAAAGAGACATGCACTTAATGAAGAACGTATGTGAAGGATGCTGTGACAACCGTATAATTCCAGGTGCATTTTTATACTCTATGTCTCTTTCGGTCTATCTAGTCTTTAACTATTCATTAATCGAAACCGCGACAGCGTCGGAATCACAACTGGAATCAAAATATATAAGTCCTAATACCAAGAAAACTTATAATGAACTTTCCTAAGTTCATAATGAATCATACTTTAAAACTTTAGTTAACGAAAAGGTCCAACGAAACAATTGTACAAAATCAGCCAAAACACAAAAATTATAACAAAAATGGTCCAGGACGAATTCTGTAATGAATTTGAAATTCTTGCATGTCTCGATTCCACCACTTTTTCAACCAACCAAACTCGATTTTAGACTATCATTACTGCCAAGTTACTGTCCCAATACACCCACTTTACTCTTCCTAACATTTTCTTTTCATTATCATTTTACATATTCATTTTACAAAACAAAACACACACTTACACACTTCTCTCTCAACTTTCTCTCAAGAACCCCTTTATTTCCAGTGACTTCATCCATTAAAACTCCATTTTAATCCATACAAAACGTTTGAATCATCAAGGGAAGCAAGGGGTGTCGATTATTTCGAAAAAGGACCATTCTTGTAAAGATTTTTGAAGCTAAAATCCGGCCAAAATCATCATCCGAGCTTTTCCTCCGGTAGATTTCTGTCTTTTTACTATTTTTATTCAAATAAACATTTGCATGTAAGATCTAACGGTTCTAAATAAGTTTTTGTACAAATCTATGACTTTTTATGGTCAAAAACGTTTTTAAACGAATTAGTCTTTGAATCCACGAATTTGTAACTAAAAATACTTTATAAACTGTTAAAATGATGTTTTAATAAGTTTAAACCTATTGCATGTCGGGAATCTAAGGCTAAATAAACGTTTTACAACAAAACTCGAAAAACCCGCGACCGTGCGCCGTCCCCGTGACCAGGACGACGCAGCGAGCCAAAAATCCGGCTTCTGTGCGCTCGTTCTGGTGCTCACAGCGGCGCACAGAGCTGCTGTTTTTCCTAAACTTGTCGTTTTTTTCATTTTTAGCACGTTCAGACTATACTTGACCGCTGACTTTTTGACATATAACATTTTGGGACTGAGTTTGGCAAATGTAATAATATTTGAGACATGTATGGACTATTTGGACTTAAAATGGACTATATTATATATGTTATCGTGTTATAGGTGATTTGTGAGCGGAAGTGGATTGTACATTTTGGGATATGAAATTTGGGCGCGGAAGCGCTGCCCAAATTTCCTTAGAAAAATGTAAACCACTTCAGCGAGCAAAAGCACTCGTAACATAATAATAAACGTTAAATCGGACTTTTGGACAAAAACGTGACAATTACCTTTTCGGACTATTTTGGACATTACTTAACCTTGACACTTAAAGTTTAATAAAATGTTATCTATACTATTATATAAAGAACTTAATAAGATAATAACTATTAAACTATCTTGGTATTATAGGCAATCCGTGATTCCCGGCTACCGTTCCGACCGAATTTCCGTGTCTTATTCTTCGCAATCCGTGAGTTACAACCCCTTATTTTTATATGTATTTTGCATGATTTTGGGGGAAACATAAGATTATTTGTACTTGAAAACATTTATGAACAATTGCAACTTTGTGAACTTTGACTTATTACAAATTATGAACTATTTTGACTTGGAACTTTATGAACTATTTTGACTTGGAACTATTGAACTATTTTGGACAAACTCTTTGAACTCTTATGCGTAAAACACTTTTACTCTACTTGAACTTACCGGCTTGCCCCCTTTTTCGGCTAAACTAATTATTGATGCTTGTATGCGAGACCGACCCTTGATGGAACTATAACATGACTCTTAAGTGACGAACGACTATCTCTTTTTAAAACAAAACTACTTAGTGCCCAGCTGCTTTTTAGAACTTTACACACTATTAACTACAGAGCCGTTTAGTAATTATGGGTATCGATACTTAGGAAAGAACCGTTCCTTGCTTAGATGGCAGTCTAAGTACATATTACTAAGAACTTGACAACTTCCCGTAGGATAGGCGGGGAAAGGGGCCTCACGGTTGAACAATCGGTTTAGTGTGAACACTTAAGTTATAGATGCCAAGAGGTTGATACAAGAAATCTAATTAGTTACTTATACGCATAAATTTACGAACTTTTAGCGATTGATTCCGCAACTATGATTTGACTAAATTTGACTCTACTTAGTCTTTACGAACTTAGGGCACCGATTCGCCCGTTACTTGAACTTTAAAAGTATATAAATTTTTAAGCGACTTTTCTCCGCTAACCTCCTTTTGGAAACTTTTACTTTTATATACTTAACCATTATTTCTGCCGAACTACTTAAACTGTAACTCACTCACTACTTTCGTAGTTGACACTTTATCTTATGTTTCAGGAAATTTAGTGTAAGTATGGAATGCATGGCATGGACGGGTCAAGGCGGTCGCGTGAGATCTGATTTGGGAAAAGACTTGTTCATTACTTTTGGGAATTTTAATTGAAAACTTTATCTATGTATTTGTACTAAATGCTATGACTTGGTTATCTATTTCTGAACTTGTAAACACTTTTATTTTTAATCTATGACTTGAATGCCGTTATGTTCTTATAACCCGTGTAATGATCTTCCAGCTCTTCACATTCCGTGTTTCCGCTTTAGCGGGGTGTGACAGACTTGGTATCAGAGCACAGGTTATAGAGAAAAACGGTTTTAAAAATTTTCAAAAATTTTCGAAACCAAACTATAACCAAGGCTTTTTCGGAAAATCATTTATGGGTTCAAACTTTAGAGAATTAATTTCGCGATTGCATGTTTATCTTTAACTACGCATGGCCTGATCACCCATGCCTAGTTCAAAATGGATTATGCAAGGACGGAACGTAATTACTATTGTTAACGGTTTTTGAGTCGAAAATTCCCGGTACTGTCTTTTCCCGATTCTCACGTGACTGACCCGTACATGCATTTCATTACACATTTCCTTTATTATTCTTTTGTGTCTTCTCGTACTTACGAAACTCATTATTCACAGATCCGTCATGTCTCACTCCTCTCGTTCGCATTCACCGTCACGATCACAGTCTCGTTCATTACCCAGAGCCGCTTCGCCTTCCGAGGGCCGCACCGCCTCAGAGAGCCAACGCCATCAGACCACCGATCCCACGGAGGACACCTCCATGGCGATCTCCAGCAGCATCGGGTCCAGCCCGAGGGCTGTGCTACCCCCTCCACCGGTACCCGTTGCCGCAACACTCCACTACCGGGGCCCGCGCACTAGGTTGACCGCGCGAAAGCAGGTCATCCTCCCGGGCCGTCTGCCGGACAGGATGGCTGCGCACCAGGCAGGACCGTCCCAACCCACTCCATCACACCTACCCTTCGGTCACCCTCCCGAGGTCCCACATAACCCCCTCATGGACCACTACTCATGGGAGCGGCAGATGGAGCGCGAAGAAATGCAGCGCGCCAGAGACGTCGAGGCCGCCAGGCAGAGGATGCCTCCTACCCTTCAGCCTCCCCCACCGGCCGCGTTCCTTCACCTGCACCGTGAGGTACGGGGACTGGCACAGGAGACCCAGCACCAGGGGCACCTTATCAGTGAGGTCACTGACTCTGCACAACAGTTGTCGGAGCAGGCGTTGCGATTCATCGCATCGACCCGAGCTACGGCACGAACCGTGCAGCACCTCATTGGTGTGTGCCTGGTAATGGGCACGTTGATTGCGGTTATGGCAGCCAAGATGTTCCTGGAGAGGCGCCATTAGTTATTTCTATTTATTGTACTGTACTTAGCCTAGTCGTAATTTTCTCATTGTACACGACTTAGACTTTTATTTCCTTTCCTTTCTATGTATTGTAATCGTATTTCTCATTCAGTACTTGTACCAAACTTATTTATCATTAATGGAACTTCTATCTTTTATTATTATACTTATCTTATCATATGAATCTTTTACTATTGACAATCATTACAATTCTATCTCTTGAATCATAATCATGCGTGTGCTATTTGTTCATTCATATTAATCTCGTGCTATAATTATCTATGGTCACTAAATTATATTCTTATCATATTCCATTCGTGCGTTCTAAACTAAATCTATTCTTCTGATTGTAGAATCATGGCTCCTCGCACAAATGCTAGTATCATTGCTGAGCAAGTTGCTGAACAGTTGAATGCGGCAATGCCCAATATGATCGCCCAGATCACCGCCGGGATCAATGCCAATGTCAACAACCACCACCAGCAACAGCAACAGCAGCAGCAGCAACAACAGAACAATCAAAACCAAAATCAGAACCAGAACCAACACCCGAACCCTCCTCCATGCAACTATAAGAGCTTCATGGCGTGTAAGCCGAAGGAGTTTCACGGCACAACTGGTGTTGTAGGACTGCTCCAATGGTTCGAGAGCATCGAATCCGTCCTACACATCAGCCGATGTGCTGAGGCAAACAAGGTGGAGTACGCGTCCTGCGTATTCCATGGCCGAGCTCTATCCTGGTGGAACAGTGTTGTTCAAACCAGAGGGCGTGACACTGCCTACGCTCTTCCCTGGAACACCTTCAAGAACCTGCTCATCGAAGAGTACTGCCCGAGAGGGGAAATCAAGAGGCTCGAGGCTGAGCTGTGGGACCACAAGATGATCGGTAACGACATCGAGAAGTACACCACCCGGTTCCACGAGCTCGCCCGACTGGTTCCAAGACTGGTAACCCCTGAGGAGAACCGAATCGACCTGTACATCTCTGGTCTGGTTCCGGAAATCCGTGGCATGGTCATCTCATCTGAGCCGCAGACCCTCCAGAGTGCAATCATCCTAGCTCACCGTCTCACCAGCAACCTCCTCACCGCTCCTGGATCCTCCAAAAAGGAGTCAGGTGAGAAGAGAAAGGCCGAGCAAACCCCGAGAAGAAGTGACCGCATCAAGAAGACCCGTAGCACCCGAAACTTCGCCGTGACTGCCGCACCTGCACCTGCACCAGCACCACCTGCTAGATCTGGGTCCTACTCCGGACCGCACCCGAAGTGCAACAAGTGCAACTTCCACCATCTCGGGAACTGCCCGTTATGTCTGAGGTGCCAAAAGGTGGGCCACTATGCCAAGTACTGCCCGGACAAGACAACCGCCCCAGTCCAGAAACTGACATGCTATGAGTGCGGGAGCGACCAACACCTCCGGAATACCTGCCCAAAGCTTAATCGAACTCCTCAGAACCAGGGAGGGCAAGGTAGGGGCCGCGCTTACGCACTAACGGCTGAGGAAGCACGTCAGGACCCCAATGCAGTTACTGGTACGTTTTCCCTCAACAATCATTTTGCTTCCGTACTATTCGACTCAGGAGCTGAGAGAAGCTTCATTTCCTTAGAATTTAGACCCCTCATTAATTTAGAATCTAAAGTTCTTAAGGATAGTTTTACCGTCGAATATGCTAACGGCCAAGAATTTGAAGCTAAGGACATAATCTTAGGATGTTCACTATGCCTATCTGATAAAATCTTCCCCATTGATCTAATTCCTATCGAGCTTTCAAGTTTCGACATTATCGTTGGAATGGACTGGCTATCTCGCTTTCGAGCAGAAATCGTCTGTTTCGACAAACTCATCCGTATTCCTCTTTCGGAAAAAGAGACTCTCGTTGTTCAGGGAGACAAGCCTGGACGACAACTTCGCATCGTGTCTTCCATCAAAATGCGCAAGTACCTTCAGAAGGACTATGACGCATTCCTTGCCCATGTCGTCGAGCGTAAACCTTCAGAGATCCGAATCCAAGATATTCCAATAGTCAAGGATCATCCCGAAGTCTTTCCCGAGGATTTGCCAGGGCTGCCACCTCAACGACAAGTGGAATTCCGAATAGACCTCATTCCTGGCGCAGCACCGGTTGCCAAGACCCCGTACCGTCTGGCGCCACCTGAAATGCTAGAACTGTCAAAACAGTTACAGGAACTCTTAGACCATGGTCTTATTCGCCCGAGTTCGTCCCCCTGGGGAGCCCCAATCCTCTTCGTTAAAAAGAAAGACGGATCCTTCCGCATGTGCATTGACTATCGAGAGCTGAACAAGCTGACCGTCAAGAACCGATACCCTCTCCCGAGGATCGATGATCTCTTCGACCAGTTGCAGGGTGCAACTTACTTCTCCAAAATCGACCTCCGTTCGGGTTATCACCAAGTTCGTGTCAGCGAGACCGACATTCCGAAAACCGCATTTCGAACTCGATACGGTCATTACGAATTCCTCGTCATGCCTTTTGGTCTGACCAACGCACCAGCAGTGTTCATGGACCTAATGAACAGAGTGTGTAGACCATACCTAGACAAATTCGTAATCGTATTCATAGACGACATTCTCATCTACTCAAGGAACAAGGAAGATCATGCGAAACACCTTAAGCTCATTTTAGAACTCCTCCGAGATCAGAAATTGTACGCCAAATTCTCGAAGTGTGAATTCTGGCTCCGAGAGGTACACTTCCTTGGTCATGTGGTCAACCAAGAAGGGATTCATGTAGATCCAGCCAAAATCGAAGCGATCGAGAAATGGCAAGCCCCGACGACCCCGACGGAAATCCGTCAGTTCCTAGGATTGGCTGGCTATTATCGAAGATTCATTGAGAATTTCTCGAAGATCGCAAAACCCCTCACCGAGCTCACTCAGAAAGACAAGGACTTCATCTGGGGAAAAGATCAGGAGGATTCCTTCCAGAAGCTCAAGTACCAACTATGTCACGCACCGATTCTGTCCCTGCCAGAGGGCACGGATAACTTTGTAGTGTTTTGCGATGCCTCCCACCAAGGACTTGGGTGTGTTCTAATGCAGAAGGACAAGGTCATCGCTTACGCTTCTAGGCAGCTGAAGGTACACGAGCAGAACTACACAACGCACGACTTAGAGTTGGGAGCCGTCGTGTTCGCTTTGAAGATCTGGAGGCACTACTTGTATGGTACTAAGTGTACGGTCTACACTGATCACAAGAGCCTTCAGCACATTTTAGATCAGAAAATGCTCAACATGAGGCAACGTAGATGGATAGAACTGCTGAGTGACTACGATTGCGAGATCAAATACCACCCGGGTAAAGCAAACGTAGTAGCAGATGCCCTGAGTCGGAAGGAAAGGGTAAAGCCATCTCGAGTTCGAGCATTAGGTATTCAAATTCAGACGAGCCTTCGAACGCAGATTGCAAACGCGCAGCAAGAGGCGTTGAAACCCGAGAACATTAAGGTCGAAACGCTTCATAATCATGAAAAGGAATTCGAACGCAAGTCCGACGGAATCTACTACTTCAAGGGTCGAGCATGGATTCCAAAATCTGAGGATCTCCGCAAACTCATTCTGGACGAGGGCCACCGATCTAGATACTCCATCCATCCGGGATCCGACAAGTTGTATAAGGACCTCCGAGAATATTACTGGTGGCCGGGCATGAAGAAGGATATCGCCTTGTATGTAGCTAAGTGCCTTACTTGCTCCAAGGTCAAGGCAGAATATCAAAAGCCCTCAGGTTTACTTCAGCAACCGGAAATTCCCATGTGGAAGTGGGAACAAATTTCCATGGACTTCGTCACTAAGTTGCCCCGTACGGCTAAGGGTAACGACACGATTTGGGTAATCGTGGACCGTTTGACAAAATCCGCTCATTTCCTGCCGGTCCGAGAAAATCACTCGATGGAGAAATTCGCTCAAGTCTACATCAACGAGATCGTCTCTCGTCATGGAACACCTCTCTCCATCATCTCCGATAGGGATAGTCGATTCACTTCCCGCTTTTGGAATGTCCTTCAGAAGTCGTTAGGTACGCGACTAGACCTTAGCACTGCATACCACCCTCAGACCGACGGCCAGAGCGAAAGGACGATCCAAACACTTGAGGATATGCTGAGAGCATGTGTAGTCGACTTCGGAGGAAGTTGGGACGCTCACCTTCCTTTGGTCGAGTTCTCCTACAATAACAGCTACCATGCCAGCATCAAGTGCGCACCATTCGAGGCTCTCTATGGACGTAAGTGTCGGTCACCGCTCTGTTGGCTAGAAGCTGGCGATCGACAACTTACGAGACTCGATATCGTCCAGGAGACCATTGACAAGATCACCACTATCCGTGAAAGACTGAAGACATCCCGTACCCGACAGAAGAGCTACGCAGACAACCGAAGGAAACCCCTCGAGTTCCAAGTTGGCGACAGAGTGCTCCTCAAGATATCGCCATGGAAAGGGGTAGTCCGCTTCGGAAAGCGCGGTAAACTAAGTCCAAGGTACACCGGTCCATTTGAAGTCATTGAGCGTATCGGTCCCGTTGCTTATCGTCTCCAACTCCCCCAGGCTCTCGCGAACGTTCATAATGTATTCCATGTCTCACACTTGAAAAAGTGTCTGTCTGATGAGACCATCGTCATCCCTCTTGACGAGGTCAAAATCGACAACAAGCTAAACTTCATCGAAGAACCGCTCGAAGTTGTTGACCGCGAGGTCAAACAACTCAGGCAGAGTCGTATTCCGATTATCAAGGTTCGGTGGAATTCCCGACGTGGTCACGAATTCACATGGGAGCGTGAAGACCAATTCCGTCAGAAATATCCACATCTATTCGAGAACACTTCTTCATGATGGGACGAACTAAATTTCGGGACGAAATTTCTTTCAACCCGGGGAGAATGTGACAACCGTCTAATTCCAGGTGCATTTTTATACTCTATGTCTCTTTCGGTCTATCTAGTCTTTAACTATTCATTAATCGGAACCGCGACAGCGTCGGAATCACAACCGGAATCAAATTATATAAGTCCTAATACCAAGAAAACTCCTAATGAACTTTCCTAAGTTCATAATGTAACATACTTTAAAACTTTAGTTAACGAAAAGGTCCAACGAAACAATTATACAAAATCAGCCAAAACACAAAAATTATTACAAAAATGGTCCAGGACGACGCACAGAGGCCATGTGCGCCGTCCTGGAGGACGAATTTGTAATAATTTGAAATTCTTGCATGTCTCGATTCCACCACTAATCTCGAGAATATGTCATAATTACTGACTTTATACCAGTACCAATGCCCTACTCCACCACTTTTCTTTTATTCATTTTGTTATTCACTTTTACAAAAACAAAACACACACATACACCAAATCCTCTCAACTTTCTTCCAAAAACTTCCTCATTTCCAGAAACATTACAACTATCAAACAGATTTTAACCATACAAATCGTTTAGAAACTCTAAAGGAAGCAAGATGTGTCGATTATTTCGAAAAAGGACCAATCTTGTAAAGATTTTTGAAGCTAAAATCCGCCCAAAATCATCATCCGAGCTTTTCCTCCGGTAGATTTCTGTCTTTTTACTATCTTTATACAAATAAACATTTGCATGTAAGATCTAACGGTTCAAAATGAGTTTTTATACAAATCTATGACTTTTTATGGTCAAAAACGTTTTTAATCGAAATAGTCTTTAAATCCACGAATTTGTAACTAAAAATACTTCATAAACTGTTAAAAATGATGTTTTAATAAGTTTAAACCTATTGCATGTCGGAATCTAAGGCTAAAATACGTTTAGCAACAAAACTCGAAAAACCCGCGTCATGTGCGCCGTCCTAAGGCACAGAACGACGCAGTGAGCACCAAAAATGTGTTATGTGCGCCGTTCTGGTGCTCACAGCGGCGCACAGAGTTGCTGTTTTTCCAAAACTTGTCGTTTTTGTGGTTTTTAGCACGTTTAACCCGCTGACTTTTTGACACATGATATTTTGGGACTGAATAAGTAAAACAAATAACATTTGAGACATGTATGGACTATTTGGACTTAAATTGGACTATATTATACATGTTATCGTGTTTTAGGTGATTTGTGAGCGGAAGTGATTGTACATTTTTGGATATGAAATTTGGGCGCGGAAGCGCTGCCCAAATTTCCTTAGAAAAATGTAAACCACTTCAGCGAGCAAAAGCACTTATGACATAATAATAATAAACGTTAAATCGGACTCTTGGACAAAAACGTGACAATTACCTTTTCGGACTATTTTGGATATTACTTAACCTTGACACTTAAAGTTTAATAAAATGTTATCTATATAATTATATTAAGAACATAATAAGATAATAACTATTAAACTATCTTGGTATTATAGGAAATCTGTGATTCCCGGCTACCTTTCCGACCGAATTTCCGTGTCTTATTCTTCGCAATCAGTGAGTTACAACCCCTTTATTTTTATATGTATTTTGCATGATTTGGGGGAAACATAAGATTACTTGTACTTGAAAACATTTATGAACAAATTGCAACTTTGTGAACTTTGACTTATTACAAATTTATGAACTATTTTGACTTGGAACTTTATGAACTATTTTGACTTTGGAACTTTTATGAACTATTTTGACTTGGAACTATTGAACTATTTTGGACAAACTCTTTGAACTCTTATGCGTAAAACACTTTTACTCTACTTGAACTTACCGGCTTGCCCCCTTTTTCGGCTAAACTAATTATTGATGCTTGTATGCGAGACCGACCCTTGATGGAACTATAACATGACTCTTAAGTGACGGAACAACTATCTCTTTTTAAAACAAAACTACTTAGTGCCCAGCTGCTTTTTAGAACTTTACACACTATTAACTACAGAGCCGTTTAGTAATTATGGGTATCGATACTTAGGAAAGAACCGTTCCTTGCTTAGATGGCAGTCTAAGTACATATTACTAAGAACTTGACAACTTCCCGTAGGATAGGCGGGGAAAGGGGCCTCACGGTTGAACAATCGGTTTAGTGTGAACACTTAAGTTATAGATGCCAAGAGGTTGATACAAGAAATCTAATTAGTTACTTATACGCATAAATTTACGAACTTTTAGCGATTGATTCCGCAACTATGATTTGACTAAATTTGACTCTACTTAGTCTTTACGAACTTTAGGGCACCGATTCGCCCGTTACTTGAACTTTAAAAGTATATAAATTTTAAGCGACTTTTCTCCGCTAACCTCCTTTTGGAAACTTTTACTTTTATATACTTAACTAATATTTTTGCCGAACTACTTAAACTGTAACTCACTCACTA